>OZ018338.1:28101969-28581969 GCA_963969495.1 Ceratothoa steindachneri
GTGTGATCTGAGAGTGGATTGTTTTCATGTTTTGCTTGATTGTGTCTTCTGTTGTTGTGTTAAGGTCTGTGTCTAAGTTGGTGTTGTTGTTGTTATTGAAAATAATCTGTTTTTTGTGCCGGTGATTGGGAGGTTGTCTAGTGATGTGGTGGAGGGGATGATTTGGATATTGTGTTTTCTGCCTGAGTTGTGATGCATGTAGTTTTAGGTGATTTTTGATTGGTATGATGTTCGTCTCGTCGTGTAGGTGTTGGGTGTTTGTGTCAAGAGTGCATCCAGTGGCAGTGCGGAGGGCTCTGTTTTGTATTGTCTGTAGTTTTTTGGTGTTGGTTTCTGAAATGATTGGAGACCATATTGTGTTGGCGCATTCTAGTGCTGGTCTTGTGATTGTCTTGTATGTGTTAATGAGCGTTTCCTTGGCTTTCCCACAGTGTGTAGTTGTGAGTGCCTTGATGACTTTGAGTGTTTTCGTGGCCTTGACTATTGTGTTTTCTATATGTTTTGAGTATGTGAGTTTGGGGTCAAAAGTGAGGCCAAGGATCTTGGTTCTTTTGTGGTGGGTAGTGGTATGTTTTCTATGTTTAGATTTAGGGTTGCGTTGTATTCTGCAGGGTCTGGTGTGAAGAGAGTGGTCATTCTTTTGGTAGCGTTTAGCTTTAGTGAGTTTTCTATTGTCCATTTGTGTATTTTGTTGTGGTAAGGCTGTATCTCTTGTGTAGCTGATTCTGGTTTGTTGTGCGATGAGAGTATTATGATGTCATCTGCAAAGGTGACAATTTTTACTGTTTGTAGGGGAGTTGGTATATCTGAGGTGTAGATGTTGAAAAGTGATGGGGAAAGTACTCCCTCCTCATTGGGGAATTCCGGATTTTGTGTGTCTGTGCTTAGATTTTGTGTTTTGTATTTGGCTGTATTGGAGTCGTCCCTTGATGTAGTTTGCTATATGCTTGATGAAGGTGGTGGGTATGGTGAGTTTGTGGATCTTGTTGAGTTTGTGTAGGTCTACTGTATTGAATGCTTTGGGCATGTCAAGGGCGACTGCTATGGTTCTGTGTGGTGGAATTTTCTTGTTGAATCCATTTGTGATTATGTTGTTTATTGTGTGTAATGCTGTGGTGGTTGAGTGGATGGGTTTGAACACATGTTGGGGTGGTGTGTTTGGGATGTTGGATGTGATGTAGGGTAGGATGATTTTTTCTAGTGTTTGGGCTATGGGGGAAAGCATCGCTATTGGTCTGTAGGAGTCTCCTTTGTTTATGTTTTTGTTTGGTTTGGGTATTGGAATTAGTTTTGCTACTTTTCATTGTTTAGATATGTTGTTTGTGTTTATGGCGAGGTTGTAAGTGTGCGTGAGGAGGTTTATGGCGTTTTGACCTAGGTCTTTGAGGTGTTTGATGTTTATGTCATCAGGGCTGGTGGAGTTGTTGTCTCTTGCTTGTGGCCAACGTCACATCCGGCTTTGGAAACGGCCGATTGGTCTAAACATTTTAAAAAAAATCCAGTATATATCATCATCATCATCACTAACTATAATTTAAGAAGGGGATTTTTTTGAGTATTTGAATAATAATTTCATCTTAGTTTGGTTATGACTTATGTTTTTTTTATCAAAGTTATTTCTGATAATTCTTTTATAATATCAAAAAACAAAATGGTGAAGTTCAGAAATAAATATAAGTATCGAAATTTTGTGAATTTTTAAAACCCAAAGAATTACAAATGGTGAAGTTCAGAAAATTTATATTTATATATCTTCTTCTATAACTATTTTAGCAACGTGATATTTTGAAAGGGGGGGAAATTTAGTTTAGAGTTCCTTTTTAAAATTATTATAATTGGCGAAGTTCAGAAAATTTATAAAAATTTAACCATGGCTGCTTTTTTTTTTAGATTTTAAATTTTAATCTTAGTTGAGAAGTGCAAGTTACCCCCTTTAGAGGAGAGTGGCGACGCCATTTCCTGGTCTCCTAATAATTTTCTCTTGGTTTATTTATTTTTTAAAATGGATGATTATTTTCTAGACCTCAAGGCCAAAAATGCTTTTATCGGAAGTCTTTTTAAATACGGAAAAACAATTCTCCGGATACTTTTTTTTCTACATTTAAATTAACTAATGATTTGATTTTGCTCTATTCGTTTTTAGGGCCAGTCAATATTTTCTCCTGATGAAGAATAAAAATGAAAATCTACTTTAGAAATAACTTCGATCAAAACACTCGAATATACGAAAAAGTAGCAGCCATGCCTAAATTTTAATAAATTTTATGAACTTGACCATTTGTAATGCTTTTTGTTTTACAAGATTACAAAACATTCGGTAATCATATTTATTTCTGAACTTCACCATTTTGAGTTTTCAAACTTTAAATAAACTCTTAGAATGAACTTGGATAAAAACTTAAAATATAACTCGGTTACAACCGAAATAAAAGAAAAAAAATATCTATTATTATTCAACCCCTCCCCAAAATCCCGTTCTTAAAATATAATGTTACGGAGGATAAACTTTTATTCAGCAAAGTCGTTTTCTTTATCATTACCAATGCTCTTGCGTCCTTTAACTAAGGCAGTGGACAAAAGTCTTGAAGATGTATATATAGGATTTGATATTTTTTCCCCCTCCTTCATATCAGAGTAAACTTTGTCATTTAGGTGATGGAATAATGACTTAATTTAATGCTAATCTCATGGTGATGGTCTTCTGTATATGTCGGATGAAGAAGAACTTCGCACCTAACACATTGAATCTTTTTCTTGGGTCAAATGTGCTACGTGGGAGTCAATTGTAATGAAGTAGGACTATTGGTTGACCACTGAAGGACATTTTTGTTCCAGAGATTAATTTGATCGTAATTCTCGACACTATATATGTAGGCTTGTAGTAACCGTTTGCTAATTATTATGGAGCGCATAATGAATTATTCCTTTCACGTCCCATCTTCTGTTGGATACCAGGTCTAGGAGTAAGAATGGGCTTTCGTTTACGATCGGTATTGGTTTTTTCCTTAATATTCCTGTAAAGGATCCAATTTTCATCTCCCGTAACAATTCTGTCCAGAAATGGCTCACCGAATCTCGAGGACAAGGACAGCGTTGTTAACGTTGTCCTTCAGACAGTTTGTGTAGTACCCACACGTCATTTATGTTGACATTTTACGTTTATAAGATGTTTATGCATTATTTCACGAGTAGCAACGCGTTGCCACTTCAAGAGTGACCTGCCAAGGATTAGACTCGACATTTACGAGCATTTATGGCGTCCCCGTAATTTGCTGGTCCCAAAACTCTGAACGGAATTTATGGAGCCAACGCTCTGACATTAAGTCAACCCATTACCATACACTTCTGTGGTGATTTTGCCACTAATGTGGCACTATTCCCTTGTGTTCATGATATGCCTTGTGTGTGTGTGTTTCACATTAATTTCTTGATGACTTAATCAAAACAAGGATATCGCCAATTGTTACGATAAAATGCGAAGAATGTGCTAAGCTATGGAAAGGGAAAAGATGTGGAATTTATACATTCAGGGGAACCATAGCGAATAAAATTCCCTCCCCCCCCTACCCAAAGGCTGCCTCTTCTTGGAATTCTTTGTAAGTCAAACTTATGATTGTACTAGAGGATTCTCCGGGCTTCTCCTAATGGGTCGCAGAAATGAACACACAAATAACTATGCTTTCTCTCACACCAAGAAGCGCTCCATATCTGAATTATTTGCTGAACTCTAGATGCCAAATAAGTTGGGGTTCACTCATTAAAAATATATTTTTCCCGAATTATTTCCTAACAGACGATTAGCTCTCCTTGGTCACAATTTCCTTATTCTAACAGCACAATTCCTAGTAATTATACTTATTTTGGATCAAATCATTTGAAAAAATAATTTTACTGCAATATGGCACCCGTAGTCAAAGTTCGTAAAAAAGTTTGGACTGTTTCATAAAGCCGAATTGGGAATGGCGCTAAATCTTTCGTTGCCTGGGCAACCAAGAATAATCGAAGTTTTGATATATTGTCGCTTGTTTCCGCTTGTTGAAAGCGATAAAAACGCTTTATTAAACTATTAACCTTATTTTCTTCGGAGGTGGTGGTGGGAGGTTGTAACGAAATATGAAAATGGTCTAAGTGGATGTGTGGTGGCTAGGAATATGATGCATTCGAAAACACAGCCTCTACTATTTTGTTTTGATTAACTATTCAGATTTTGGTCTTGATAAGAGTGGTTCTCAATATTACTCAATTTTGCTAGCTTTTAACGCTTGAGTAAGCGTATATCAAAGAGGGAAGGAATAGTTTTGCGTAAGATACAAATTAAATATGTTTGGATAGTAAGGAAGAATACGGAAGAGGGAAAAGGACTGAAGATCTTCTGAACGAGAGCCAGGAATTTGAGCGAAGCGCTTTTCCAGAAAGCTACGATGTTAGAAAGCTTCAAGGAAGTATAAAAGAATTGTAAAGATGCATTATTATCAGTTGCCATAGTTACAATTGGTTACGAATGAAACGATAGTAATATTCCTTAATAAACTTATATCCCTTCAATAAGTTTCAATTGGTTCAAGAACTAAAGCAACAACCTCGGAGTGACGAGTTAATTAAAGATCGTGTATTTGGAAACACCTCTTCTAAGCTCTCGACTGAACCACAATGAATTTTGCATAAAGATCGAAGCTCTGAAGAAGAGAGAAGGATTAAAATCAAACACTCCAGGGTGGAAGGTTTAACAAGGAAAGAAAGTACCCTAGAAGACCTTACGGTCCATTCAATGGGGGTACCTTTGGACTAGCAGTCGAGATATAAATGCATATTCAGAATAAGGAAAAGAGGGTATCTCTATTTAATGCTATACATACCCTAGCTTCTAAATGATGAAATAAAACGCAGTTCCTCGGAAATCTTTTATTCCGGAGACTAGTTTCAAATGTAATTGGGTTCCATCTGCAGCCAGACAACAAACAATTTCCCGAATACAAATTTTCTGAGGGACCGCATCTCATATTCTCAAGATGTATATCCATTTAAAACACAAAATGACCCAACTTGTTTCCTTGGGAACCTCCAGACTGCGTTAATTACTTGTATACGAGAAGGACATTCTCGGGCAGTTGATTGTAAACAAATTGAATAGAAAAGAGTTGCCAGAAGTGTCAATAACGCCGCCACAAGTAATCCCAAGCGCTCATTTATAGACGACAGAGTTTGAAAATTAATCTTACTTTAAAGGTAATTATTTAAATGCGAGGATCAGTCAATGGTTGCGTGCCATTCATTTTACATCAACTGCTTTCGCGTTGTGTATGTGTAGATACGTACATGGAGCAGTATTCCCATTAGAATTTCGGTGGTTTTGTGCTCATTTCAAAATCGATTACGCGAACCACCATTAAAAAGATAGAATTGTGCAAATTCTTTGAATAAAACAAAAAAAAATAAATAATATTACTTGATATGAAGATATGACGATAAGAAATTATTTGAAATACTTTAAAAAATATGTCGTTTTGTATATCAATTTGATACTAAAATTCTCTTTCTCTCTCTCTCTCTCTTTCTCTCTCTCTCTCTCTCTCTCTATATATATATATATAGTAAACCCTCGATATAACGAACTATATGGAGCGGGGGGGGGGTCGTTCGTTAAACCCAATGGTCGTTAAAAGCGATGCAAATGACGAACCAAGTTCGTTATATCCGATGGTTCGTTCGTTCTATGAAGTAGTAAGTAGCACTCGTGAAGAAAGGAAGGAGGAGGATGAAGAGAGCGCCAGGACAACCTCTCCCGACTGAGCTGTGATCCAGTGAGTCGCAGCATGGAGTTCGGCCAGGAAATTTGGGTCGTTAAATCCGAAATTCGTTATATCGAGGGTTTACATATATATATACATGTATATCTTTCCACTCTCAACATCCTTCTATCTCTTTCCAATCATTCCATCCTCTCCTTCCTTCCACACTCCCTCTCGACCCCACCCCCCAAATTCCCCTCTCTCCACCCGCTTCCTCTCCACGATCTCCCTATCCCATCTCCTTCTCTCCCACTCCGTCCATCCTCCCTCTATCCCATCCATTCCTCTTCTCGCTCTCCCTTTCCCCTTCTCCCTTTCTTCTCTCTCTATTTTCCCAACACCTCCCTCATCTCCCTTTCCATCCTATTTCTAACTCTCCCTTATTCTCCCTCTGACGCTCCCAATCTCTCTCCCTCGGCCAGACCTTTTTCAAGAATTCCATGTCGTTTATCAGCATAATTGTGTCGTCGGTGACTGTGAGCACAACTCGGTACTCCTAATCCATCCATGATATTGCACTCAGGCGAGTACTGCTTAATGAGCATAGAACCATCTCCGGCGTGAAAATGATCACACTAGGCTACTAATGGCAGGATCGGTGGCCATATTTAAAAGAAAACAGTCATTAATACACAGGACATGCCAGGAACTTGCGTCTTAATGACGTGTCCACTAAACACTTTCATGAGCTTACCTCCCATGATGTGCCTCTCCGAGCACCTTAACTTCTTTACCCCATGCCTTCATTGCTTCTGCTCTATGTATTTCAACTTATACTAATTCTAAACATTCACAACCTCTGAAATGTTTAACAATAGGTTCATCTTCAAGAGAATTGGCCTCGACTTTCAAACATACTTCAGTGGCAATGCTGCTACAACACCGGAAGTAAGTCTAAGCAGATACTATATGACATACACCATCAAGATACAGCCCGTCAACGTAGCATGTAGTGACCATGTTGAAACTCTTCTGACTCTCAATCAGAACCTAATACATAGACTAGTTCCCAGGGAGGAAGAACTACGACAGAACAAAATGCGCCAGTTACAAGGAAGAATTTATGAACCTAGTTCAAGGCGATCTAACGGATGCAAACCAAGAGTGAATTGACGTAGAAAACGAGAGTTTGAAAACAGTTGTCACCGCGACAGAATAACAGACAGCTTAAAGACATGATCAAATCGCTAATCTCAAACCAAGCAGAATAGGGTACGCGGCGCTAACTAGAAAGAAAGCAGAAATGAAACCTCTCATAGAAGAGCAACAAAGCAATATGTGGGATAACCTCATAGACTAAATAGCTCAGGAAAAAATCCTGAAAGAAACTTAGAGGCTAATAAATAGGATGAAAAAGATACCTCCTTGGGAAAAAATATCAATAAAAAATCATCAATGAGAAAAATAAAGAGTAGCAAATCTTTACAAGAGAAGTTGACATCATTGGAAGGCGGTGTCCTCAATCCTATCTAAGGAGAACGCGGACTTCAACTTAGAAATTGACGATGTGGTCAGTTTGAAACTGGCTAAGGACTTGAAAAAAAATGTCCCCAACGCTTCAAAATATTGGTCAAGAGAGGAGGTTTTTGTTGTATGATACGGAAATGATGTTCAATGATTGAAGGCTGTTTGTTTTAATAGTGGAATTAAAGGTTCTTTTTTCAATTACACTGAAGGTAAACCACATCGGAGATTGTCTCAAGATGAAGTCCCTATCCTGGTTGACGTCACTCGGCCCCCATATTCTATAGAATCTTACGTTTAAATGTTGGTCCTTACGGAGAAAGAAAGAATGCAGATCGATACTAAAACACTTACAAAATTATATATATATATATATATATATATATATATATATATATATATATATATATATATATATATATATGTATATATATATATATATATATATATATATATATATATATATATATATATATATATGCGGTTAAAAGGCTATTTTTGGCAAACCAGTCTTCCTCAAAGCCTTCGGAAGGAGCTCTTCTCACATACACGAAAAGGTAGCACTTAAAATAGGCTCCTTCCGAATGCTTTGAGGAAGACTGGTTTGCCAAAAATAGCCTTTTAACCGCATAATTAATTGCGTTACTGCAATCATTTTTCTTAATATATATATATATATATATATATATATATATATATATATATATATATAAAGTTGCCAGTGATCACGATCCACCACTGCTACCAAGTGTGTCTAGTCTACCTTCAGCAAATTTCTTTTGTGTCTCCTTTTGTATAAATGTCTCCACTTTTTCTAGAAATCTATCCTTCCCATTTCCCCTATGGAAGTTTTATTCTTTGTTGTCTTTCTTTTGTTCGTTCTTTATTTCCTATTTTTGGTGGACAATTTTATTGATATCATGGGTAGAGTTTTTTATACCTTCAGGTATTGCGGTATCCACATACCCTTGTTAGTTGTCGTCATGACGTGACCTCAAAATTAAAAATGAATTCTTCTCGTTATATCTGTCACTCGTGTTTGTGTTCTTAAACAAGTATTTATGTTTCCGTTATTTTTAATCAGTTATTGATTGCTTCATGTGTTCCCTGTCCAAGTTTTCGTCCCATAAAAGAGGGGAAAATGGGCAGGTTTAATATTGCAAGTTTCATTGACTATTGCAATTCATTGCATTTTTTATTGAATATTGTATTGGACATTGTAAATTCATTGAACATTGCATCTTTTATTGAATATTTCAAGTTTAAATGAATATTGAAAATTTCATTGGATATTGCAAGTCGATTAGGAAACTCGAGCTATGATTTCCTAACCTCTACAACCTAATTTAGTTCTTCTACTCATTTATTTCCTTGCCCATGACCTTATCAGGGGTCGCACGCTAACATAAGTATTCTTGTACCTGTTCTAAACTTTAACCATCAATCTTCATTTTCCTCGAACGAATCTAGCACGTTAAAGGACCATAAAAACCCCCTAGCTCATTTCTTTTCTAAGCCACTGCCCTTCAGAAGAAACTAAAAAGGGGTCAAACGAGGTGTTGGCATTTATAACAATGGTTCCCTCATTCCACTTGGGCCTAATTTATTGTTTTGAAGGGAAAGGTGTCAGGGGGGTGACGCCCTTTGTTCATTTTCTTCATAAATTATGCTTAATGGACGCCGGGATCACTATCTTCTGCAAAACGAGTGATGATTAATTTCGTCTTCGCAATGTTGATTTTTACTCCAACCGAGACTGGTTTGTGATCATTCTGTTATCAGTGAAAGTAAATCTAATCATGAATTCGAGGCAAATCGCGCATCACCGAGTGGAGGTGAATTAAATATCTTCCTCTAAATATAATTATCAATGGCTTTAATTCTAGAATCCTTGAAAATCCCCTCAAGAACTATTATAAAAGATTGTGGGCAAATGGGCTTCCCCTCTCTTATTTCTTATTACTGACTGTATTCTGTTTACATGACGATGTTGCATGTGTATTTCTCTCTTTCTTTCTCTCTCTCTCTCTCTCTCTTTCTCTCTCTCTCTCTCTCTCTCTCTCTCTCTCTCTCTCTATATATATATATATATATATATATATATATATTAGTAAGTCAATGTAGGTTTTGTCAATTCCTTATTACTTTATTGCTCTTAAAAGTGAATCGGGGTTCAATGAGTCAAATCTTTTTAATTGTCTCGGATGCCATTTCGAGAGTTATTTCTTATTCATTTTTTCTTCAAAATGATTCTTGAACCACCCGTGGATAATCATAAACACTAGAGTTCAGTCTGAAACCGGAATGTTCAGGAGGCTGATAGCAGTCGACTCTTAGTCTGTTAGTTATGACTTTTTTTTTGTTATATATATCGCTAATATGAGACTGAGGGTATGTATTTCTTACATTCTTTTCCGTCACCTTTTTTAATAAAAAGGTACAACTGAAGAGGTTGTCCATGCCGATGTAATTTTATCTTCTCTTAGCATCAACAGATTTGCTTGCAGGTCACCAATGCCCTTTTTCATGCTATTAAATGAACGTAAAATTTCCTTCCTTTTTACTCTTGGAATTTCCTCCAATTTTATTAAGTATTTAGCTGATTTGACATGGCCATTTATCCTATACATCATCATATAATTCATTTTCTCCTTCAATGCTTTTTATTCCGTTGTTTCTTGTTGTCATTTGGTATCTGCCAAATATTAGGCTTTTGTTGATCCATTTTTGACGGGTTTTTTTTTACTGAATTTGAATTAAATGCATGAAGTTCTTTTGGCTCATTTTCAGCCTTATATCTATTTTTTTTTTTATATTTTTGCTTATTCTTGTGCTACATGACTTCATCTTCTTTTTTGCTACGGTTGCAGATTGTAAATAGTTTCTGCATTCATATTGTTGCAGGTTTCTGATGAGGCTTCTGTCACTTAACCATTAAGTGTTTTAAACGTGTTTTATTGCATAATTGGGTCCTTATTTAGTCACATACATGTAAATATTATGAAAGTCTACATAAAATAATTAAGAAACTCAATTATTAGCTCCTATAAGTCGATTGCACGACACAGATTACTCAAGAACGAGATCAAAATTAATCTAAAAAAGAGAAAGTCAAAATTATGAGAAAGGATCAAACTCGGTGAAACTAAATACCAAAATGAAAGTAAATACCGTCCAAAATTACACTACCAAACATGTTTAATGATCTTAATGATCAGGTTACAGAATTCCCATAAGAAAACTTTGATAATAGCAGAAATATCGTAAATAATAACTTGACACAGTCAATAAACATATATACGTGAGTTTGCGAACAGTTTTAGACAAAAAGCGAAAAATAAAATAAGACATGATGGAAAAATTAGAGAAAGGATAGAATTTACTAAACTCTACAAGTTTATTAAAAATACATGGTAGACAAAAAGTTAATGTAAACAACAAATTAAGAAAAACAGATGAAACTACACCTAACAATTGGGAGACAGCAAATGACAACACTAAAAAAAAACAAGGATAAAATAATAAACAGAGAAAATATTATTTAAAGAATGGAGAATTCTATCAGTACAAATATGTAAACAATATCCATCATACACATGAAGAAAAATTCTCAATAAAATAGAGAAATTTCCCCAATTATGAAAAAACGAAATTTTGCATGAACTTAAGAGCATGAAAAATGGTTTTAGCTTGGAGAGGATAGGACAACAATTGACTTTATAGTGGCTAGGGGGCAATGTATTCCAATGGAACGATCCTAAGTTGACAAGAGATGTAAATAAATAAAAAAGATGTTTTTTTTTATTAGTAGCATACAAATTACTTTAATAAGTCATAATCAACAGACTGAACCAGTCTACCATAATTAACCAGCGGGACAGACAAGGTTCAGACATAAACAAATGATCACTTCCAGGATTTCCAACGAATATTAGAAGGAAAATGATATTCTTAGACTATGACAAAAATTCTGCCTCAGTTTTAATTCTATGTGTACTACATAAGCAATGAGTTAGCAATGCCTAAAATGACATATTCTCCTACATAACTTACTCATTTAGGATGTATTCCCGAAGAAAAAAAGACAGTAGAAAGTAAGTAAGAGAGGAAATCCAATCCTGCCCAACTGTTTACAGCTCTTCCTGATGAGATTTTCTGTATTTTCAAGTGTGAACAAAAGGGAATCAGAAATATTCGGAGATATTAAATTAATCTTCACTTTTAGGATGACATAATATTATTGGCTTCAAATTTACAAGAATTTCGGGGAATATTAAAAAATTGCTAAAAGCCACTCTTACGGATAGAGTGACGTCATTCATGACGTCAAGATAAATCCATGACGTTTTCTGGCTCTCGCTGACGTCACGTGCGCGGGGTATTTAAGCAAGTGTTTTCGGCTCAACCGTCATTCGTGATCTGCTTGCTTCTGGTTCTTTATCATAATTGTAAAATTCCATGTTTTCATTTTTGGAGCAGCTTCGTTTTATTTACTAAGTTCATAGCTGCTTAATTTTGTAAATGTGATTGTAATAAAGGCGCAAAACAAAAAGAGGAAAAAATGATCAAGAATTTGGCCAAAGATTAGAATTGAGGGGCAAAATCTTAGATTCGGGCCCAAAATGCGTCTACTTTAGGGAGGTCGCGATTCTCGATAGGAAAATAGGAGGACGAAAAAGGAAATCTTTATAACAATGGCAAAAATAATTGAAGGAAAAACTGCTGATGGTCATTAATCCAAACTGAACAAACATAAATATAATAATGATGAGAATAAGAATAATAATTATGATAATAATAAAAATACAAATTATAATAATAATAATGACACTAATAATAATAACACTAATAATAATAGAAATAATTATAAAAAATAATTATAATAATAAGGATAATAATATCAATAATAATCAGTAAAATAAATTGCTATTAAAAATATTATTGCCAACTGAATGAACTTGAAGCTTAGTCATATTTTGAGAGGAAAAATGCCTCTAACCAAATGCCTCTAACCAAATGCCTCTATTGAAATGCATCTATGCATCTTAACACTTGTGGAAGAGAAAATTGGACACTGAGCATAAGACACGCAGGAACATGAAAAGATACGAGTTAGGGAGAAAACTCAGAGAAACAGGGAAAAATACATTTACGGAATAAGAACACAAACGTGGGTGAGGGTAGAATGAACAGAAGCGACCAAGTGGGTATGGGCATGATTCATCGTAGAAGAAACGACACAAGATGCACAAAGGGACTAAACTGTGTCCCCTTTAAAGATAAAAAGAACCCCGCAGAAGATGACTTCGTGGAAGAAATTCGCCCAATATCGAGAGTATCGTGGCACAGATTTGGTCTGAATGGTGGTAATTCACAACGCAACAGACAATTCTATCACTCTATTTATCTTTCACTCATTCTTAATACGACGGTAGACATCCTTTTCATCCTAGAATGAATATTTGTTCAGTTATATCAAGAAGCATTTTCCATCATGCATATCATTGTCTTTTTTGTGTTTTATTGTATAAAATATTCTAGTGATGACTTCTAGAAACTGCAGCAAGCTATCAGCTGGTTTTGTTGTGTATGGGGGGGTGGGGGGACATTATATTGGCCCAAAGCGAATCAAATCTGTAATTTCGCGGAGTATCAAATATTATGTCGCGTAGTAAAAGTACTTTGACACTCTCATCCGAGACCAAAACAATCTATAGTCACTAGACGAACAACTGCTGATTTGAACTCGTCCAATTTTTGAATCCAGAGATGAAGTCGACATTGAAATGTCAGATCGTGATGAAGACCACGAAGACGTGGAAGCATCATGCTCACATGAACAACCCAACTGCCCAAAGCAGCCAGAGTTTGATGACCTCGTAGGAGACTTGAATCTAACCAAAACTGGTGCAAGTTTTATGGCATCCTGTTTGATGGCATGGAACCAACGAGATTCAAACGTATAAAGTCGAAGTACCGAGCATGGCATGCAGCATTTGCCATTTTCTACTCATCGTCTAAGTCGCTGTGATTCTATACTGATCTAAGACTCGGTTTAAAGCAATAGGTTACAAACATCAGCCTAATCAATGGCATCTGCTCATTGGCAGCTCTAAAGGAAGTCGAAAAGAAGTGATGCTTCACAAAGGCAACCATCATCCCTCTCTCCCTCTTGGTCACTTCGTACACTTGAAATAACATTACGGAAATATAAAAAATCTTGCTTAAAAATATAAAATATGATAACTACAAGTGTGATGTATGTGTCAATTTCAAGCTGTTGGGATCCTTGCTCAAAATACAGAGTGGATATCCTAACCATCTTTGCCTTTACTGTTTGTGAGAAAGATAGAACAACGATTATGTCAAGCGGAAATGGCAAGAAAGATCAGCCCTCTATCGGGGTACCTCAAATGTAAAGCACATTGCCCCTGTGCCCATGGATAGAATCCCACTATCTCCGATCAATATTAAACTCAACATGGTGAAAGAATTCGCCAGAGCTTCAGACTGCAATGGTAAAACCTATACAAAAATACGATCAATATTTCCGAACTTGTCAGACGCAAAATTTGCAGCCGGTTTCTACAGGGCCACAGAAGAAGCAAATGTCTGTATCCAGAACTCTTGGGATAAAATAAGATCGTTAGAGAAAAAAATGCAAGAAATACTTTTAAGAACGTTCTCAATTGGTTTCTAGGAAAAAACAAAGCGGAGAATTACAAGACTCGTTGAGAAGAACCGCTTAAAGTTACCGGCACTATGGAACGCAGAAGGGCACTTAAGCTGTACTATTTGCATTCCCATTTGAAATTATTCGGACCGAATGCTGGTGGTGTGTCGGAAGAGTAGGTTGAACTATCCATTTAGCCATAAAGTTGATGGAGAAGCGATATCAAGGAAGGTTGGATGAAGCGATCATGGGTGACTACATATGGAACTTGGATCGAGAATACAGTACAGACCACATGAGAAACATGGTTCACTTCTCAACTTACTGATGTTATAGATTCATTGATCCACCGGGGCAATTACAATTTTGCCGCAGTATTCTTCCTTTCTCTATACATAATAATATATTATGATTATTACTAAAATATAACCTTTTAACCGCATATATATTTTTCCCCCCCAAAAGTACAGTAGTGTACGTGTAACTATAGGGATAAAACCACAGTAATAAGATTAATTTTATATGCGAAACCAGGTTTCGACGGAGACTTCCATCATTGTCAATCGCTAATGAACAAGTGAGATACAGAAGTTGCTTAACGTACAAACACACAAATCAGAGGCGCTAAGCTGGATTATGCGATAATGTGTCGGCATTTTTGAGAAACGAAAGTATGAATTTCTTGCTTATTAAAGTATTAGTATTGAAGTGGCCGTCGGAAGTATTAAAGTTAGGAATTTATTTTATAAGTGCCTATTCAATTAAGCGTCGATGTATATAATTGTGAGACGTTTAGGCTATTTTAGCGTTTCTCAAAAATGCCGACACATTCTCGCATAATCCACCTTAGCGCCACTGATTTGTGTGTTTGTACGTTAAGCAACTTGTGTATCGCACTTCTTCATTAGCGATTGACAATGACGGATGTCTCCGTCGAAACCAGGTTTCGCATATAAAATTAGTCCTATTACTGTGGTTTTATCCATATATATATATATATATATATATATATATATATATATATATATATATATATATAATTATATATATGTATGTATTTAAAGGCCAAAGGAAAGGGAAATTAATAAAACAAGCCGGAAAAACGCTAAGGAGAATATTACATGAACCAATGAAAGTTTAAGAAGGAAAATGGGAGATGTAGATAATGGAAAGATAGGGCCAACTATTTTAACTGTTATATGAAAATAAATAAAGAAGTTGGATTTGAACCTGTGTCATCAAGCGCTCATCGCTTATATGACCACGACGCTCATCGCCAGAGCTACCATCCTCAACCCCAAAAAGGTCGATTCAAGAAGCCTTTGGAATCACGAAGTGTAGGTTTTTATCCAGTGAGAGACTAGACAAGTGTTTTTCTAGTAGAAGGGAGCACGGGCTTTTTTGTTTGTAATAAGTAAACATCACATGATAAGTGATATATAGATGTATTTAAAGGCCCAAGGAAATGGAAATTTGTAACACAACCCAGAAAAACGCTAAGGAGAATATTACATGATCCAATGAAAGCTTAAAAAACCAATGGCGAGGAACATTGGTTTCTTATTAAAAATTTAAACCTACTGTTACTATGTATATCTGAATCTATTTATATCAAAACACTATATCACTCACTCAATTCTGTTCCTCTTCTATTACATTAAACATCCTTTGAACGACCACTACTAGCGAAACTGTTATATTTCCCGTCACCTCTCTACCACACTTTATTCTCACTGGATATCAAAGATTCAAGGCATGAGTATGTTTCTTATTTGATCCGTTTGGTTTTGTATTGATTTTTGTTTTGTTGTTTTTTAAGCTTTTATTAGCCAGTTTTTTAGTTGTTGTTTTTCTGAACAATTTTACTTTACTTCTTTCCTTAAATTGTTGCTTTTTACTCTCCTGTTATTATAATTATAATTTGTGGCGAACACTTAAACTTATTTTGTATATTTGTATATCTTAATCTGTTTTCTAGAGCCAGAAGATGACCGTAAGGTCGAAACGTTGCACTACTCAATCCTAATAAAGATGTAAAGATTATTTGATGTCGGAGTTAAGTCTGCTCCTCGGAATTGGTTTCTTATTGTTAGGTAAATTAAGGATGCACAGCGGAAACTACCTGGATTTTATATATATATATATATATATATATATATATATATATATATATATATATCGGTGTATGTTGGGAGCAGCTTCTCATTTATACATGTTTTGTTAAAGACCAGGTTCTATTTTGATTTTATCATTTTATTTTGGAACGTTCCAACTGGCGAATGCAGTTTTTAGTATCTGGTTGGATATTAAAGATCAGTTGAGAAAGATTCATTTTATTTTTTACAACTAATTTGAGTTTTGGCCGTGAGCTTTTGCCTTTCTTAAGACATCTTCAGACGGAAGTCTTCGTTATTGTTGAGGTTGCATTATTTTGTGTTTCCCTTGGTTTTGCCTCCATTACCGGTGGGTGAGGTAGCTCATTGCTGGTCGTGAACAACGAAGAATGAAATTGAATTCGATCGATCGATGTACGAGGGACGGTCAATAAGTTTTGAGAATCGGTAGGGCAAAACAGAGGAAGGGGGATGGCTGTTTGTGGGGGTGTTAGGACAAGTTAGGACAAGTCAAGGACCTACAGCCGCGCGCTCCTGCCTCGTCTGTTTAAGAATAAGTAGCTGATCGCAGATCGCCAGTCACAAATTTTTCAACAATGAAGAAGATGGAGCACCGCGCAGTGATCAAATTTTTGACCAAGGAAGGCAAGAATGCAAAAGAGATCCATGAACGCATGGTTGCAGTGTACACTGACACCGCCCCTTCCTATGCAACCATTGCTCGCTGAAATAGACAGTTCCGTCATGGTCGTGAGTCCCTTGTAGATCACCCTCTTTCAGGAAGTCCGTCAGACGTGACTAACGAGGATAATGTGGCCCGTGTGGAAAGGATGATCCTCGAAAATCGCCAAGTGAATGTCGAAGAAATCGAGCGAGAACTTGGAATATCACATGAAAGTGTTATAAACATCATCCACGACAATTTGACCATGACCAAGGTCTCTGCCCGTTGGGTCCCTAGAAACCTCACGAAACCTCGCGCCCCATGATTGACTTCAACGTCGTCAAAGTTTGAAGGAGCTGCTGCTCCTGTACAACCAAGACCCGGCGGGATTCGAGTCACGCATAGTGACAGGTGATGAAACGTGTCACTAGAAAGAATGGCCTGGAAGCACAGGGGCTTTCCGACCCCCATCAAGTTCCGGACCCAAACTTCAGCCGGGAAAATCATGGCCACTATCTTCTGGAATTCTGAGGGAGTGTTGATGGTGGACTATGCAGCTCGTAGAAGGACCATTACAGGCCAACATTGCGCCGAGGAACTGACTGTGTTGAAGAAGTGCATCCGTCAGAAGCGGCGCGGCAAGTTGACACGCGGTGTCCTGCTCCTCCACGACAATGCCAGAGTTGCACAAGCTACCCTGCGCGAGTGAGGATTCGAGGAGCTCAACCATCCCCCTACAGTCCAGATCTGGCCCCTAGCGACTACTTTTTATTCCGCCAGCTCAAGGCTGCACTGCGTGGACGCCGGTTTGGGGACGATGAAGATGTCCAGCTCGCTGCCCAGGAGTGGATTGAACAGCAATCGGGAGATTTCTGGTTGTCGAGAATTTGAAGCCTCAGGGACAAGTGGCGCAAGTGCATTGAAGTCGAGGGTAGTTATATTGAAAAATAATAAAAAACACTTTTCCTCATATCTTGTTTCCTTATACCTGAATTGCAAAACTTATTGACCGCCCATCGTATATAAAAAGAATAGAGAGGGAAAAGGGTACGGAAATAACTTGAGAAGGGATAGGAAGAGTTGATAGGTCGGTGGCTAGACACCGATGCGTGGTGTAGTTGGGTGTGTCTCGGGTTGTTCATGACTGGACGACGGTTGGAGGGTGGTTAGGAAGGAGATCGTGTCTGCATGGTCGGAAACGAGTTATTCATGATGCTCTTAACTTATGCGTAGAGCGGTATGGGTTGCGGGTGGTCATGGGCTGCGGGGTAGCGCAGTGCCATCGCAACATACAGTCTTGCGTGCAGTGCTGTGTGTATGGGGCCTCTGACGCGTTTTCTAAGTCTAGGGTGAGCGTATGTGTTGAGGGGTTCTAGTCTTTGTTCTTTTGAAGAGAGGACATTCTCAAGTACATGGGAGAGCGGCAAGCGCTCTTCAGAGCAGAGTTCTGAATGCACTGAGCCTTCTTTTACCACGTGACACTCACAGATACGAGTGCTAGTGGGGCGTACGTGAGAAAGGTCGGATGAGTGTTTTATATAGGTGTAACTGTAGTTTCTTGACCGCAGGGTAAAACCTGTGCAGCATTTTTGTCATAAGTTACCCCAAGGATTTTTGTCTGTTGTGTGTAGTCGAACCTTGTTGGGTTTAGGTGGTTCTTGTCTGGTGTGTGCGAGAAAATTTGTAGGTTATGCATGTAGTCATCTCTTGTGCCGAAGAGTGTCATCTGTGTCTTCTGAGGATTCGTGGCAATCAGCCATTTATCCTCGTACTCTGTCTTTTCGTGTAGTATTATTTGTGCGTAGTGCGCGAACTTGTCTGGTCCACCGCCTCTGACGAGAATGGTCTCGTCATCGGCGTAGGACACTATGTAGGTGTGACAGCAGTTTTCGGGTGTGCGTGGGGTGTCGTTTGTGTACATGATGTAAAGTGTGGGTGCCAGTACGCTTCCTTGGGGAACGCCTGGCCGTGGTGTGAAAGGTTGTTATAGGTTATTGTTGTATTTTATTTGGCATCTCCGTTCAGTGAGGTAGTGCGAGAGGAGTCTTCTGGTGCAGAGAGGTAACTCCGTATTGTTGGCGAGTTTCCAACTGAGTCCCTCGTGCCACACCTTATCAAAGGCTTTCTCCACGTCCTTGCTGATGGAGAGTGTCTTTTGTCGTGCCTGAGGTGTATTTTTTGTATTATGTCGTGAACGATGGTCACAACCGCCTGAGTGGACCGACCCTCCTGAACCCATATTGGTGGGGGATGGGGAGAACCAGTCCTTCTCTTCCAGGTAGTCCCGTAGGCGGCAGTTGATCATACGTTCGAGTATTTTGCCTAGGCGCTCTAATAGAGCAATGGGCGTGTAATTGTTTGGGTGTTTGGGGTCTTTGTTCATTTTGTGTAGAAGTATGTTATGAGAGACTTTCAATATTTTGGGGAAGTGGCCGGAGGCTAGTGAGGCGTTGAATAGGTGTGTAAGTGTAGGATATATGTTTACAGGGAGGTTGTGTATTAATGCGGCTGGTAGGCCGGAGGGGGCCGGGTGCGCGTTTTGGTGTTGTTTTAATGTAGTGTTTTGTTTCCTCGACGGTGATGGGAGTGGTCAGTGTAGATCTGTTGTCGAGCAGATCCATTAGTATCAGGGAGAGCGGGCATTAGCTCGTGAACTAATGCCCGCTACTACCATCAGCTGGCGCCTAACGATGCATTTGTAAGAAGGAGGAATGAAAACACATTGCAAAAAAAAACATAACGCACAAATTACGAGAGCAACTCTGGTCGAAAACACTACCATACTCAGAAGAAACCCTGACCATCGCCGCCTAAAGATTCTGGAGGCTTTTCTCTTTAAAGAGATGGACCGTAAACTTAACACCCAACGCACCAGTTCCGAGCGAGTACTTCATCTTTTCTGCTAAAGGAACAAGGTACTCCGACTTTGACCTATAAAAGTACCAAAACACGAAAATCAATTTAATTCGACGGACCTGCTACTCTGATTTTCGGACGCAATTCTACGATTTGGCAAAAGTTCTCACTGGTAAAGGAGGAAACTGGACTGGAGGTTTTCTTCAGAACGGGAATTTTTTCACGCTAATTTGAGCTAAACGCCTGTTTACCACTCAACGCTATAACAGCCCGCGGACGACTATCACAGGAAGAAATATATGCGCTTACAGGGCTGATTGGAGATTCCTCCTGTTCCTTGTGGGCGAGGTAGCTTCCCGCAAAGGGGCTACTTTTTCCTCTGATTATTGGCACTTTTTTTCACACTTTTCTACTCCAACTTGTTTCTCAACTAGTGCTACATAACTTGGTCACCGGCAAGGTCTTAGATACAGTTGAAAGTAGGGTATAGTAAACCCCTGCAGGAGATCCCGTTATGGGGCCAGAAAAGGGGGTCGATTGTCGACCACGAGCCCGAAACCCTCTGTGGACCGCTTATAGGGCTAGAACTAAATAGGTAGGGTGACCAAGGAGAGCACGTAATTCGGGAGGTAGGAGAAGTATAATTAGGTCAGATAGAGGGCTCTCCCATCTGAGAACCATAACGTTTACTTATAGATTTCACCACTAGGAGCCCCGCAATAGTGAGGCAGACTAGAACCAGGATGGACAATCAGGATATAAAAAGACTGCCTCTTCGTTGGAATCAGAAAGGTATCAACATAACCAAATGTACCCCACAGCAAGTCTTGGAGACCATCTTCAAGGACCTCTCCATACTCTTGATAAAATGCATTGAAGTCCCCAACGGATTTATCGCGATGTGTCCTAAAGGAAATGACGTAAAAAAACTGCTATGCCCCGGTGGATCGGTAACCCTTGGAAAACTCCAACTGGAAGTGAAGACACCGCCGCAGATCACCACAAACCGGAGCTTCGTATATTGGAAAGTAGAAGCATGGTTGGGATCTCACTCATGGGAAGAAATCAAAAGGGAAATCATGGAACACCAGAAGTGGATCAAAATACAGGAGATCATAAAATTTAAAGACTATACTCATGTCTTTAAAGTAATATGCTAGACAACGGAAATGGCAGCCAAAGCCCAAGAAAAGGGATTATTGGCCTTTAGCATGTGTATTCCGCCACAGAGTATACAAAGAGATACATTTGTCAACATTCAGATGTGTTTAATTGATATGCCATTGAAAATCACACCTCAGCCAACTACCTCAAGAGAGGAACAATCACATGCTATGAATGCGCCGAAGAGGGACACGATTACCGCAACTGCAGAAACACGTTCAAAAAATGTTTAAACTGCGGCATTAGCCATCGTACCATGGCTGTCATGTCCACTTAGAAAGGACATCATCAAGAAGAAGGAGAGAGACTTACAGTCAAAGAAATATGCACAGACACCACATCTTACGATAACGTAGCCAAAAGCCAATGCTCAAACACCCCAACGCCGCCAAACATCACAAAGGGTATTGAATATAGAACTTGCAACGAATTAGACGAAGCCTACATGGAAGTGAAGATTAAAATGGAATTGACCAACATCATTATAGCAACGAGATACCATACGCCAAGGAGAAACCAACTGCCCACTCAGAACTTCATTAGAATCTTTAATAATAGGTTACCAGTGTTATTTTGGAGGGACCTGAAGGTACACGGTCTAGAGAGCGGATATAAACGGAGAAACGGGATAGGCAGAGACCTCGGAACTCTGTTCGATAGAGGTATCTGTCAAAGACTTGGACCGGACTACCCCACCTATGTGAGGGAAAATGCAGCCACTAAACCAGACATTTGCTTGGGCAACAACTATCTTCCATATAATTACTATATGAGGCCAGAAGATATCCCATGTACGGACCACACAGTGACTCTGCTCACCCTTAATCAAAGACCAACCCGGATCCCAGGGAAGGTAACAAAAGCCTTTCATGAAGCAGACTGGGAGACAAACAAGAGAGAATTAAGCACATATCAGCCGAAAGATCTAGATGGCGCATTGCAAGAAGAGATAGACGAAGAACTAGAAACTATTAGGAATTTGATAAAAAAAGGCGGATAGAAAAGCCATCCTAGGAAACAGCTACTCGACGATTAAGACCTTGACCTGGTCTCCAGAGATGATAATAAACCATCGACGACTTAGGGCAATTTTAGACAACATAAGGTGAAACGGACCAACGAAGGAGCTACTCAACGCAATGAAGAGGATAAAGAGGATTCTTAATACGGAAATAATAGAAAAACAAAATCAACAATGGAATGAAACAATCAAGAAGATTGACGAAGACGCACCTGCGAAGAATTTTGGAAAACAATAAAACAAATTAAAGTAAAATCAGGGGACAAGAAGGTGACCCTGAAAGATAATCAAGGCAATAAGATAGAAGATATTGACGCAATAGAAGAAGCAATTAAAAAACACTGGAAGAACATTTTTAACATTAGTGAAGAGGAAAATCAAGACTTGGACAGGAACTTCGAATGGAACATCGCAAGACAACTCGAACTAGAAGCGGACAGGATAATCCCTTACAGAAAAGTAGATGCAGCAAGAGACATCTTGGACGGTAACGATGCAAGAATCACCGTCCAAGAATTGAAAAACACAATGGCACAGTTTAAGCAGAAGGCACCAGGTAGATCAGAGCTCACTAAGAGGCACTACGAGCAAGCGACGGAAAAATATTGCAGGGAATTACTTCAGTATTTAATGCCAGCCTTAACACCGGCTACTTCCCAAAAGAACTTAAAGTAGCCAAAATGATTTTCATACCCAAAGCTGGCAAGCCTACTACACGAATAGAGAATTACAGGCTTATATCTCTACTCGACTTCATCGGGAAGGTGTTCGAGAAAATTATGAACACCCGCCTAAATGAGCACCTGGAAGCTAATAACCTTCTAAATAAGTTTCAATTCGGCTTCAGAAAGAAAAGAAGCACGGAGATGTCACTCACGGTCATAACAGAGAAAATAGCTAAAGCAAAAAGAAAAAAGGCTAGCGTTGATATAGTCTGCAGGGATGTGTCCAAAGCTTTTGACAAAGTATAGACGAAAGGAATGTAATATAAGATATTGCAGTTACGACTAGAGAGCAAGATGGAGAGACTACTTTGCAACCACATAACCGAACGTAACGCATTTATCAAAATGGGAAACTACCATGGAGATAAATTCACGATGGTGGCTGGCCTTCCGCAAGGAGGATGTCTGAGTCCAACATTATACTCTGTATATACCTCGGACATTCCTCCGCCAGCTACATACGGGTGCCTAAATATACAGTTCGCAGATGACATCACACAGATTGTGTCTGCCCTTATAGGAACCCTGATATGCAAGCAAGACTGACAGCATAAGAAATACGACGGATCAACGCTTGTGAAAAACAGTGGAAGATCAGCACCAACAGGAATAACTTTAAAATCGTACCAATACACAGGAGGAGACTCAGCAACATTGTGATCGAAGGAAACATATACGAATACACGAACGAAGCTACAGTGCTAGGATTGACGATTACGAAGAGAGGATACACAAAGCATGCGAGAAAAAGAGTATAAAAAGGAAGAAAGAGACTCGGGCTACGATTTAGACTCAGAGCACTTAAAAGGAATAACAAGAATAAAATTTATCAAGCCTTAATCCAAAAACAATGGTATACCCAGTGATACCATTGTATACAATCTCAAAAAGTAATATTATCGCACTACAAAGAATACAGAACAAGGCAGTTTTGATAATCATGAACAAAAGAAGAATAGACAGAAGAAGACAGCAAGATTTACATCGCGAAACAAGAATTCAGCCAATCAACAAGATTATAGAGAAAAGGGCCAAGAAACTCATCCAAACCACGCAACGCGAGATAGGAGAGGAAGTAATGGCCATGATCACCTAGAGACAAGAAGAAGGATCACGTAGAGACTTCCACACCTATACTTTAAAGATCAACGAAGAGGACGACGAAGTGTTCACATGATGAGAACAAACAGAGGGAGTAAGTAAACAAAGTTAGAAAAAGCTAGAAATAATCAAAAGAAACATAAAAGGATAAACAAGAAACAGATATAATAAAATAAAAAGGAGAAAACTTTATATCAGTGAAGGAAAACAACTAAAATAACGGTTTGAACGCCACATCACAGTAACAATAACAGATTTAAAAACATGACATAAAACGAATATAAAGGATAAAGCTGATACTCAGGCAACTATTTCTATTCATTTGAATTCTAAACTATAACATTTCTAAATGCCGGAGGTTAGCGTGACCTCCACGTATACTTTGCATTCAAATGCACATCTTCTACTTCCTTCTTTTCTATCTACATTTTCTTCTATCCTTCACACTGGGCTTAACGCAGCATGCGTGGGAAAGGGGAACTAGAGATTGAATAAATAGGCAGGATATAGTACACACCGTGGTTCGGATTCCACGTAAAGCTGTAGATCCGCCGACCACCTTGGTCTCTTTTAATCTTCCACACACTTCAAACTTTGCTGTCCCTCTTTCCCTGTCCTCTTCCTCTCCCTGTCCTTCTCCCTGTCTCCCTCTCTTCTGTCCAGAAGTCCAACAGGACTCTGGAGGGAGAGGAGAGACTGGGCTGGCCTGGTGCCCCCCCCTCTGGTCATCATAGGATGACCGGAAGGGGAGGGGGAGGGTCTTGGCGATCTATTCTATCTCACCTTCGACACTTTTTTACTTACAATTTCATTCTTCGCTTCTCACGACCAGCAATGAGCTACCTCACTGGTAAAGGAGGCAATACCAAACGGGAAAACAAAAAAATCAACGCAGCCTCAACAATAACAAAGACTTCCGTCTAAAGATGTCTTAAAAAGGCGAAAGGTCACGTCCAAAACTCAAATTAGTTGTAAAAAATAAAATGGATCTTCCTCAACTGATCTTTAATATCCAACCAGATACGAAAAACTGCATTCGCCAGTTGGAACGTTCCAAAATAAAATTGATGAAATCAAAATACACCTGGTCTTAAACAAAACATATATATTCGAGTATATATATATATATATATATATATATATATATATATATATATATATATATATATATACTAAAAATTGAAAATCACATGACGTGTGATGTATTTACAGCCCCAAAGAAAATTGAAAATTGGGTTGTGTTACCAATTTTCCATTTTCCTTGGGCCTGTATATATATATATATATATATATATATATATATATATATATATATATATATATATATATATATATATATATATATATATATATATATATATATATATTTTCTGTGTTAAGAAAAAGGAAAGAAATGAACAAACCAAATTCCGAATTTCAGATGGGTTATGTAATAAAGCTGCGAAATGGTGGAAAAGACATTAGAAGGCGGCGCGGTGTAATTCGCTGGTTCATCGGAAGATCGGATCGAGCCCTTATTGGGAAAAGAGGGTTCTAGAACTAGTATAAAGTCCCTGCAATCTATGATGCTGACGTTGGTTAATGGTCCTTCGTATTGGAATGTATTTGTCGTAACATTTACATTTTCCTTTCGCAAGGGATACTTGGAGGAAATAAGGAAAAAGGTATTTTGAACAAAAGAATTACCGAGGAAATAAAGATAAGAAAAGTAATCAAGTAGATATCAAGAATGCCGCAGGTCCAAGCATCCCTCCATTAGGAGTACACCATGAGGGTACCTTACGTTTATTTGTCGCCCGTTAATTCGATAAAAAACACATAAAATGACACTAAAATGTATTCATGTGTACATTCTCGGGCTCTTGCGAGTGAGGAATGACTGCCTGAATGGGCGGACAAAATAAACCCTGACGAAATTCGCTCATTTATGGATGTTGTTCCTTTTAAGTACTCGTCGTTCGCCATTTCGGGGCGGAGATAACAGAGTAACGGGAACATTGGCTCTAAAAGTTACTCTAAAAAGCCCACATCGGTGTTCGAACTCCGATTGTGGAAAATTAACACCGACTGTGTCTCAGTTTGAGTCACACGGAGCTATGAAGAGGCCGGTGGCCAAGTCGTTTGCCTTAATTTTCCCCTTCTTTCGATATGGGGCCATATTCGAAATGGAAATGACCTCGAGTTACCCAGATTCCGAGAACTTTCTTTAATTTCAATTAGTTCAAGAACTTAATTTGGGATTAATCACTTATTATTTAGACATGTTAATCCCTTGTTTTATTTTAAGAACGGGTTCTATGTGGCGACTGCCCTTAAAGGGATATGTGGTCCAAATTTAGTCAGCTCTTGTCCCCTTTGTGCTCCAACCTGATTCGACAAATTTTATCATAGGATTATTATATACCCTAAATCCTTTAAGATTTGTGAAATCAATTTCTTTAATTGGTATAGAAAATCTTTGAAATTATGTTAATTAACGTCTGTTATTTGTTGGTGGACGAGGGCCACCAACCTGACAATAAATTTCACATAAAGATCAAAATGACAATCGCTGGCAAGTCCTTGTGAACTAGGGGGCATTTTATTTTGACGGCAAGGTATATACAAACCTGAAGTATTCATTTGACACTCTCCAGCAAGCATGAAGCCCTCAGTGGCCCAAGGAAGGGTTACCCATTCTGCGTCAGGGGAATTTGATTTACAAACAGACTTTCCAGGATGAAAAAACAATGTTGTCGGTGCGAAGAGAGGGGGAAGTGACAACGGTGTTATGATAAACTATGTGCGTGATTACACACCACCCTATTGGACCTCCTCAATTTTTTTTCTGTTTTCACCGGATTCGAACCTGGCACCGAGGCGTGTGAGCTACAAAGCTACAACGCCTTATCCACTAGCCCATCAAGCACCCCCACCCCAATAAAATAGGGATATCTATCAGATAGATAATCACGCGGGATATGAAGTTGTATCTATTCTTTCCTCGTCACCGTTTTCCCAACTCCCGCAAATTCATTTTCTTCAATTTATTTTCCTTTCAATCGCGTCTCAGCGGCGCTTAATTCGTGACCCCAAAGCTTTGAAAGGATGATTAAATCCTTCGGGAAATTGGACGAAGCGGATTTAGAAGCGGGGGTCCATAGTGTATGGGTTAGAGATATGGGCTAGAAATAATGTGTAAGTAGAATGATTATTATGGGAAGGAGGAAGAAAATTAATAAGAGAAGGAGGAGGGTGATTTTTGTTTGTGGCAGGTTGTCGTGAATGCTTTCGTTTTGCCTTTTCTTTTCCTTCGGGTTGGTATCAGGTGTTTTTTTAAGCTTTCAAGGCTTTAACGAGACAATCTGATCTTTCCTTAAGTAAAATTTAGGTAAATCCTAGTGATTTGATTGCCTCTTTGATGCCTCTTTGCTGAGCTTAGTAAATTTTGAGTTTGGGATTAAAAATAAATCAAGATTTTCTTTTGATGAATTAATTAACTCTCTTTTAAACAGGTGTGAATCTTTGATTAGGGGGTTCCAAAGCATCCTAATTATCATTTAAAGCTTTCATTAGCTTGTAGGGTTCCAATAAATTAAAACTTGTAGGGTTCCAATAAATTAAAACACTACGATTGGTGACCCTGAAGTGACCTGACGTGTTACTCGCACGTTTGCCTTTCTGCTTCGAATGTCCTTAGAGAGCTTAGCGGACTATATACGGTGTGCTACCAGCACGTTTGCTCTCTAACTTCGGCTGGCTTTAGAGAGCCTAGAGGACTAAACACTACGTGCTATTAGCACGTTCGCTTTTTAACTTCGGCTAGCTTCATAGAGCCTAGCGGACATAATAAGGCGAGCCCCAATGAAGTTCGTTCGCTCTTTGTCACCTACACTTGGTGATCTCCAGACCAGTACTGACACAATGGATGAGGCGAATGCAAACGTTACCCACGTCGGCATCAAGCTGCTTGCCTTCTGGTCTTCCGACGATGCACTCTGGTTCATCGAGTAAGACGAATTTTGACAACATCGTCAGTTTGCTACCATCTTCGATTATCACAGGTCAGGGACTTCGTGGTTTCTTCGGCCTCCAGTTCGTCACCTTATGAAGACCTGAAAACCGCCCTTATCTCAAAAACAGCTGTATCAGAAGCCGAGGGCCTGAGACAACTCGTCTTGCAAGAAGAGCTCGGGGATCGGAAGCCTTTACATTTGCTCCGTAATATGCAAGAGCTTCTTGGTGCGCAAGCGGTTGCCTTCGACAAACCCTTTTTCCGCCAGCTCTTCCTACAGAAGCTCCCTCCCTACATGCATAGCATGCTAGCCGAGATAGCTTTCACTAAGAATGTGGAAAAACTGGTCGACATGGCTGATCGAATTCTCGAAGCCTGCGGCCCGCAAGTAGTTTCAGTCTCCATCCATTCGGATGAACGAATCATAAGTTTGGAGACACAAATTGAGGAGCTAACTCTCCTCGTCAAGAGTAGCCTGAAAAGGCCTTGGTCTCGAACTTGGTCGAAATCACGTTCGAAGCAACGATCAAGCTCTTCCTTTTGTTTTTAATATGAGATGTTCGGTGGAAAAGCTCGAAAATGTGTTTCCTCCAGTCAACACAAATCGGAAAACTAGGATGCCGGTCACTCCTAGCGCTACCCGTCCGCACTCGGGCTCCAATCTGCTCCAGATCACAGACCCTTCGACGATACTGGTACTGAAGTCAGCCTATTTTCCTTATATCCAGTACCTTTTTGCAGCAAATGGAACAAAGATTCCCGTTGACAGAACAATGCTGAAGACACTTTCTCTTCGTTTCCGTTGAAATTTTAACTGCGTCTTCCTCGTAGCAGCGGTCCACAGCCCCATCTTAGGCGCTGATTTTCTTTGGTACTTCAAGCTTTTTGTCGACCTTAGCAAGAACTCCCTCATGGATCATGACACCTCACTTCGTTCTCGTGCTTGCATAAGCTCAGAGGAATATACTGCCATCTCCGCCATCGTGACGTCAACTTCGTCCAAGAACTTTTGGAACAATTCCTTGCAGTCCTTACTCCGGTGGGCCGCCAACTGAAGTCAAGCATCACCACCACCGGACCTTCTTTTTACGTCAAACTCCGACGACTTTCGCTGGAACAGTTAAAAAAAAGCGAAGGAGGAATTCCAGCACTTGTTGGATCTCAGGATCATTATACCTTTCAAGAAGAGCACTTGGTCCTCAGCGCTTCACATGGTACCCAATAAGACGCGCCTGCACGGTGACTTTCTCTCCCCCAATGCCATTACCATTCCCGACAGATATCCCGTTCTTCACATACACGATTTTACGGCCACTCTACATGGGCGCACATTCTTCTCAAAGATTGACCCAGGGAAAGCTTTTCAACAGATTCTTGTTGAGCCGGCCGACGTTTTCAAACCTGCCATCATTACTCCATTCGGGCTGTTTGAGTGGCTGTACATGCATTTTGGCCTCCAAAATGCTGCCCAAACTTTTCAACGCTTCATTGATGAAGTCACTCGTGGATTACCATTCTCTTTTGCGTATATGGATGACCTTCTGATTGCCCGCTCTTCGGTCGACGAACAAAAGCTTGATCTTGAAGCTGTGCTTTCCAGTCTTCAAGAATATGGTTATGACATTCGTCCAGACAAATGCTTGTTTAGTGTCCCTAAACTTGACATCGTATTAGTGTGAACGTCGTTAGTCCTACTGCAAAGAAAACATAAGCCATTACTCTCAACGCAAGCTCCGTCAGTTCCTTGGTCTGATCAACTTTTGCCACAGGTTTATCAAGGACTTTGCAGATATTCTAAAACCCCTCAATGACCTCCTGCGACCAGCGAAGAAAGGCGTCAAAACCTCCGTCAAGTGGACTGATTTAGCAACTACCACCTTCGAGAAAGCAAAAGTGGCTTTGAAGGAAGCCGCCCGTCTTCATTATCCTGTTGAAATGTGTATAATGGCAGATGCATCAGATTTGGTCGCCGGCGCAGTCTCGCAGCAGAGGGTCGACAACGATTGAATCCCTATTTCTTTGTCTCGAAGAAACTTCAACCAGCTGAGACTCGGTACAGTGCCTTTTGCAGAGAAATTCTTGCTATTAATCTCAGTGTCCACCATTACCATCGAAGGAAGGGATTTTTACATCCTGAAGGATTATAAGCCTTTGACATTTATGTTCCTCTCGAATTCCACCAAACATTCTCCCCGTGCTGTTCACCAGATAAAATTCATTTCTCAGTTCACTTCCTCCATTCGACACATCCACGGCACCAACAATGTAACAGCTGATTCCATTTCCAAAGTCGTGATTGCTTTTGTTGATCGTCCTAACCTCGATTGGAAGCTTCTTTGGAAAAAACAAGCCAGTTACGCAGAACTAAGTTCAGTCATTAAAGACCCGTCTTAGTATTCCCTTTCCCTCAAACTGGTGACATATGATTCTAACCTAAAAGTGATTTCATTTACATTTATTATTTTATAATAAGGAATATATTTAAAGCCAAATAATCTTTATATTGATGACTTCTATTAGTTCAGAGGTGACTCGTGTACGGGGGGGTGCTAAAAAATTCGTAGAAAAATTTAATTAAATTCAAAAAAGAATAAATTTTACTTTTTTAACATTAGCTCCTTTGAAGTCAAATCACATTTGCAAGAGATGCTACCATCCATTCAAACCATTCATATAAAACTTAGTACTCTGAGAATTAAACCAAGGGCAAACAGCTCTTTTAAAACGGATGTTATTTCTTTTGTCTTCTCTAACCCTGCAAAAGCTATCTCGAGTGCGTTCTTTAATCCCAGAAAGTTTGATGAGCTAACTGTGTCGTGGTATTGCAAGGACCGAGTGGTGGTGTACGTATGTATAGATTTGTTAGGTACTTCCAAAACTCCTTGATAACGTTTTCTCTAAGAGTGCTATATTATTATTATTATTATTATTATTATTATTATTTTAATGTTTGAGGATTTCTAGTGCCATGCTCAGCGTTTCAAGGATTGAATTAAATACTTCTAAAAAAATAGATTTTTAATTACAACATAAAAAGTGAAATCTAACAAAACAAACTATACAGCTATGAATTAAACGAGTTTAAGTGAAACTTACTAAATTAAACAAATGAATATAAAGTAATTGTTGACCCAAAGCTCACTTCAATATTAGACGCTAATTGACCTTCAAAAAATGAATGGAATTATTTACCTTTAAAACAACCACACGTGAATCTGGTTGGAGACTGACCTTGGCCTCAATTTTTATGTAGACGCAAGAATGTTTTTTTGCGCCAGGCGCTTGGACGTATTCACGAACACTCCAGCTGTTTGTCTGGTGAGGGGATAGGCTTGAAGCAACAGGCGATTTTGGTGCGGGCGACGGATGGCGTTAAGCAAGTTGTCTTGCTAAGATGATTTCAACAACGAGACCGTAAAGTCTGCTTCTTCCAATCTTCTTGTTAATCTTGGAATGATTCGCACTGACGAGCGATGAGCAAACGAGTGAATCCTTTGACGAATGGGAAGTGTTTGAGGGAGTTCACTTTGGGGTATTCCTCAATGGCCAGGACTATCTCTGGGTTTTGTTGTAAACCGGGATAGGGGTTTTCTCTGACGAGAGATGATTGAGCTTGTTTCTCAATACAAGCTAACTGAATTTCGGTGTGACCACTAGGAACTGGCTCAACATGAGCTTCTTCTGTTCCTTTCGTTGGGTTTCCCGGCACTCTAGCTGGAAATCTGATGATTAGTGAATGTCGTGGTTGTGCGAAGGCCTTTTGGGTGGCCCTTGAGGCGAGGGGAAAGAGGGTTCGAGGGGTTAAGTAATCGGGTTACTCTGCCAAATGCCAGGACGTTGTGGTGAAGGAACAGAGCCTCAGTTTTTAGGGTGGGATATCGATTCCCCTACAAACCCCATCCGACATTTATTGTTTCTAAACCAAGCACGAAGGGGGCTCGAATTTCTTCTGTTAATGATGTCAAAAAAAGCTGATTTAACTTGGCTAAATGGATGGTATCATCGCTTGAAAAGGTGTTTTGACCTTAATCGAGCTTATGTTATAAAAATATAAATTTATTCTCTTTGTTTTAATATTATTCCATTTTTCTACAAATTTTTAGAAGACCCTTCGTATTTTCATTACATTAAATGCATACTGAGACTACACCCTTAGTAAACCTGATAACCCTTAAATCATCGAGCCATTCTCTAGTCTCAGTACTCCATTAAAGATAAGATCTCGCAAAACTAATTGGTAAAACCTTTAATTCTCTAAAGTCTTTAAAGGATTCACTAACCTTCCCCTAAAAGGACACTTCTAACACGAGACTAGAATAGTTGGCAAATGAAACTAGTGTAGGGGTGCGAAGGTGTATAAGAGAAAAACTTCCCTCCAAAAGCGAGAATATAAATAGCCCATTAAATTACCAAGTCAAGACGGACTTCGCCGTAGCGTGACGGCAGAGTGCTAGCCTCTGGATTCAAAAGACCCGCGATCGATCCCCAAAGTCCACAATTTTTACTAGGGAAAATTCTCAAAGAAAATGGAGAATACGAAAAACGCTTTAAGGACAACTCAAGAAGACTCAAGATAAATGGATCGCCTTCAGAAGAAAACGGAACTCAAGGAAAATGACTTCAAGGGCTAACTCATCTCAATGCATCTCAAATCAACAAGAAATCATCACGTGATCAAGAATTTAGAAGGAATCATCACATCAAGATAAATGCAAGTTAATAGGAAGATACACCAAGAAAAAGAAAATCGAAGTTCAAGAACTAACCCAGCCAACTAAAGAAGAAGGAATCTCAGCCAACAAGTATACCAAGAGTCAAATAAATGGAGTCAATGTTTGAAGGGGCATCTTCAGTCAAGAAGTAATAAATAGATAGGGAATATAAAAAGAAAAAAATCTCAAATTGAAGAATGACATTGATAAATAAGAAAAGTCATAATAAATGCCCCACCCTACTAGTTTTTATCTAATTTTCAAGCTAGCAAGTACTTCCTGGAGCCTGGAGAGATGAACCTTATTAGTGTTATGTCATGCAATATCCTCGGTGCTTGGCAAAAACTGAAACTAATTATTCCCACGCGAGTAGTGTTCGGTAGTTGTATTTCAACAATTGTCAGTAAAGGTATTCTTTATGGTTACTAGATGTATAGATTGCCGTAAAATTGATTCAGAATGATAAACCTTTAATTCTTAGCTAAATCTTAATTTTTCTTATAGCTTAAGGTAAAATTATATTAGAGCCAATGGCTCTAAAATGTCCAAGTATATTTTAGATTCTAGAACTTTGATAAAGGAGGCTTGGTGAATCGTAGCGAAGGAAATAGCTGTATAATCTGTCCACAAACGCTTCTGGATAAAACTATATGAATAGATTCCAAGACTATTGCCTGAACCATTAAAAAGACTTCCAAGAGTTATAATACAATAAACACCTGAATTATTGAGATCCTTGATCAAATTTAGAGAGGGAGATCAGGACCTCACTAAGGTATGCAGTTTGTTTATTGAGGTATGTAGGTCAGTGAATAATATTTGCCATTTTTTTGGCAAAAACAAACAAATACATCTTCCCCAGAATTTATTGGAGAGTGGTTAGTACAGTGATAAAGCACGGAAAAATATATGTAAGGTACCAAGCCAGCGTCCATATTTAATGCAGATCTCTGTCTGGCGTGAAGCTCCGTAGGCACGAGAACTTCCAGGAAAAGAAGATTGAGGATAAGCTCCAAAGGCCTTGTAAATAAACATATTTCATAGCCTAGTCATATTTACTGTTCATTAAAACATAAAAATACATTAACACATTTTAAAGCTTAATTTTAGCGTTTACTTTTTATAACTAGAAAAAATATTCCCTTCAAGCAATTCTCGCTAACGTATTTTTTCCTGATTTCCAGCTTCCAGGCCATCTGGGGACGTGGTCTGTGTGCGTTAGTTTACAGGATAAACAAATCCCCCTTTGTAAACACATTCACTATTTTGGTGGAGGCTTTGAATTGGTGGAGGACACTCGGTCAAAGAGGGTTTCAGCCTCTGGCTCCAACACGCATTCAAAGAGTTCATGACAAAACCCGCAGAAATTCATGACTAAAGAAACAGCTGCTGGTTAAAAAAATATAAAATTATTGAATCTATTTTCTATCCTTATTTCGTTTTAAGAAAGGACAGAATGAAGAGAGTGAAATGAAAATGAATGAAAGGGCAAAGGTGAAAGAGAGTCACTGTTATTGAAGCAAAGGGAGATAAAAAAGGGTCTCTTTAATCAATGTTTTTGAAGTGCCGAGAGAGTGAAGAGTAATCATTGTCGGAAGGGGGTTTATGGCGATGGGGGAGGTCTATACCGGAATGAATGGCCCCGGGGGTATTAGGATTGGAGTGAAGGCAGTATAAAGGGAGGGTTTGGGGTGATCTTTGCCAGAGGGGGTATATTAGGACATTAGTTAAGAATTGGTAAATTCCCTGGACATGACCTCGTTTCTGGCCTCCCATAGGACCGCCCTGTGTCCTAATGTTACGATCCACGAGAGACAGAGAAGAGAATAAGTAAGAGAAAGAAATTCAGAGAGGTTTCGAAAGAAATACAAATGCGCCAGTAAAAATTAAGAGGTGGGTGCTTGTAGCAAATAAAATACATGGCAGCATGGTATAATTTAGTTTTCCATGGAATATAAATAGGCATTAGTTAAATCAATACTCACCCTCCTTTAATCTCTTTCTCTCTCCGCTCCTCCCCCCACCCTTCTCCCTCTCTCTTTCGTAAAGAAAGACTGAAAACGAGACGCCCCGAGGCCGAAAATCGGGAAGCGAGCGCACAATTCCCCCCCCGACCGCTCGTCTTTCGTTCCCGCGATTAATGTCATAAAATCGCGTTATTTCCTCGTGGGTCCAACGCCTCCGATATCCAACCTTGGCGTGGCAGGGGACCAAAAGGGATCCGGCCCCTCCGAATCCCTTCTATGTGATTGTGTACGAAATTTTGGCGATGCCACAGGCGAGCTGGCAGGGTGGCACTCTATAGTGCCAAAAGGGGCGGCATCAGGTTCCTGATCCACCCGGAGGGTTTAAGTTTGGTTTGTTCTTTGATCTTTTGTTCTCATTTATTTGTCTTATATTTATCTATCTTTGCCTCATTTGTCTACCTCCAATTCCATTTGAATTGAGCGAAAATTCTTTGTTGGATTACACAATTTTCTCTTCTTTTCTCGGGTAAAATAATTAGAAATTTTGAACTCCATTAAGAGGTGAAGACATTTCAGGAATAAGGTTAATTTTGTACTCGTTTAAAAGAAGATACCAACGAGGGAACGTGTCAGTGTTGTATTTAAGATGATGCTGGAAATACTGATACGTATTGATAAATTATTTAAAGCCAAACAGAAGTTACATAGAGAAAAAAAGAAATTTGTTTCCTCGAACACTAAACAACCGATTGCCGATCGTAGCGGCTAAAACTCGCTCAAACGAGGCATGAAACAAGTTGACACGAAAAGTGCCTCACCAAATGAAGATGATGGCCAGGATTGTCTCAAAATTCGTCCACTTAATTGAGTTGACTCGTATTATGTGAATAATAATAATAACTGTATTCGTTAATGCCGAGCATGTTTGGTTGATGTCTTGGTTTCAGAAGTGCAAATATGCAGATGCAAACATTTTTGTGACGGACATCGATCAGCTTTGCAACATTGTTGTCGGCGGCCACATTCTACAGAACTGTCAACACGGAAGCAACAAGATGGTGCTTTTCACGGCAAGAATCGAAACGAATTTATTATTTCAGAGTTAAAACTAAAGAATAATGAAGTAAATTCATACTAATAGTTAAGTTATTAAATCAATTGGTTGATCAAAATAAGAAATCTGAAAGTAAGAAAGATTCTAATTCAAGACAACGCTAGAATATTCATACTTTTGTGTTTTTAAATCATTTAGTTATCATCATCATCATCACTACTAACTCTATAATTTAAGAAGGAGAATTTTTTGAGTATTTGAATATAATTTCATCTTAGTTTGGTTATGGCTTATGTTTTTTTTATCAAAGTTATTTCTATTAATTCTTTTATAATATCAAAAACAAAAATGGTGAAGTTCAGAAATAAATATAAGTATCGAAATTTGGTGAACTTTTTAAAACCCAAAGAATTACAAATGGTGAAGTTCAGAAAATTTATTTTTATATATCTTCTATAACTATATTTTAGCAACGTGATATTTTGAAAGGGGGGAAATTTAGTTTAGAGTTCCTTTTTAAAATTATCATAATTGGCGAAGCTCAGAAAATTGATAAAAATTTAACCATGGCTGCTTTTTTTTAGATTTTAAATTTTAATCTTAGTAGCGAAGCGCAAGCTCCTCCCTACGGGAGGAGTGGCGAAACCATTGCTTGGTAAATTTAAGAAATTTGAATATAACTTAAGGGTATCAATTTAACAATATTTTAGAAGTGATAAATCGAAGTAGTAGAGGTGAATAAATATTAAGTCATCCGGAAAATTCGTGCCATTTGAGGAAAAATAAAATAGATATTTTCAAGTACATATCTTTAATCAATAATCTACTTAAAATTCCGTTCCAAAGCCTGTTCCCATTATTAAGGGATGAAAAAACCGACACCTAGTTCTTTAAAAAAAAATAAGAATTTCTATGCAAAACCTTTTTGCGTTAACAACTATGGCCTAGCCTAAGATAGTTAGGCCATCACTACTGGCTCTATCAAGTTTTAACTCCTCTTTCCTGTTAAAGTTCTAGTCAAAAGCCTAACTCATCTAATCTAGTTTGATTTTTCAAATTAATAAAATGGGAAAAGGTTTCAGAATAAAATGGTAGATATATAATTGAATAAAGCTGCTTAAAAATTTACAGAATTTTCTCTTTTTCCAAAGCGGTACGAACTTTCACGATAATCTACTATATTAGACTAAGGAAAAGTGGGTGGGTTTGAGGATAAAAGGCATAGGGGAGGGAAACGACGTGGCTAGATAAACATGGGAGGATTATACTGAATTCAATAGATTACATTAAAGCATACTTTGAATGTTATTAAGTGACTTCACTATACAGGAATTGGATGGTAGTGCATTCCAGAGATTTACACATTGATAAGGTTATAGAAGCAAAATCTTTGGAGGTGTTTAAGAATGGACAGATTTATGATGAGGATGCTGGGTAAGATTGAACTTGGTGATGTGGACAGGAGCTGCCTCGTATAGGCTAGTGATTAGTCTTTTTCAGACTCCTTCTCTTCTTATGATCTATAAATAACAGAGTTCCTAATGATCGTGAGCATATACTTTGCTATTAAGATGAAAAGACATTCGTGTTTGACCATTGTATCTGGTTTTCGCAGCTGAAAAATGTCAGGAGATTAGTGGCAGGTGAAATTTGTAGAATATTTCGTCCGTTTTCACAAGTTTTGTACAAAAAAGCTCCGTTATAAGACGGATTTCGAGTCTGAAATAATGGGGACAGTGTACAAGAAAGTAATAATTTGCAAGTACTCGAATAATTCTCTTTTGTAACTCAAATATAGGGTTGAGATGCCCATAGCATTCAAGTCCCCCAAATTGCCAGTCCGTACAAGTCTGAAAGGTGAGCGCAAATTCGAGGATGCGAAGGATCTGATTTGGTAGTGTGCCTGTTTTTGCTTAAGACATGGATGGAGTAGTTGAGTTTAGTCTGCGAGTGAGTAGTATGCTGCTGAACGTTGACTTTATAGTCTATGTATATGACAAAATTTGTACTTTATCCACTTGTTTAAGCGAGTTACCACTGAGTGGTAGGTTTATGTTAATTGATCGTGTACTATTAATTAAGATCATAAAGGATGACATTGCAATGCTTACAGATAGTTAATTGACACAAAGATATGGGAAGGAAGGAACTCGATTCACCTTTTCATTGATACTAATTTAATTATAACCCTCTATTATCAATGATTTATTGTATAATTTTTAAACAAGTACCCCCTCAATGATTGCAACAGTCTTCTAGGCGTTGGTATCTTTATAAATTCGCTCCGTGCTCCCACGTATTAGCTTTTCGGCCGATTAATTGGACTCGAAGCCTAATTGAGGGTCAGATAACAGACCTCAGTTAGAAAAATGGATGCGAGCTGATAATGGAGACGATGCGTTAATTGGACTGAATGCATGGATTTCCCGCTTTAAAATATGGGTATAGTAGCAATTATTAAGGGATTCTAGCACTACTTGTAAGGAATGGCTCAAAAGTACTGACAGAGGCAAAGAAAAAGGTCAGTTTGACTATTTTTTAAACTTAGGTGAGATAGTATGAATATCCAGGTCATTTAAATTAATGTCCCTCATAATAGTTCCAACCATACTGGGGGTAACATAAACGAAAGGAAAATAGCTACGATGTAGATATGGCAAGACATGTCCAAAACGACTGTGTCCATACGGGAGGGAGTTGGAAGTTGACATGCCAACCGAGATAACCTCTGATTTAGTTGGTTGATAACACTGGTTTACAAATAAATGTAAGTCGTCTATGTTTTTTCAACTGATTTAGAACACTTTTGCACCACCAAATCCGGAAATGACATGTATTTCCTCCGATCAAGTCAGGTTTTTGAAATAAGTCGAATTTTTAAAGCCTCCGATCTTATAATTAAATCGATTACATTTTTTTGACATTTTAGGTTAATTTTTATTAATATTTCTCATCCGAAATAGGTTTATAAGATAAAAAACATCGTTTTCTAACACAATTTATTATTTAAATGTTACCAAATTTGATTAGTGTACATTAAATATTAGACATTGATAAAGGTAAATACATGTAAATTGGATATTAGGTCATTATTGTTCAGAAGTCAGGGCATGAACTTCTGTTTCTTTGAACTCCTAAAATGCTCAGCGGTAAGGATGTCTCTCTTCCGAAACCCCTAGTAATCAGCCATCATGACTGCATCCCATCGTGCCTGATACCTAGTTCCCATCTTTTTCATGTCCTGGTGTAATCTCTTCCTCTGCTCGTCGCTGATTGATCTCAGATTCTCAGAAAACCGATCCATATGTGAGAATAAGTAATGCATTTTGATGTTCATGTTGCATCCGAAGTTTCTGAAAACAGTCAGCATATTAGAGACAAATTATGTGCATTTCCTGGTCTTCTTGTTGCCAAGAAAGTTCTTCACGACCAGAACAGAAGCCTTCCTTCGTTTATTGAGTTTTCAAACTCTGGATATCTGATGAGCTGAATGAGTTGAGGACCTTAAAGATGCCAGCTTTTAACTTCTCCATCGTCAATCCTAGAAAAGCGTATCACAAATAAGTGAAACAGTCACCATCCTTCTCCGGAGCTTTGGTGAACTGTTTGATCAACTTAAGCTTGATGTGCAGCGGTGGGAAGAGTATCCTATCTCTGTCTACCAGAGAGTTGGTTGTTTATGACGTTCCTTGATCTGCAAGGCAGCAACTTCTCCCATACAGGCTAGTCCTTCTTCTTGTAATGCTGAGCTCGGTCCCTACCATCCCGCATGCACAGAAACCATGGGAAATTGGTGAACGTGGACCGTTGTCCCCCCCTCCAAATTTCAACATCTTCAGTTCAAGACAAATCAATATTCATGCTGATCATAACGATTTTTTCCAGCACGTAATTAACTGCTTCATACTTATCCTTCAGAGTAGTCGAGTAAGCGAGGGGTACAGAGTCAAGCTGGTTGCAGCAGAACATATTTCAGTGATCGCTTGCTGCTGTCAATAAATAGTCTCCAATCTTCGGATTGTTACTGTGGTACTCCAAGCTTGTGCAGAAACTGCTCAATTTTTATACAATGCACCAAGTCCTTCTCTTCAGAGAAAAAGAGGGGTTCTTTTGATGTCTGTTGCGGTGAACGAAGAGACCATTGAGTACCCCTTTTCATTTAGCATGCCCCAGAAAGGGGAAGTCAAGGAGGGTAAGATTTGGTGAACGAGGAAACCATTATGATATTTCATGTGTGTCCAGAGTTTAGGCACACATTATAGTTGAGCATGGATGTCTGAGCACAAAAAATACGTGGTTAAGTTGCCATTTACAAAGGTGAAACTTTTCGTATCCATCTGGACTCTGCGACGATTGAAGTGAGACTGAAAGTGTAGAAGCACTGGAATGGCTTAGGTTTTCTCTCTAATGTAGATTCTATTATTGATTTGGCTAATAATATTATTATTTGACAGATCAAGAAGACAATGAGCTATTCAAAGGTAAATTTTGTCCATTAGTTTCTTGAAACTAAATAATAGTAATGTATATGGACGCGAGAATTTTAAAAGCTGATATTCTGTTGTACATCAGTGTTATCTATAATTCAGATTTGGAGCTATTTAGGTGTATAATTAAGTTTCGAGAGCTGCCGTCTACCTTTAAATCAATTTATGCGAGTAAAAGTGACGTTTCCGTTACAACATAGCCAGGTTGTAGGTAGATTTGGCTATTGATTGAAAGTTTGGCTTTCGTGATGCAGATGAGTTCCTCCAATTCTTCAATTAATTTGGGGAATATATTCTGTCGTGTCCCTGATTTGTTTGGAATAAGTTCGTCTTTTATTGAGTCGGCCATTCTGGTGATGTATTTTTCGTGATTTTATCTCATCTTGATAGAGGGATATATATATATCATTCGCCTTGTCATTCGAAGCAGTTCTCTCAACCTATAAATTTTCCTTTAACAAGAGGAAAAAATAGCTGAGTCAAGCTACCTTCTTTCAGACCCAGTAATTCAGTGAGTTTAAGAATAAAATTAAATATTAGTTTAACAGAAATTATTATCAAAATGAAATAGGGCGTATTACCGACCCTCGATTTATATCCCTTTCTCCTTATCATTCTCTCCTCCTTTATTTTCCTTTTACTGTCTTCATAGTGATCTTAGGATCTTTGTGAATTCATAGTAAAGCAGAAATAATTTTGATATTAGTAAGTAAAAATCCAGTAAATCTCAGTGCTCTGATTTAATTTATCTAGCGCATTTAAAAGAATTTAGAAGCGTGTTAGTAGGACCACTAACGAAATTTGTGCCATTAGATTTTAGGCTAGCGAATATAACTCCTATTTTTAAGAAAGGAAAAAGAGAACTACCGACCAATTATGGACCCATAAGTTTACCATCCATTATAGGTAAATTAAGAGAATCCGTGATTCGTGATAGGGTGATCGATCATTTGGAAGTGCATAATCTCATAAATGATAGTCAACACGGCTTTAGACAGAAATGTTCATGTTTAATTAATCTTTTAGAATTTTATGACAGCATGATTAAAAACTATGACGAAAGTAGATCTTTTGACATAGTTTACTTAGACTTCGCCAAGGGATTTGACACCGTTCCTCATAGGCGATTACTAACTAAACTTTTGAAGCATGGAATTAGGGGAACCTCAGGCAATGGATAGAGTTGTGGCTTAGTAATCGTAAGAAGAGAGTGGTTAAAAAACAGTAAATTTTCGGAGTGTAAAAATGTAACTAGTGACGTGACCCAGGGGTCTGTGTTGGGACCATTTTTTTCCCTTATTTATGTAAATTATATGGACACCGGCCTACTTGGTCAATTTTCCAAATTTGCGGAAGATACAAAAATTGGGGGTAAAATTTGAAATAAAAATTTTTTCGAATGGTCAAATAAATTGGAACAGGAAATTCAATTCAGACAAGTGTAGAGTTTTGCACATAGGTCGAAATAACCCAAATTTGAACGATGAAATGGGTGGTAAAAATCTTTTCTCCCTGGACGAAAAAAAAGATTTAGGGGTGCAGGTTTCAAAGGATTTTAAGTTTATAACAATGTGACGAAGCTTGTAAGAAGGCGAACCGAATGCTTGGATTTATTGCGAGAAGTTTTTAGTACAAACACCAATATATAATCATACCTCTATGTAAACATTAATAAAATAGAAATAATTCAACGGCGGGCAACTAAACTATTTTTTAGCGGTATGCTTTGGGAAGTTGTCGGGGAGAGAGATTGCAAAATGGGAATCGCCACATTTAACCTAGAGGGTATGGATCGAGGGAGTATTACGTCGGACATGAACGGAGCCAATCCTAGAATAATAGTCAGTTCTAACTAGACTATCGTTAATCTGGAGAGAATTCTTGCCTTCGGACTCGAGGGGTGCGGGAACCAAAACGAGAGTTTACGCGTCGCATTCAAAGGGCTGGCTGATACTCTTTCTTGAGGCCTGCATCGGATAATTTATACGGGCACGCCGGAAGTGACTGCACGAGGCCTCGGCGCCGAAAGAAGTGAACCTTAGCTTGGTTCACACAATCTCCGGAGCTTCCGCCGCTACCCTCGGTTCGCTCGGTCCGTCCATCGTTCTTGTTATCGATGAAGATGAGTTGGCTTTCTCAGGGCGCTGCTCGATGATTTCCGTCCATGTGGCGCTTTTCTCTCTCTCTATGACAAATTATTTTAACCCTTATTTCGTATTTTCGCCAGTAAAACACACTCGTAGTATCAGAATTTTTCATTTTCTTTTAATAACAAATCTAATTACGTCAATTGCAGCAATACCATTTATTTTTAAAGGCTAGAATATATATTAAATAACTTGTGTCCAAATATTTATTTCACCTCACTGTAGGTATGAACTAGATACTCGTATCACTTCATTTAATTATCCTTAACCTGAATACGAAGCAAACATAGCCCGAAAATACCAATAATTTCAAAAGAAAGAAAAAATACATAAAATGGTACAGTGATAAACAAAAATACGAATTAACGGGACTTCTGGCAACTAAAAGAATCTAACCTTAACTTTGATACATACAAACAAACAGAAGTTCAATTGTTTCTTACTGAACCAAGAGGCAGCTATGAGGATCAAAGAATACTGATAATAACATCAAACAAATAACTACTAAACTCGTTCTAGAAAATAAGGTCAGAGTTTTGAAAGGGAAAGGAAACTTTGCCTCGGTAAATAATCCCTACTCAGATTAGAGATACCCAATTTACAAAGTTTTTTTCCATAAAACAATATATCAATATACAAGCGTAGCGGCTTCGTCAATTTTCCTTACAGAAGGAGCTTGTGCTTCGCAGGCAGACTTTCGGTCTGTGGTCTACGACCAATCCAGATCTGGCATCGGCCTTTTGGTATATTTCATACTTCCCTCAGGTTATTACAGGGAATGTTTTAACTGTTCTCTCCTAAAACACTCATCAGCTCATCCCAGGAAATTCGGTAGCTCCTCTCTCATAGCACCCTCAGGTCATCCCAGGAAATGTTTTAGTTGCAGTTGCTCTCCCCTACCCCCTTCATCAGGTCATTCCAAGGAATCTTTTAGTTCGTCTCTCCTACCAACCTCAAGTCATCTCATGGAATCCTTTAGTTCCTCTTTCATACCGCCCTACTGTGTACACTTACTCATTAACCCATACTCAGTACTTATAGGATTGTATGTAGAGAATTATAACTATTTTCTTTAACGATGTCATAAATTGAAAGGCGATATAAATTTCCTTCACTAATATAAATAAGAAGCCACAAAAATAAGCTTCCTTTGGTAATAAAATAAACTTTATAGCCAATAAGGAAACTACAAATAAAGAACTTACGACCATTATGCGAGAAGTTCCAATTTCCATGACTAATTCATAGCCTGAATAAAGAACCTTCATTGTTCTTAGCAAGAAAAAGCCGTTAGAAATTTGCAACATAAAGATTTGAATTGCTGTAGGCTTCCCGCTGCTAAGGATTTTATGCATAAGTTTGAGACACATTACCAATGAACAAAATATGTTGCGATTAAAATATAGCTGAAAAAATAGCCTACTTTATTTGCCAGTAAATTGCTGGGTATTACGAATTTGACTTACTTTTTCGCTTCTTTATTTTCCTCAGAGAAAAAAACGGTCGCCGGGGTGAGTCCTTTTCTACGAAATTAGATAAACGAGAAAACCAATGTAATTAAAATTCATAAATCCACCTTCAACGAAGTTTACGTAACTAAATGATCTTAATTAGGCCTAATTAAGTGCTGGCAAAATGAAGCCTAATTACGAACCTGAAAAGCGAGCAATAATTTATCCTATAGGCTTAGCCCTCGCCTTCTTTGACCTAGGCTGATTACTGATTCGAAATTAGTTTCATGAAACTACTTAATCAGGCTTCAGTTCAGTTTTTTTAAATGGAAAACTTTCCTCGATTAGTATATTGAATAATTATATGTTTTCAAATAGGCTAATTTACGATATGGGCTAATCGTTTGGGAGCATATTGGAAGGCGAAATGATTGAGTTAAAAACGTTTTCTCCCATTTGAACTTATTCATAGAGGGGGTTTATTTCCCCTGGAGTTAGTGTCGTCGATGTGAATGAAAAAAGTTTCTATTAGTGTATTTGTTTTATTTTGATTTAAGCCCGACTTGCTCTGTATTAAAAGAGTAATAAAATTATATTCGCATTACATAACATTATTACTTTCACTATATATATATATATATATATATATATATATATATATATATATATATATATATATATATATATATATATATATATTCAACTCCACATATAAGGATCAGTCGCCTATAAGGGCCATTTACGCTGGCATCAAATCAAATGTATGTAACATGTGTTAATTATTGCCTTTTTTTTTACTAGAGGCAGTAAACCGGTTATAAGAATTACCTATTAAAACACATTTTTAAAAATATTTCTTGTTCACCTATTTATGTGTAATGGTATCACAATAAAGCTCAAATAGTTTATTAAATTTAATTTTTACTGCGTTATTTCAGCCAAAATCTATTTATAGAATCCAGAAAAGTCTGAGTTGAAAATCAAATGAAGCCATTTTGTATTTAGTGAATATCATATGAATTATGTTTAAGGTAACTGCTTCGTTCTTAATTAACACGCCTTAATATTTAGGAAATTAATGCATTAGCTATTCAGCGCGGTTATATGTTCTATTTAATTTAATACAAAAGTATTCATTTATGTCAAGCGTTTCTGTTTTCATAAGATTTTATCTCCAACTCTACATCGATATAGGGTAGCCTAAGCGAGATGCTCACCAGAATAACTTTATTAAAACAAGTTCTATAATCTAAAACGCTCTCAGGACAGACTATATAGTGGACAGTGAAACTCTAGAAATTATGAATACAAAATGTAGGAAAGCGCCTAAAAGTGTGAATGAAGAAACTGTAATTAGGAAAACGTATAAGATTAGGAAACGTTTAAAAGCGCTATCGATTTGGTTGCTGGTCTTAAGTGTGCAATCTTGTAGATGGCGCTGCAGCGCATGTTTACTAGAATGCAACCCAGTGAGCCGCTGAGTCATTCAGCTTGCAGCTATTATTGGATAGACATCTTTCCTTAAATGAGCGCTTTAATTCTAATGTAGAGTTTGCCTTTCATAATGCTCAAAACAAGAAAATCTTCGACTGCAACTGAAAAAATTCCAATTTTAAACAAAATAAAAAGTTACAATACGCCCCTCTGTCGTCGAGAATTAGCAAAAGCCCTGTCAGTACCTAAGCCCACCATTGGACGTCTGGTAAAGAATAAAGAGAAACTTCGTTTGGAATGGAAGCAGTTACAAAAGACAAGAAGTAAAAAAAGGTAATGGTAAGAATCTCAAAGTTGGCATGGCCCTTAAAAGATGGTTTGAACCTGTTATTAAGAGATCAATGAGAATAAATAAACCAATTCTAAAAAGAAAGTTACCCAATTTGCATACAAACTAGGTCTCCCTAAGTTGAATGCTTCTAACGGCTGGTTTTGTAGATTAAAATGTCACAAATTTAAATACAAACGAAGGCATAACGAAAAGGCTAGTGCAGACTTATCCCAGGCCAAAAGGTGGAAGGCATCAATACTGCTAAACATTCTGAAAGAATATTCACCCGATGACATTTATAATACAGATGAAACAGATTTGTTCTAAAGAGCAATGCCTGATGGCTCGTTCACTTTTAAAAATGAAATTTCAATGGGTTCCAAGAAAGCAATCGACCGCTTGACACTACTTTGCTGTGTAAACAAGTCTGCCAACCACATGAAAAAACTGCTGGTTATCGGGAAATCTGTAAAACCGCGATGCTTCAAAGGAGTTTCTTTAAAATCGTTGCCAGTGAATTATTACTCGAATGACGATGCGTGAATGACATCTGTTATATTCACCGAATGGCTAACTAAATGGGATGAGGAAGTTACGGCGAGTGACATAAAATTATACTGCTTGTCTATAATTGCCCTTCTCATCCTAAAATATATTTGACAAAAATATCCGCTTAGAATTTTTACCACCAAATAATACTTCTCTCACTCAGCCGATGGACATGGGGATAATTGGCGATCTAAAAACGCAATATCGTTTCATCTTGACATCAAATTATTCCAAAAAAGATGTAGTTAAATGTATTTCAGGCAATCGAGTTTCTGGTTGACAGTTGGAGCAGGATTAAAAATATAACCGTTCCGAATTGCTTCTCACATTCTGGTTTTCGACAATCAACCATATCTCCCAATCCTCCTGACATTGATACTAATGCTTTGGCTAAGATAAGCAAAGTCATTAACGCTGAAGATTTCCTCGAGATATACGACAAATTACAGGCTGCGATGAGAATGAACAAGATCTTGTGAAACTAATTGCTGAAGACATCAAGCATGATAGAAGTGACAATAATTCTGGAGTTATTGAACAAGAGCCTAAACCTGCTCTTCTGAATGATGATGAAGCTATATTAGCCGAGTGGATACGGCGTTGGTCTCCCAAGGTCGCGGTACCAGGCTCGATCCCGAATCTCGGCATGAGCGGACACAAAAGTCAGCGCACGTAGAGATCCGGCTACCGACTGGTGGACGCGCTGTGCTCACCCCTGTATTCGGGTGGGTAGATCTTACATTTCTCACTACACGCATAACCAATTGCAACACTGCTTTCTTTCCTCTCCCGTCTTCATAGCACAACACACACAAACACACACTCCCTGTTCCAAGGAATCCTGCCGATGGATATCTATGTCTACATACCTCTGACGCGGAACAGGTTCTTCTGCCCCGGGGCGAAGAAGGTTCTACCTGAACTCTATTTGGTGTCAAAACATGATACTTTCTGACACCTCTCCCGAAAGAAGACCGGCTTCTGGTGTCCTCGGGCTGACCAGCGATTGTCATACTGACCTTTATGTAGATTTCATTATCCGATCGGCGATCCTCCTAGATCAAGGAAGGATTGGCGTCGACTAACTAACTAACTAACTAATGTTCAGAACATTTGAATGGTATTCTATGTAAGAATGTAGGCCCAGGACAGAATTAGATGTATGCTATGAATTTGTTTTATCGAAAATAAATAAAAAATAATTTGTATTAAAATTTATTGTTTCTAAATTATTTTTTTCTTTCTATTTTATATGTAAATTTACAAGTTAGAATTAACATTATTTATTTGCTGTTTCTACTTTGTCTTGATTATTAATAAACTTATGTTTATTTTGTTTTTAAATTTTAGAATGCTAACATTTGTGTGAATATCGAATATCCAAATTGTATCGAGTGAGGTGAAAAATCGATTAAACAAAGAAGAATCAAAATCTTTGATGATTTGATATTTTAATCAAACGTGTAAAACTGATTATGAGTTCCATCCTCTTATAAGGGGCAAATTGCTTTGTCGTGTTTTGGCCCTTAGAAGCGTACTCGACTGTATATATATATATATATATATATATATATATATATATATATATATATATATATATATATATATATATATATATATATATATATATATATATACAAGAGAAAGAGAAATTGGACGCGAATGATCAATGAGACAAGAAACAGGAGTTTTTTTAGAGGCGAGAGAAAGGGACATTAGAAGAAGACTACAATCAAAGAGAGCAGAGGGCGGCACAAAGGAGGCAATCCTTTAGCGAGAAGACAGAAATAACGCCAAGGGAAAAAAGTTTGAAATTCCTGGCGTTATTTCTGTCTCGGTAAAGGATTGACTTCATTGTGCCGCCCTCTGCTCTCTTTGATTCTAGTGTTCTTCTGATGTCACTTTCTCTTGCCTCGAAAAAATACAAAAAAATCGCTCCTGTTTCTTGTCTCATTGCTCATTCGCGTCCATTTTTTCTTTTTCTTGCTTTATATTGTTATATACAGTCTGCCATACACGGCTTCTGCATCTTTCTTTCAGTCTTCAAAATTGTTTTGAAAGGCAGAAAATAAATATGGCGAAAGCCCTGTGGTTGTTGTTATCACCCGAGGACAATATATATATATATATATATATATATATATATATATATATGTATATATATATATATATATATATATATATATATATATATATATATATATATTTGTGTGTGTGTGCGTGTGTGTGTGTGTGTGTGTAAGAGAAACCACAATTATAATGAGATTATATTTAAACAGAACTAGTTTTTGGCTTGCGCCATCGTTAGCTGTATGGCAATGAAGCAATGCAGTGAGAGCAACGTATAACAAAAACTGTGAGCAAACGATAATAAATGAAATGGGGACAATACAATAAAAATTGATAAGAATATTAGGGGAATTGCTGTTGGACAGCGGTCTGATGGCTATAAAGGACGCGCTATTAATCCCTCGGATTGGGGGTTTGTGGATTGAGGAGGAGACTTTATTAGATATATATTTATTAAATTTGTATTGTCCTTCAGACATATTATAATTATCCACAACACCAATTTCAATGGATTAGAGCTGTATATAATTTTTGCGTCGTTAAAATGGATTATAGGGTCAAGGTTTTGCATGTGAATGAAAGGTCTTGAACAGTCCTCACCTCTTCAAATATCAGCGCTGTGTTCTTTAATCCTTTTAGTAAAATGACCAGATTCACCAATGTAGGATTTATCCCAATCCTTACATCGGATCAGATACACTCGAGTCGTGCGTGATTTGTGAAACGAAATCTGTTAATGATTTCTTATATCGAAATGTTATCTTAATGTTATTATTAGCGTAAGTTTTTAAATGGGTTAGGGAGGAGACATATGAGGCATTTTTCGAAGTCATCTTTTTTGGTTGTTGAATAGATTAAAAATTGGTTCTGGCTTTGTAATTTAGATAATTCGAAAGCCTAGCATTAAGTTCGAATCCAAAGCGATGACCAGACGTCGTTAAGCGGCCAATGCTCATTGTTTATTCGCGGTGTGCTCTGGGCAATGGGGTTTAATTAGAAATAAAGCAAATATTTATCTAGAAAATTAATTTTGGCTGTATTAAACATATTTGTGTTCCTGTCTCCTGAAAATCGCAAGAAAAATACATTTTAATAACTAAAACAATTGTTGGGGATGTTCTTAAAATTTACCATATTTTCGTACAAGTTTCGTAGCAGCAATATTTTCACGGCATACTCAATCCCCATTGTATCAACACAAGTTATTATTTCATCCCTCTTTTCAATACTTTTGCTCCGACATAGCCAGGTTCCTTTGTTTGCAAACCAAGAAGTTAAGAATCTGGCGACCTTTAGCAACCGCGAACAAAGAAGGCCTACTAAACATACACCTCTTGTTGGGTTAAATTAGGTTACATTGTTGAAGTCGAACCAAGTAAAACATTCGAATCAAAAATTTAAATGGTTCACACATTGAACCTTATAAATGGGAAGACAAACATCCCGGTATGTATTGTTCTCTTTCGTAAATAGGAAGACAGACTTTCCAGTATTTATTTCTCTTTCGTAAATGGGAAGATGGACTTCCCACTTTGTATTATTCTCTTTCGTAAATGGGAAGATAGGCTTCCGGGTTTGTAGTATTCTCTCTTGTAAATAAAGGAACGATAATCCCAGTGTACTCGGTCGGTGTAGGAGCTTACCGAAACCGTTGCCTCCTATGCCGGGTAGTGAGGTAAAGGGCCAATGTGATGGACTTTCTTTTGGAGCACAAATCGTGCGGGTCACAGAGAGCGACATTGTTGAGTCGATGCTACTTAGAGCTTCTGTTATCCTCCTTGCAAGACCTCGTAGGGAAGAGTTCACGCCATCGAGGTCGCTCTCCCAAACCTTTACCTCCTTTACCGAGAATACACATTCGGTAGCGTAGCTGGATACGAGCTCTGATTGAGCGCGGACACTTTTGGACATTGGATATAACAAGTTAGGAAGTATAGATGAGTAGAGCAAAAGTAAGAGAGTATAGTGGTGAAATGGTTTTGACAAGAATAGTAAAGGTAAATTTAGTAAAAGTTTGAAGGGGGTATATTTCCCTGGTAGAAGGGTATCTCCAGCAAAAGTAGACAGTATAGCAAAAATGGCGCAGTGAAAGCAGGGATATAAAGATTCCTGGTCAAGGGGGTAACTCTGGCAGTGTTAATCTCGTGTTTGTTAGTTTTTTTGTCATAGATTGGTAACAAATAGAAAAACTCGTTACTACGGTGAGTCATCTTTCGGTGAAATATTGTCGTGATTGGGGTGTAATAGTCGGTAAGAATGTTACATGTTAGGGTTCATGTTTCTGTTCAGGGAAGGTCTTCTTCAGTGTTACAGGTAGCTTTTGATAATACGCTCACAGTGTAGCGTAAATGTTATGGCGAAGAGTGTTTTATTCTCAGTCCACTTTTGTTCCTGGTGGAGATGACGGGGGAGTCCTCCCCTTGCCGGATCTCTTCTAACGGAACTCTGCGTCCGTGAGAACAACATAAGTGTCGGTTGAGAATTGGACAAGGTCACAGAAGAGAGCCTGCTTTACCAGATCTTCAGGTATGTCAGCCTCGTAGTCCCATTTGTATTGACCAGCCCTAAGACCATCGCCAATAACTTATGGTCCTGCGTCGACCAGAAACTGGTTTCCTTCGGTAGCATATACTCTGAGGTTTAACAACCTTGAGTAGTACATGTACCGTGGAACCCTATTCTCGGAAGATGAAGACCTACTCGGTCGACGTGACTGCGAGGCCTTTTGGGGGCGGGGCGAATGCTCCACCTTCTTAGGCCTCACAGCAGCAGCTTTCGTCCGTTCGACCTGTGTTTCTGTTGAGGTAGTTGGGTGTGCCTGTGAGTGCGTTTGTTTCTTCTGCCGGGCAGCGATAACTTGCACTCGAGGATCCCGTGAAAGGGCATTACTCGGGTCCGGAGCTTTTTGGCCGCTCTTATCGGTCTGCGGTTGGAGATTTACTCGAAGAACCTCGTTTGACTGAGGGTTTTCCGGGAAACACATTTTTTCCATGCTATTATTCACGAGCATGTTGTTCAGTTCCTTCGAGAAGGTGCCAGGCTTCATCAAGTTAGCAATGTGTGCGTAATATATGCAACACTTTATTTTTGTCGATTTTTCGTTTCCGATTTTCAGGCAAGTAGGTGGCGTTAGCCTTTCTTTCTTCCTCTTTTCTGCCTTTGTCCTTTGTTTTCTGTATTTGCTCCTTCTCTATTGGACAGGTCGCTGCTATCGTTCGGGGTGGGCCACCATGATTGAGGCAAATCTGGAACGAACTATTACATTCGCGCCAGGAATGGTCTTGGCCGGCGCATACAGAACAAACTGTCAATGTAGAGTTGGGGCATGTGGCGGTGGTGTGTTCGTTGTACCTGTAGCACCTGAAACACATTTACTGGTCAACGAACTCCTCACGCTTAATCTGATCGGGGCAGATGCGGACGTTAAAGAGGAGAAGGCCATTTTCTTTTGCCTTAATCGCCATTGTGGTTTCCGTGAAGACTACTTTTACCCACTTATGGTTCCGAAGAATCTCGTGCGTGATTAGGTCAATCGAGAGACGTCCAACCCAGGGGTCGAGGCGTCGGCAGATCACACTTCTATGTGTGCGTATTTGTGGCGGTGTTCGAGGTGTGAGATCAATTTTTCGAAGGGTGTCTGAGGCACACGGGGAGGAGAGGGCTTCGATGTCCGTCTCCCTCGCACATATAGCCGCGTAGTCATTTAGCAAATGTCCAATGAACAAAAGGCCACTTTACCTTCAGGCAGCGCAGAGGAGTCCTTCTTCTTTCCCCTCAACTAGCCTCCATCAAGGCCAGCCAAGGAGATAATAGCCACTCCCGAACGTATCACTGCTGGTGGAATATCCTCCGGTCACGCACAACAGAGCGGTATCCAATCAACCTCATTCGAATGAAATCCAATCTGAAATTAAAAAAAAATTGACTTCACCGTACAACGAGTATGTAAGAGAGCAATCCAAGCAACAAGCGCAGTCGAGCGCGGAAAATGGATTTCAGCTGTGTTTACATGCAAACAGTTTGAGCGTTATTAACTTTATAAATCTATCGTGACGCTGATTGGACAATTATTGCAGTGCTTATATCTATAACATGACTGGTCAATTTGTTAACCCTAAGGTCTGTTATTTAAAAAATGAACATAAGTATTACAATTAAATGTATCTCAATCCTGATTGGTCGAATTTTGTAGAATTATGAGTAGATAGAATGACTATTTATATAGGTGTATTTTTGTGGGAAGAGGAGAGTTAGCATTCATTACACAGGCCTGCGTTTGAAAAGCATTTTTATGTTCCCCAGGATTTCTTTGTGGTTTCTTAATGAATCCAACCTCCTGAGCTCAAAAATGAATGTATATTTGTTTAATCAGGTCAGATTTTCTCAGTACAGCATACACCATTTTCATTGAGATTACCTCATTTTTTCTGAATTTTAAAAAAAAACAACTTTCTCTATCTAATAATGCATTATTACTGTTATATCATATAAACAGGAATACTCGTATGTAAACTATAATTCTTTTAATAAACAAAAAATAAAAGAATGCAACATAATAAAGAAAATAATTCTAATTTCAAAGAACAGACGCCCTTGACGATTTTCGTTTGTGCCTGTCATCTGGTGCATCACGCTTCAAACACCAACAGTAGTCAGCAAGCATGTTTCCGTTCCATTTACACTGGTACCTGGATTCCATTGTTTTTATGTCCTGGTGGAATCTTTGCCCCTGTTCTTTACTGTAATCCCCGCAGTTGTCGGGAAAATAATCCAGATGGGACTGTAAAAAGTGTATCTTTATAGACATTCGAGCTCCCAAATGTTTGAGACTTGTTAAGAGCTGATTGACCAGGGCAACATATTCTTCTAGGCTTCTTTTATTGCCTAGAAAATTGTTAACTAGAGCTTTGAAAGCTTTCCAGGCATCCTTTTCTATGTCCTTCATTGATGCATCAAATTGCTGATCAAGTTCCTGATTTGAAGTCCATCTAAAATTCCCCCATGGAGCTTAGCGTCACTGATTTGTGGAGATTTTTGAAGAAGAAATTTAAAAGCTTGGCCTACTTTATTAAGGGTTTTGACATAATTTTTCATTATGCCAAGCTTTATATGCATTGGAGGGAGGAGAATTTTTTGAGGAGGCACTAAAGGTTCAGCTATCACAGTGTTTGATCTAATTCTAAATGCTTCTCGTGGAGGCCAAACCTTCTTCTCATAGTGCATACTATCTGCACGACTGTCCCATAAACATAGAAAACAGGAATGCTTCGTGTAGCCTGTTTGCGTCCCAAGCGTAAGAGACACTACCTGAAAAAAATTTAGCACGGTATGTAAATTCAGTGTAATATTTCTAAAAACAAATTCAAAGTAATATTTCTTAAAACAATAAGAATATGAATATGTACTGAAAAATCCTGTATGCCGATGCATTAAATCATCGTATTGGAACTAATTGGATATATGTACATCTTATTTTGAGTTTATTGAGTTGTGTTGTATACCTTCTCAATTAGGATAAGTTCATCATTAACCCAATATGATGCATTAACCTATAGGGACACACTTCAAAAAAAAATATAACTCAAAAATGACTCATGATTTCCAGATTTGCATTCTTGTAAAATGTAAGTTGACCAAAAGGTGTATACAAGTATTAACAATTAAAAATGAAAATGCCAATATTAAAAAGCTTAGAAATGCCAAGTGTAAAGTGATCTTACCTTTAAGTCACCACATATCCTCCACTTATAGCTAGAGTAATTTATTGCATCCAGCAATTTTTTCATATTTTCATAACTTTCAGTAAGTTGGATTGAATGGCCTATAGGAACGGAAGCTATCTTGTTACCAATATTCAGTAACACAGCTTTTAAACTTCTACTGGAGGAATCTATGAACAGTCTCCATTCTAATGGGTTCTAGGAAATTCCCAGGGCCTCAACAAGTCCTTTAATATTGGTGCAGTATACTAAAGACCTGGAAGAATGCTGTAAAAAATAGCTTCGAAACTCTTGTTCTCTATTTCTGTACCCCCCTAAATGTTGTTTCTCAAGCGAGAAGATTACTTTCACGAAGTCGAGAGCCAAGAAGTTGTGTATTCGCCTTTGAAACCCCCAGATCCCTGGTCAGGTCATTTAACTGAACTTGAGTGAATGGTCTTGCGACCATATCATGTGTGGAAACCTGATAAGACTCAGATGTGTCATAATCTTGGTCAACTTCCATATTAATCTCTTCATGTACCTCTATATGTTCAGGGGGAGAAGGTATAGGAATTTCAGGGCCATGAGGCAGGGGTTTGATGGCAGAAGGAACATCCGGATATGCCACACTATGTTTATTCTTCTTATTTATACCTGTAGAAAATATAATTGCATATTACATAAAGGAATTGATTTGGAGTTGCAGATAGTACATAAATGTTTAGTAAAGGATATGTTCATGCTGAAGTGAACTATATTAGTTTTTAATTTTATGCTAAGTCTTGGCATAATAATGAAATTTTCAGGAGCCAGTATAATACAGAAAGCTTAAATACTTGATACAATGCTTACCTTTAAGATTTGTCATGCAAAAATAGCAGTCCGTAGTGTGGTCCTTGCCATCTCTCCACACCATGGGAACACCAAAAGAGAGGGACTTCTGTTCACCCTGACTCCAGCGTCTTAAACTTATGTAGCATCCCTTGCAGCAGATATGTGGTGCAAAACCTTTATCTTGATCTCTTAGCCTTACTCCAAAATATGCATGATACAAAGATTTAATTACAGGAGGGATTGTACTTTGCTGCTCGGGAAAAGTCCCTTTGCCGCAAACATAGCAAAATCTGTCGGAGCTATTCTTACATTTTCTGTTCATTTTTAACTCAACCACTATTATTATTATTATTATTATTATTATTATTATTATTATTGTTATAATGCTAAGCAATTTTTAACCTGCAAAATATAAACCTATTTGCATAATTACTTAAAATGTACACAAAATTTACTGCGAATAGAGCAGTGCAAAAACTATTGAAATTTGATGTAATATAGGAGATGTATAAACTATAAAATTATTATCACCCCCTGTATCGCAAAAACTGGAGGTGATAGAGAAAAAACGGATAACAGATTCGGATTTAGGAGGTCAATTTTATTAAGAAACACTATAGAAAACCTAAGGTACATTTTTGACGCAGACCAGTGTTATTATTCAAAAAGAAATAAGTTGTCATTACTGTTCGCCATTTCGAGGTTTTTTCCCGCTGTTTACCAAGGAATAAAGAATCCAGCTCAATATTTTCCTTTATCCTAAGGAAGCTTGCTGATCACATAACCCAGCCTGCTACATCGAGAAGAGTTCCCCTTTTCGCACATTTCACCTAAAATGGACCTATAACATCAAAATACACCATACCTATTATAACCTTAGATTAGTTTGACTTAGCTTATGTTAGGTTAAGTTAGCCTGGGTTGGATTAGGATATGTAGAGTTGAGTTAGGTCAGATAATAGGAAAGATAATAATGAGGCAACGGTAATGGTTCCTTTTTAACGATTATATATGTTCATATTTGGATAATAACTACTAAGCAACGTCTGACAACTGAGATGCTAATTTTAAAGCAATATTTCTGCTTATAGACAACTTTTTACTTAGAACAATACTTGTGCTATTTTAATATATAAATACATTGTATTGCTTTTAAAGGGTTTCTACAAACGCTTGTGACAATACAATAGTAGATTTGTTTGCGTTATTACTTAATCCAAAATTATATTTAATTCTTTTAATTACACTTGGATATGTTACAATTCCATTTTCTAAGTCTTTAAATATATCTTGACACTCTTTCTTAGCTGTGGGCGGGGCTTAATTCCTAAAACAAGTCTTTTTGTGGGGGGCCACAATTCACTTTGAAAAAACAAGTATTTTGGTTAGTTTAGACAATGGGATGTAATCGCGGCTGTTGAACTTTCAATGTCACAGAATATTGTGTTCTAAATAAAAAATAGGCAGCAATACCTTGAATTATTAATTGCCCATGGTCTTATTCAAAAACTTCGCAAATGTCCGGGCTGGGAAACCATCTTAAGTATATCAGCCACCAATTTCGATGCGATCATGTCTGTACAGCTCGGAAAAACAAGAAAGTTGTTCGCCAGCAATCGTATTTACAAGGCCTGGAAGAATAATAAAAGTGGTTCGCCAGCAATCGTGTTTACAAGGCCTGGAAGGATAATAAAAGTTATTCGCCAGCAATCGTGTTTACAAGGCCTGGAATAATAATAAAAGTGGTTTGCCAGCAATCGTGTTTACAAGGCCTGGAAGAATAATAAAAGTGGTTCGCCAGCAATCGTGTTTACAAGGCCTGGAAGAATAATAAAAGTGGTTCGCCAGCAATCGTGTTTACAAGGCATGGAAGAATAATAAAAGTTGTTCGCCAGCAATCGTGTTTACAAGGCCTGGAAGAATAATAAAAGTTGTTCGCCAGCAATCGTGTTTACAAGGCCTGGAAGAATAATAAAAGTGGTTCGCCAGCAATCGTGTTTACAAGGCCTGGAAGAACAATAAAAGTTATTCGCCAGCAATCGTGTTTACAAGGCCTGGAAGAATAATAAAAGTTGTTCGCCAGCAATCGTGTTTACAAGGCCTGGAAGAATAATAAAAGTGGTTCGCCAGCAATCGTGTTGACAAGACCTGGAAGAATAATAAAAGTGGTTCGCCAGCAATCGTGTTTACAAGGCCTGGAAGAATAATAAAAGTTGTTCGCCAGCAATCGTGTTTACAAGGCCTGGAAGAATAATAAAAGTTGTTCGCCAGCAATCGTGTTTACAAGGCCTGGAAGAATAATAAAAGTTGTTCGCCAGCAATCGTGTTTACAAGGCCTGGAAGAACAATAAAAATTATTCGCCACCAATCGTGTTTACAAGACCTGGAAGAACAATAAAAGTTGTTCGCCAGCAATCGTGTTTACAAGGCCTGGAAGAATAATAAAAGTTGTTCGCCAGCAATCGTGTTTACAAGGCCTGGAAGAATAATAAAAGTTGTTCGCCAGCAATCGTGTTTACAAGGCCTGGAAGAATAATAAAAGTTGTTCGCCAGCAATCGTGTTTACAAGGCTTGGAAGAATAATAAAAGTTGTTCGCCAGCAATCGTGTTTACAAGGCCTGGAAGAATAATAAAAGTTGTTCGCCAGCAATCGTGTTTACAAGGCCTGGAAGAACAATAAAAGTCATTCGCCACCAATCGTGTTTACAAGACCTGGAAGAACAATAAAAGTTATTCGCCAGTGTTGTCAATTTAAAAAAATACACCTATTACTAAAATTATCATCTACCACCGTTCCTATTCTTCTCCGTAAGGACCACGGCGATGTGTTAACCTGGCGGCCGTGCTGACGAGACTCAGCTCCCCGTCTCCGGCCCAAGATTAGCCTTCTCTGCTCCTTCCACGAACGCCTATCTTCTTCCCCTTTACGTAACACCTCTCCTCCTCTCCCCGGAAGCATTTGTTTGACTAGATAAAGCAGCTCCTTCTAGGTTCGCAACCGCGCTCGTAGCTAGTTAGTCGTGGGGGAGAGGGGTTGTTTGCCCCCTACCCCGGTAATCGCGACGGAATATTTGCAGCTACCAGCACACCCCTTTCTGCCCCCACATAATTTTAGCTGCCAAGAAGTAGTGAATCTCAGCAGTCGGCGTTCAGTTCGCGGGACCGGCCCTGAATCAAGAAAGTACGAGGTAAGAGATAATGACCTTTCAGGATACGTCCATCACAGTGAACATAAGTTAATCCATAAGCGGAGATGTTCGTGGCCCATCTACATAGAGGCACGCGCCCACACCTAGATACAGACTGTCTTGTTTAAAACCGAGCCAGTGTCTCCTGATGCCTTTCTTAGGTTTCTTACCCCTTCGTGGATAAAAACCAGAAAAGCGGAACGTTCACCGATGGAGTCAGTTCTCTTTTTGACCTAACAAATACTTTATTTCTTCAAAAACCCCCAGATGTGCTACTACTGCTACCGCTTCGGCCATACAAATCACTCGGCCATACAAAACACTGCTTCCTCGGAGCAATGCTGGGCGTATCTCCTGGAAATGAAAGTTTTGGCCGTTAAGGTTACGGATCGTATCTCCTTTTGCGAGGGTAAGGACTTTGGTCATGACGTGCCAAGAGCTCCGTGGGATGAATTACGTGGGGCGGTCAATCAGTTTTGCAATTCGAATATAAGGAAACGAGATATGAGGAAAAGTGTTTTAGTATTTTTCAATATAACTACCCTCGATTTCAATGCACTTGCGCCACTTGTCCCTGAAGCTTCGAATTCCCGACAACGGGAAACCTCCCCACTGCTGTTCAATCCACTCCTGGACGGCGAGCTAGACATCATCATCGCCCCTAAACCGGCATCCACGCAGTGCAGCCTTGAGCTGGCGGAATAAAAAGTAGTCGCTAGGAGCCAGATCTGGATTGTAGGGGGGATGGTTGAGCTCCTCGAATCCTCACTCGCGCAGGGCAGCTTGTGCAACTCTGACCTTGAGGACTTTGACAACGTTGAAATCGATCATGGGGTGTGAGGTTTCTAGGGACCCAACGGGCAGAGACTTTAATCATCGCCAAATTGTCGTGGATGATGTTCATAACACTTCCATGTGATATTCCAAGTTCTCGCTTGATTTCTTCGACATTCACCCGTCGATTTTCGAGGATCATCCTCTCCACACGGGCCACATTGTCCTCGTTGGTCACGTCTGACGGGCGTTCTGGACGGGGGTCAACTTCAAGGGACTCACAACCATGGCAAAACTCCCTATTCCAGCGAGCAATGGTTGCATAGGAAGGGGCGGTGTCGGTGTACACTGCAACCATGCGTTCATGGATCTCTTTTTCATTTTTGCCTTCCTTGGTCAAATATTTGATCACTGCGCGGTGTTCAACCTTCTCCATTGTTAAAAATTTGTGACTGGCGATCTGCGATCAGCTACTGCTTCTTAAATAGACGAGGCAGGAGAGCGTGCGGTTGCAGTTCCTGACTTGTCATAACTTGTCCTAACACCCACACAAACAGCCATTCCCCTGCCTCTGTTTTGCCCTACCGATTCGCAAAACATATTGACCGCCCCTCGTATGACTCAATTAAAAAAAAAACACCCTCTGTGCCTGACCCCCGAAGCTTACGAGACCGAACCCTTCTCCATCCATTCAGAAAACTCATGTTTGAGATAACGCTTTCTTTTGGCGCTTTCCTGTTAAAGCTGGCTACAGAAAGGGCCTCAACTAAAATCAAGACTTCCTTCCCCCTCTACCATCCTCCAGAGTGACCCTTTCACCCAAGGCGAAATAGGCTCACGCCTGCAAAGCATTGTTTGACTCACAGGAGGCAAAACCCTTGAAGGTGGTCGTGAGGCCGTCCCCCAAAGAAGGACAGCACTAAGGAGATTCGGCTCCTACGAACCCACCGAAGGCCGGATCGTGGAACCTGGAGCCTTAAGACACTCCAAAAGAGGGACCCGGCCTCTGAAGCCGCCCCATTTACCAAAGGTTTCGAGGTGGAGGGAGGAAAAGACTCATATAACGAACTCAATCTTCCCGATAAATCCTCGTTTGGTTTCGCGACTTTAGCACCTTGTGCAGCCAATAGCGCCCATAGTTCTCCCTACTGGAATCGTACAGCCATTCCTTTGAAATTCTCCAGTTGGCAGAGGGGCTCTGCATCTCTTCTAAGCTAGGCATGGAATGAAATTTCCTGCGATGGAATTACCGTGGACTTCGGGCCAACTGGGAAAAGCTGCGAAGGCTCGCCTACGTCCGTTCCCCGTCAGCTATTTTCTGCCATAGGCCATGCTGGGCGCGTGAATACTACCTACCATTCTGGTGTATAAGAGTTTTACAATACTGCCACTACGGGAATAGGCTCGGGCAGGAGGATGCGCGATTTACACCCGGCATGATGTTTTACGTTCTTCTATTTGCTATAAATACCTCTACCCATCAGTGGCAGTGCAGCTATGCCTGGGTATACTATAATTTCGGTGCAAAGTACACCGTCAGCCGACTTCGACACGTGGAATTTCCACTACCTCGTGGCACGGTTGCCACGGCCCTTTCTCCTACTTATAGATTTAAACGGTTGACAGCCCTCTGGGTACGATTACAAACTTGAAGGCCATGAACTTTCAGCGCTGATCGATCAGTTGGAAATAAATATCCTAAATGTGGATGACTTTATACATCATTTTCCGAGAGCCGATTCATTTTCCTGCCTCGATCTGTCCCTGCGCTCTCCAGATGCACAGCCAGATTTTAGGTGGGAGATGTTCGATGACTGATTTTTCGGTCCTAGTCGAGAAGTTCAGGTCGCAGAATGAGGCCGTTGAGCTCTTCTTTGGCAACCTCATCGCCATGGCCCAAACTACTATTCCTAGAACGTCTGGTCATTTTGCACACCATCAGCTTTCTTGATGATCGGCCGATTTTGAAATTTCCCTCAGACAGAAGCGATATGCCTAACTGCGCTATAAACGCCACCCGAACGATTTCACTGACAGTGAATTTCGTCGAGCTAGAGCTAATTATATTTCGAAGCACTCTCGCCGCTTTCCCGGGCGAGCATAGATGTATTCACTTAACGGAAAACCCCTCTTACAAAGGTGTGGAAGCGAGTCAAAAGGATTTGGAGCAAGTTATCTCGGGACCACTTCCCCCTTTTCTCCAGGAGAATGGAACCGCAATCTTGGACCCGGCGTCCGTAGCAGAGTCTTTCGCCACAGCACTATGGCATGGCATTTTTTATCTGGAGAAGGCCCATGTTACCACATGGCGATACGGTATCATAGATACCTACAAAAGATGGGGGCTAGGGGACTCCTCCCAATTTTTATATCTGGACTTCTGCGAGATTATCGATTGCGCATACGAATGGATGGAGCCCTCTCGGAACAAACGGAGTAGGAAGACAGTACCTCTCAGGGAAGTATCCTCAGTGTCACACTCTTTGACATGAACTTCAATGGTATCACATCTATGCCGCCGGAAGATGTTCTCACTACTTTCTACGTGGACGACTCTTCGATCTCTTTTGGTGCGGTCCAGGTACCAACTCTGGATCATCGACTCTTACAGGCATTGAACTGCCCATCTCGCTAAGCCGAAGAGCACAAGTTTTGTTTTTCTTTGACCAAGACAAAGGTAGTATATCTCGACTGCCATCCATGCCTCCACCCATAGCCAGACTTGTTCCTAAAATAGGCTTGCTTGGAAGTAGTAGATTTGCTCCGTTTCCTTGCGGTGTTTTCGATTGACGCCTCAACTGATAAGCTCATATTTACTTTCGCTGCCTTAGGGACTCGTACCCATGCCTTGGACATTCTTTTTTTCCGTAATGGTCAACATTTGGGGTACAGGTAAGGCATACTGCCCTTCTTTTCTAGCGAGTCTTTGTTCCTTAGAAGCTTGACTACGGATGCAAGGTTTACGCATCAGCACCCGAGTGTGTTTTTCAGAAGGCTGACTCAATCCACAACACCGGTTTCCGCCCGACGACCGGTGCCTTTCGCATGTCCGCCATTGAGAGCTTATTTGTCGATTTGAGGTAGATGCCACTCGCTCTCTGCCGCAGAGTGCATTATGCATCTGTACGCACGAGTTCGGCATCTCCCTCAATCGCCAACGGCTCTCACTGCATTCGCGGCAGATCCCAACGGGGCCCATGCCACTGAAAGACACTAGTCATACCTTAAGATATTTGGGTTTATGGCTAGGGAACTCCTTCGAGACCTCGTCGGTGTAGCTCTCTGACCGTTTTTTGCCTTTATTAGTGCCTTGGTCTTTGACTATTTGTCGCTACGCCTCTACTCCCAAATCTTCCACAGCGCCAGACCTATTGCATTCGAACTTTTTGGAGCACACTTCGTGTCACGCTGGATATGTGCCAGTAAAAGGATATATACAAGTCCCAAGAATGCGTCGGCTTACGCGCCGTATCCCCTTTGTTTAAAGTCAGCGAAGCTCTACCAGCCGCTGTGCGTGTCTTCTCGGCCGAGCTGGTTGCAATTTACCGCTCGGTACGAGAGATAACGCATCGTACCTGTTTTTTAAACCGGATTTTGATCTTTAGCAACTCACAAACCTCATTGACTGTTCTCAAGGCATTGTAATCTCCACACCTACTGGTTCGCGGTATCCGTGACACCACGGTTGCCGCGAGTCGGGTGGATGTAGAGATTATCTTCTGCTGGGTCCTTAGACATGTGGCATTGCGGAAAACGGGCGAGCTGATAATGGCGCTAGCGACTAGACTAGCGGTTGGTCTTCCTCACATCGACCACATGATAGGAATCAAGGCAGCCCGGAGGGGTTCCTGTAAAAAAAAGAAGGGAGACGGCTGAAGGGAACATAACGTTCCGTGCCATTGCGCTGCAACTGTTCTCATAGACCTACCCTCCAATTCGGCGACGGCTTCAGGTCACTCTCTGCCATCTTCGAATTGGGAACACTCGCGGAACGCTTTCGCCATTTGATGCAGCACCGTCCTGCACATAACTCCGCTAATTTCCTTGTCCCTTAGAGTGTTCCGCACATTTTTGTTGAATATCCCTTTCCGGGTGATCTTCGCGTCCGTTACCTGTCCCTGTACGGGAACTAGCGGGGTCACTAATGCTTGTCTCATGTCCTCTGGACGGGTTCGTTCAACTAGATTTGTGAACTATTTTACTTTTTGGAGGATGATGGCCTCCTCCCACTTATTTGACTCTCTTTGGCGTTGGGCTGATGATGCTAGCCGGTGGGAAGTGGGTCTCCCACTGACGCTAGAGCTTGCCTTTTTGTTATTCTTGCCTTTGTTCTGTTTCTTAATTTTTGCGTTTTTTTATGTGTTGTTTGGTTTTGATTTTTTTCCTTTGTTTAGTTTGGTATTTGTGAAGTTGAAGGAAGCCTAGTAATAGGATAAAATTTTAATTGTTTCCTCTTATGCCCTTGGTGTCAGTCGCCAGATGGGCGGTGTTACCCCCCCCCCTCCAAACTGTTCGTATCCTTGAATTGATTCCCCTTTTTGTTCGTAAAATTATCTTTTACTTAAAGGGGACCAACCCAATCAGTGGGGCCTAAGAAGACCCTCACTGATTGGTATAACATTTCATGGCGGGGTGGTGGGGGTTCCGGTTGCTACATCAAAGTGTACATTACCACTTTTCTAACATTACTAATATAGGATTCCAGGGTCAGCCGATTGCTACTCCCTAGTGCATATTACCACTTTTCTAACATTATCAATATGCTGCACTCATTGTGTGGAAGTTTCCCCCATTCATGTCGAAGGATAAATTAGGTTTAACCAAATTATTACCAATATTTTGGTTGGTTTAAGAATGTGTTTTCTTAGATGTGTAGCGTGGAGTTTCTTGTGTGAGTGTGGGGTAGATTTCTCCAATTTCACATTTTATATCTTCCAAAGTAAACAGAAGCCCAGAGTTTGGTATAGGGTCGGTAGCTTCAAGTGGAAAATAATCGAGGGCATCTTCATCTGGAAGGTTGTGAGGAGGCATAAAACCAGAGTTGTTTAAAGAGGAGACTACCTGGCACACTGATGATCCGGTCTGCAGGCAACTCGCCAGAAGCTATTCAACTTCTGTTATTAAGGAAGTTCGTACTTTGGAGGCCCTTGTTTGTTCGTACCTGTTTCTAGAGGTATATAAATAAACTCCAACACTGAGGGGCCTTGTCATCCTCTTTCGTTCTACCTGGTCATTCTTCACCTGCCCTTTTCTTTCACACAGTCCAGTTCCACTAACAGATGATCGCCAAGTTCCTCACTGGCCCGTTATTTTACCTCTCATCCCCTTCATCCAATTACAGCCAAAAAGTTGTTAATTAATTCCAAACTAAACCAATTCAAAATATATTATTTAGGCCTAGAGCCAGTTATAAGATCGGAAATTCAAATGCTCTTTCCTTTCGAGGGTTTAACTCGAGCCATAGACCTCCTTAACACTGCACTGGCCCCTGCGCTATGTTTTGAATGTCGCCTGTGCATAGCGGCCCCACTGAATTCAAACGCGCCGCCGTCCGCAGGGAACGCCAGTTTGAGTTCATCAGTGAGTGCAGCTACAAGTCACGCGCGCCTGTCTCCGTAAGCTATGGTAAGTTTACATTATTTTTGTATATTTGTACTCAAAACTGCTTCCTTTTTGCTCTAGTATTGAAAACGTTATAAGAGGTCTGTTCCTTGTCTTTTTCTGGCAAAATTGTTTTGAGACTTTTGTTTTTGACTCCCCACCACAACAATGTGTGTGTGTGGGTTCGGTGAACTACTATTGTTGCTAATAGTAGTAGTAGTAGTAGTAGCTAGTGCATAGTCATAGTAGTATTAATATTGATAATATCACCCTTTTACGCTATTGTAGTAAGAATTGATAAGTAGCAGAATATTTTATATATTTTAGCACTCTTCAATAATAATATAATTTTATTATTATTATTATTATTTTCAGTATTATTATCATTATTATTGCTATGACTTATGATAATGATTACGATACATTTTTTTTTTATTTTACTACCCTTATGTTCACGCAGATATGGTCAACTCAGCATGGTTAAGTGTGGTTCCGTCAATTGCCGATCTGGGTACAGACCCCCGAAAGCAGAAAAGGAGGCTATTGTAGCGGGTGGCTAAGCACCCTAAAAGCACTCAGTGTTTGCCTTCCCCAAGTCTGGCAGGCAAGAGATCCGTAAGAAGTGGATCTCTGCGCTAAAACGCAGTGATACTGGCTGTAACCCAGACTAAATCATTGACCTAGAGTCAGTCAGTTCCTGGAGAGAACGAAGCCTGGTTTAGCTGTCTGGTTACAGCTTGAGAGCAGTGCCCTCCATGATGGAGGAAGCGAGGTAGCAGCGTCACCTTGACGATGCCAGAGTCAGTAGTATTGAAGGTAGTTGGACGAGTGCGCACAGACGCACATAGTCATGTGCACATTCAAACACGTACATAACCTTACTGGTTGGTAGCTAAGATGCTCCCCCACTCCGTCTCTAGGTTATTGAAAGTGTGTGTGTGAATACTTTAAATTCCTTCAATAGGAGTGGATGGGGACATTAGAAACAGAGGAGGGGGTGTAGGGGGAAGACGGGGTTTGGAGGCTGCTACCAAATGCCCTCACTCCTCTCCCCTTGTTCCCACCCTAGCCTTGGTCCATGACCTTTTTTTCGAGGAATTAGAGTCTGTACGCACATACACGATCATACATATGTCAACACACACACAATTATTTGCTTGTCGTCATAGTTGAAAATAATTAAAGGTTAAATGATGCAAAGAGATAGGTATGTTTTTTTAAACATTTCTGACCCTTTTTTTTTAACGATAGTTAATACGGTCTGCGACACATGCGACATTTTTACATATCGAAAGATTTATTTAAAGATTACTAATGTCTAGACCATATTTAACATATCTGGCATCCGGGAATGAAGAGACAAAGATCGCTTGTTTGTTTGTTGCCGTCGCCTAAAAGCTCCAAACTCTGTCTCCCACCCCTTACACCACCACTTCCCCTCATCTGTTTCTAATGGACCCTTCCCACCTTTATTTTTTTGTCACCAAATTTCCCCCCTCCCCCTGGCCCTCCATCTGTAGAGATATAAAAACCAATTCCAAACCTTCTTCATTTATCATTATAATTCATAGCTTGCTGGGAAGAAGCTTTTTTTTCTCTTTGTTCAGCTGACCGAAAATTAAAGTTTTTAACTGAATGTAAGAATATGGAGCCATTAACAGAAGATGAATGGGTTTTATGTGGGCAGATATGTTACTTTCTTCAACATTTCACCCTTTGTCAGTTGGCATCTTCGTTCAAAGACTAAGTCCTTTTCTTTTTGTAACTTGTTTTAAAAAAAAATCAAGGTTGTTATAATGATTTATTTTACATTTAAATTTAAATATGCATACATTTTTCTACAGATTACCAAATCGAAAAATAACATTTAATTTATGCTAATCAGCTTACATAATAATATATAATATATAAAATTTTGTAGATAAGCCACATAATTACATATTTTCCAAGTAACAATATATATTTATTGAGTGTACAATATAAATTTTCTTTTCATTCTACTACAAGTATTCCTTACTAAGATTTCTTCGTTTCGTTGATCATTATAAGAATCAAATTCTTCAATGGAAGCTTGATATGATTTACAGATTTCTATCTGCTGAATAAAATAGGCACATAACAAGCCGTATGAGTCTGGAAAGTAACTCTGAATGGATTGACGATAATAATTGTATGCATTTTTACTAAGTTTTTACGAATATAAACATTGTTCTGGAACCCTAGGCATAGGCTCACAAAGTAATACACAAAAATAATGTCAAGAAGCAAAGCTATCCAATGCGATTCAGGTTGATGGCTGCTGTCAAGATTATTGATATAAGCTGCTGGTAATATTAAATGTTGACAAAGCTGAGTGTCTCTCGCAAAACAGCCATGAAAAACTTGTTTTATAGTTTTATTTCCATACAATAGTTCTTCTACTTTTATTGTATTCATTTTATTAAGAATAAACTAGTACGTTTTAAGATTTATCTTTCTCAATAACAGACTGAAACCCTGCATATATAACAAGAAAGACCAGGTCTATGAATGGAAATCTAAACTGTAACTGTATTGATAATGTTCTCTGTTGTATAGAATTAGAGCATTCTCTAAGACAATTTTGTACTCTTGTTCTGATTTAGGTTAATACTATAAATATTTTTATTTTTTAGAAATTGTTCATACATAAGTCCAATACTCTGCCCACCTCCAATACACCCTATTCCGTCATATAACGAGTAAAAAGCCCTTGAAGCAACTGGATTTACATCGTCTGAATAGTCTAATTCCAATAGTCTTTTAACTTCATTCCAGTTTATATAGATAGTGACGCAATTCACATTATAAGGTTTAAATTCCAAAGGTGATGCATGATAGCGCTACCGAATGGTCAACCATACTAATTACTAACCTCGAAAGGTATTCTCCCCATGAAGATATTATCCACACTCTTCCTTGATATTCCACTCACAATTGTAAAATTTCGCATACGAACTTGTGTTATAGAGTACTTAGCGTTTGATGTAAGCAACCTATTTTCCATCTCAAGATGAATTGATGCTGAAAGGCGGACTTTTCTTAGGTAAAGGAGACTCTCTAATAATTCTATTTGACCTTATAAACCGGCCTGGCTTCTAAATAGTGTAAATGAATGTGGTGCTCTGGATAACTTTATCTTTAGTGAGACTCCATTCATCAACACTTTATGTTGTGAGAAGAAATCGGCGTGTATTAATACGTCAATGATTTTTTCTTTGATCTGCAATATGTCTTTTCTATACGTTCTTTACTAGAGTAATATCCTGCAGTGGAAAGAAATGTATATTTTTCTTTTTCAGTATAGTTCAACAAGGTCTCTAAATATGCACGATAGGGGTAATTATTTCCAATGGAATTTACAGATGTTTAATTTAAATAAATATCAACATTGCTGAACAAAGTGTGAAGAATATTATTTTCCGGAAAAATATTCTTTCCATCTTTAAGTTCCCTTCCGTCTACCTTCACAATTCTTGCTTTAATATAAAGATAAACCTCACTCGGGTCTATATAATACTGTCCACTACCAGATATATAATATTCGCCCGGGGCGAGATCTTATGAAATATTGCTAAGTGGAGAGTAAGATGATAAATGCTCTCAACGATGGAAGTTTGGTTCGGTGGAACGATGAACAAATCGAGTTCTGTCTTCGAACAAATAAAACTTGCTGGATAAAGAGCATTTATTTTTACATGTGTATGATTTAAAGCCGATGATAATTTTATGAGAACATCTATGAAATGTGTGTTTGTTTATATTATGATAAAAATTAATCCCTTCCCTCTTTATTATCTATATTCAACTTTTCTCTTCTTCATTTTTTATTCATCCATTTCCGCTTATTTATTACACACATTTTTTCGGACCTCCTCTAATATATTGTCTATTATCTTTAGTAATAGTATTTTTCGCCCTTCCCAGCTGATCTTTCAAAGCTTGTTTTGCAGTCTTTCCATGCTTAATATCCTGAACGGTATCGAAACCGACGGAAATGGCTTTCTTCCCTAGATAGCGAGCACCACTCTTTAGATAGGGCGCCGCATTTCGGCATAGGAAGGAGAATAGAAATCCATAACCATTTCCTCTCTGAGCTCTCAACTATTTAAACACGCGTGAGCCATTAAACAATTTTAATTATTTTTAATGTATTTTCATAATGTGTAGTTTTATTATTAAATGACTAAGAAAGATTGGAAAATTTCTTTTTTCAACCGTTCTTATATATGTAGATATAAATTGATATCAAGTTCCCAGAGCTTAGATTCAGATAGTATGGATTATCAAAAGTTATAATGAATGAACCATCATTGAAGGAAAGGAGAATACTTCTCAGTAACCTCGACTCTGTCCCGCCTTCTAACTGATAGTCTACATGGTTAGAGTAAATGTAACATGATTTCGGATGAGATATAAGAGCAGAAAACCTATATTAAACGCTATACAATTATTTAATTTTGGGTATCATCTCTTATGGATCTTTTCATTATACTGTAAAATTCTTCTGACAGATAAAATAGTGGATTTTCTTTCCTTTTCACATTCCTGAAGTGAGCATTAACCCATAGCCAGTAGACATTTTCCTTTGCGTTTTGTCAGATTGAAACAGTAAATCTCGAGATGATAATTTCTGTCTCATTTTCAGATTCATTTTCTCTATGAGTGCTTTTTCATTTCTATAATATTCGGAGCCTATCCATATCTCATCATAAGCATAGTCTATGCCTTTTATTTTAGTTTCCTTTCCTTTTACCAATATAGTATTCGATGCATAATTATTTACTTCCGTCATTTTCTGATAGACTGTAAATGGATGTGTAGGCTTAATAATATTATAGATATTCCCTGTAAATTGAAACTCACAAACCCCTACTTCATACTGACTGTGGTCTGTTATAATGGATTTGTACAATTCAGTTCTATTGTATTTTAATGGTAAACATCCATGGAGGAAGATTAAGGAAGGGTAACAAAAAAACTCTCTGACTCCATCTTCACAACTGATAAAAAACCTTCCTCACCTCCTTAACTTTATATAATTTCACGAAAGCATGTGCTTAAGGTTGGTGGGTGATATCACATGCCTTGACGTATGAGGTAAACGACTTTGGGTACCCTCGCTATTTTACTAAATATCGCTTGTTTTTCCCCATGTCCTTTCTCATTAACTATCTTCTCCACTGCATATTTCTTACCAGAATCAACTTTACTTTTGTAGTTCTTCTTCATAAACCATACCTTCAATATGTTCTCCATTTAGATCTTTAATATAATACAGGTCTAATAGATTTGAAATCCTATATATCTTGTAGATTTCCTCACTCCACCCAACCTCGTATCCTTTTTTTTAAATTACTGAAAACGCGTGAGATTCGAACATAATCGCCGATCTTATATAGAAACCTCTATTATTTTAACTTCAGCTCTCCGATTTGGTATAGCAACATCATGTACAACTTTCAACGGTGTGTTTCCAATCATTCTATGTCTAGAATTATTATAAGATCTTGCAAAATCATCTAACACGTCGATGTATTTCCATGTATTATTAAAGGTAAAATATCTGAAAATTCTTTTCTTTATTGTTCTTCGTAACAATTGAACATGATATACACCGATATTATATTCGCTTAATAAGCCTTTCATCTTCTTTCCTTTAAACTCTCCTCCATCATCAGAACATATATAACCTAGAATCCATCCGATTTCTTCAATGAGATTTCGTATATCATTTTAACTACCTGATCTGTCTTTAAAGGAATTAGCTAGAGATACCTAGAATATACGTCAATTACAAAGAGTATGTAAGTACACCATAATTAAAACTTTCAAACTTAGACATCACAGTTAGATCTATCTGCCAAATCTCGTTTGAACCTTGTGTTTTTACGTGTTTTGTCTTGAATCTTTTTCGCACGGGTTTGTATAATGTATAACTATCTAAACCTAACAGAAAACTTTACACATCAGATCTTTTAGCGATCTTTTTTTACAGATTGTAATAACCGATTTACCCCACCAAAAGATGTTGGCAGACTCGGGCATGTATTTAAGCGTAACAATCGGCGTTTCCTTTTTAACTGAATATCTGTTTCGTTTACACTCTTATATAACTATTCAATAAAATACAGCTTAACTTAAAAATACAATTTTATTTTACATTTAGGTTAAAATACATAATTTCAATTAGAATTTTATGGATGTCTGCAACCTTATTACTTTCTACACATATACTGATTCTCTGAATCAAAAAAGCTGGGTTAATCCGGTTAGGAAAATGATATTCGATATGAAACGGATAAAAATCATCAATGTCTATTTTTAAACTATCTTTATATTTTTGAAAATTAATATCAGAATTTTTTTTTATATGATCTAGAATTTGAATAAACATATTTGTTAAGCAATTATGCTCTAATAAAAAATTATTTTTATTTGGGGTAAACATAAATTTTCTTCTTGCAAGTCTTGATGACGCAGGTTGGTGACACTCCATCCTCTGGACTTCCATGGAGAGACTGATTGATAAATAGATAGTCTATTCAATTTTTTTTACACGTAATGGTGACGTAGTCGTAAAGTTCACTGAAGACAAATTCTTTCACAAGTGCGATAGGGCTTCCTCTCTTGTGGAAAAAACAATGTAAGTCATCAAACGACACATTTTTTATATACTCATCTTCTGTGATGGTAGGTTGAAATTTTATAAAGTCATCGAATCCATCGTTGAATGCAAGATAACAAGCACCAACTGCATTTTGTCAACACATCATCTGACGAAAACTTTGATGAAACTCGTCTTCAAGTTTTAGAAAAAGCATTGACTTTATATTCATTGTACAGCGCGTTTTTAAATCGTGTAGGAATGAACTCTTCATCTCTCTTCCAGTAAATACCGAAATGTATACTTGGAAATACACGGTTTTTATTTGCCCTTACTACACACTTTAGCTGTTTTACACCGTAATTCTACACCAGTCGATCTATATAGAGGAAATTTTCCTGTTTTAACCTGTCTATTGCCCCAACCACAAGCCAAAACTCATCCTCACTAAGGAATAGTCTATCGTTATAGCGAGTTCTTCCGTAGGTATTTTCAAAGATCCCTTTAACATAAACGGATTTTGTTCTAGTAATCTTCAAAAGGCTGAATATATTAATTTTATATTCTTGTTGTATAATTTACTTCACCTGGAATTGAGACATAGCTTCTTACGCGTGACTGTTCATGAATTGTCTCGTGTAGAGTTGCCACTTAACTTTTTACGATCCTTTGATTGGTCCGTCTAGTTGCCATCGTTCATCGGTAAAATTGATTAATAATTCAACCAGTTTCTTAGTTTTTGTTGTTGACGATGAAGAGAAATACGACGTGTGTTTGCACGAACCACTGAGCTTGATGTAGAGGCATTTGATTTGTGAGTAATAATTTATAACTCTTTCCGACGTTACGAGTTGTTTATGATATATTTGGTGAAATTAGAAGATGTTAATTTTACTTTTACTACCTCCCAAAAGGTGAGTGGTGATCTTTTCCACGTTCTTGCTAAAACACTGAGTAGATCGATAATATTAGATTGTTGAAGTCTTTTACTGTCGATGGTAATCACCCCATCATTACCCCAACTGAATCCCTATGTATCTTTTAGTCCCTGATAAATTTATCTACCTCTTTCACGAACACAAAGCTCCAGTGTTTCCAGTACTTTATCTGTGTAACCGTTTATTTGATCCTTGCTAGTCTCATTAACTTTAACGGTAGATGTGTTCACAACCTTATCATACTGTTTCAAATAGTGTTCCAACGTGTTTTGGTAAAGGAAAACGCGTCTATCTGGTGAGGTGTGTGAATTATTTAGTATAGTAGTCAACTCCCTCTCCAAAGATAAAAGTCTTTCTTGTGGTGGGATTAAATTTGTTGGTACTTCTCTCTCTTTTTCGAGATAAACAATAATTTTTTTCATCTTAGAAGGTTGGAGAGGATAGGTGAGGTTAGAGAAGATAGGTATTAGAACAGAGAATAAGATTGGTAGTAACGATCCTCCACGCTGATTGATTATTTTTTCTTTAGATATACGAGGGGCGGTCAATGAGTTTTGTAATTCGTATATATGGAAACGAGATATGAGGAAAAGTGTTTTAGTATTTTTCAATAGAACTACCCTCGACTTCAATGCACTTGCGCCACTTGTCCCTGAGGCTTCGAATTCCCCAAAAAACAGAAATCTCCCGACTGCTCTTCAATCCACTGCTGGACGGCGAGCTGGAAATCTTCATCGTCCCCAAGCCGGCGTCCCCGCAGTGCAGCCTTGAGCTGGCGGAATCAAAAGTAGTCGCTAGGGGCCAGATCTGGACTGTAGGGGGAGAGGTTAAGCTCCTCGAATCCGCACTCGCGCAGGGCAGCTTGTGCAACTCTGGCCTTGTGGACTTTGACGACGTTGAAGTCAATCATGTTGCGTGAGGTTTCTAGGGACCCAACGGACACAGACCTTGTTCATGGCCAAATTGTCGTGGATGATGTTCATAACACTTCCATGTGATATTCCAAGTTCTCGCTCAATTTCTTCCACCTTCACCCGTCGATTTTCGAGGATCATGCACTCGACACACGGGCCACATTGTCCTCGTTGGTCACGTCTGACGGGCGTCCTGGACGGGGGTCATCTTCAAGGAACTCACGACCATGGCGGAACTCCATATTCCAGCGAGCAATGGTTGCATAGGAAGGGGCGGTGTCGGTGTACACTGCAACCATGCGTTCATGGATCTCTTTTGCATTCTTGCCCTCCTTGGTCAAAAATTTGATCATTGCGCGTTGCTTAACCTTCTCCATTGTTGGAAAATTTGTGACTGACTATCTGCGATCAGCTACTGCTTCTTAAATAGACGAGGCAGGAGCTTGCGGCTGCAGGTCCTGACTTGTCATAACTTGTCCTAACACCCCCACAAACAGCCATCCCCCTTCCTCTGTTTTGTTCTATCGATTCTCAAAACATATTGACCGCCCCTCGTATATGACCTGGCTTTCGAGCTAACATACGTATCAACCGTTTGAATGGTGATATCTTTTGTTTCTGTGACGCTGTCATCGGAACATTACTTTTTATTAGATTTAGACACATTTAACATACACATTTGACAAAATCACTATCCATGCTTCCTATGATTAATTTTTTCATTGTTTTAGAGAGTGTGGGGAGCGTATGGAATTGATACGCGTATCTTTTCATTCTATGGTTCATTTTAAAAGATATACGATTTCAAATTCATTTGGAAATATCCCCGTCCGTAAGGTAAATCTTACAGTGTTTCTCGGACTGAAATCGCAGAGCAAATAACCATAAGGTTTTGGGACTGCTTCCTTATATATCTTAATGAAGTTGTTCCGTTCACCAGGCATCATTTGTCCAGCAACTATTTTATCTGGGAGATATCTTTTCTCTAGTTAAATAAGACCTGACTGTGACAGTTTAAGGTAATATGGCGAGTATAAGAATTTTTATAAAATAGATTTCTGGCGACATGGAATATAATAATAATAACAATCGGTATCTATAATTACTTCTTCAGGGCTGTTAGCCCTCCCAGAGCGCAGGTTGTGTAGCGAGTGTAGATAAAGTTTACAGGCGAGAGAAGGCAATTCTGAAGAGATGAGACTTCAGGAGACGTTTAAAAGTAACAAGGGAAGAAGAGGATTGGACTTCGGCAGGAAGAGCATTCCAGAGTCTAGGAGCACAAACTGAGAAGGGACGATCACTCATCGCGCAGAGGACGGAAAGAGGAGTGTGCATGAAGGGAGCAAAGTTAGACCGGAGTTCCCGAGGAGTTTGACGACGGGAGAGGGCAGACGAGAGATAAAGTGGAGCCTCGAGGTTTAGGGATATGGAGATATTCTTATGGTGGGAGGTCACTGTAAATACCTGATATATTTGTATCTATCTTCTGCATTAAGTCATCTAAAATAAAGAGTGTATGAGTTTTTCCATCTAAAGATGACACATCATACGCACCTTCGTGAAACATTACTTCATTTGTAAATTCTTCATAGTCTCTCTGCCATACAGTGTAACACCAGATGATTCTCTCAACGCGTTGAGTCAACATCTTATCTCTATTCCTGAGTATACGAAATAGGAAGTAAGTTTTCCCGCTAGACGTCGGCTCAATGATGAATGAAGTACATGGAAACCTAAATTTAAATTTTTTCACACTTTCTTCGCTCATACTTCCCTTTTGTATAATGAATGAACCAAGTCCTTTCAGATAACTATATACAAAATATTTTTCTCACTTTTTAGATAGTCAAAAACAATGTTTACTCCGGCTGCAAACCGAAGGCAGATTTACCGAAACAAGCCAATCTCTTCCTCTTTATCCAACCCCTCATCGAGTGAAGGCGTCGTTGGTGTGTAGTCCGAGTACGTATTTGTCACTCATGCTTTCTTTTTGTATAATGAATGAGCCATGTTCTTACAGGTAACTATATACAAAGTATTTTTCTCTCTTTTTAGATCGTCAAAAGCAATGTTTACTCCCCCTGCAAAACGAAGGCAGATTCACCGAAACAAGCCAATCTCTTCCTCTTTATCTAACCCCACATCGAGTGAAGGTGTCGTCGGTAAATTTTACACATAGCTATTCTGACGATGAAGATGTAGAACTCGCAATAGAAGGTGAACGTTCAAACATAGAAGATAAGTCACGTAACAACACCATTCTTTTTTGGATAGAGAAAGAAATGGACTGTGTAGAACTTCGTACCCTCATACGCAAGAAAATTCTTTACAGCAAAGAGAAAATCATTCTCGTGTAAAAATTATACCCTTAAGAGAGAACAGACATGGAAACCTTCTCAACATTTTATACCGTGTAATCGTGAAGAAACCAGAAGTCGCTGGTCTTGTTCGAGTAGTGCGTGAGCTTTCCCGGCATATATTGAATCTACACTGGCTTCAGATGGGCGATTATCTTGTAAATATAAGTTTTGAAATTGCGGATACAACCGGTGATACGATCTATTTACACATTCCCTTTGTTTAACTGCGCGAATCGACACTATTCGATTATATCATGGGACGATTCGAGACTGCATTCCAGTCTGCGGATACAATTGAGTTTGAAATCTTAAATCTCGTAGTTTGTATTTATAGGATTATTGTAGGCCATGCTATAATACCATCTAATGTTAGATTTGATCGAAATAAAATATATAGAGGACATCTAAATTTAACAGGCTGCGCATTTGTTTCCTCAGTCCTTGCAAAAAAAAAACGAAGGAGAATGTTCTTGCAAAAAGATCCTGGCTTCCGACAACAATAAAAGAATCTCAGGAGTTGGCAAGCAAGTGTAATCTTGTGTACGAAGAGGCTGCCACTGCAGATCAGTTCTCCTTGATAGAACGCGAGCAGAAATGCAGGATCCTCGTATTTACGTCTAAAGAGGATGAACGCAAATTCAAATTACCTCATCTCCCAAAATATCCTGAAAAATGAGCCCCACTCCTATTCATTGGTCTTGAAGGTGAAACCTACTATACAATTTGAAACATTAGTGATACATATATTAAAAACAAGATACTTTCTTTTAATCACGGTATGTGTTTTTCTTGATATACCTTACATGACAATGTAACGGCCCATCTAAAGGATTGTTAAGTAGTATGCAGTCAATGTCTTGGGCATTGTGATGGAGAAAGAAATCGAGGGATTTTATGTGATGAGTGCAATCGATCATTCTACAACCAATCATGTTTTAACACGCGCAAGAAGCTTCATACTTGTGTGAAGATTTGTATGTGTCGTAGATGTAATCAGATAATCATGCAGGGTGCAAACGGAATGAGACTACACGAGTGTGAGAAGTTGTTTTGTTCTAAATGTTATACATACTATAAAGCGGATGGAACAGAGCATACGTGCTGAATGAATATGTCGAAGAAGTCGATGGTCAAGAAATGTAATGCTGTGTATTATGACATTGAAACCTATAAAAAGTGGGATCATTCATACTTTTTGTTTATATATTGGTTATGCAGATAATTTGTGAACTCTGTTTTGATGAGAATGAAACATATGATAAATGTGAGAACTATGGTCCACGAACAAGGATTTTTGAAAGAGATGGTGAAAACTCCCCTTGTAAAACCTTTATTATAAAGTTAATACGAATTAGAGGATCGAGAGAAAATCTGCAAAGATAATTATGTAATGTCACAGAATAATGCCAAATTCGATGCCCAATTCATCTATGACGAGTTGCTTCAATATTTGAATCCTAATCTCTTCTCTTCAAATCAAATGAATCGGGGACGACAAATCTTTAATATAGAGCTTGTTCAGAACATAAATTTTAAGGATAGACACCTATTCATGCCCTCATCGCTGATAAAAACTGCCCAAAACAATGGGAATCCCCAAAATGGAAAGAGGTTATATCCCTCGCGATTTTTTTTCAGAGGAAACTTTGAATTATACTGCACCGGTTCCTGAAAAAAGGTATTTTAACTATGAGAAAATGAACAATGAGGAAAAATTATACTTTGACAGTAATTTTAACCTAAAGTTCCAGGAAGAAGAATACAATATTCGCACAGAGTGTATTAAGTATTGCATTCAAGATGTTTCCATCTTTCGCCTGTGTTTTGAGAAGTTTAGGTGTTCATTCATCAAAAGATTTAACATTGATCCTATGCAGTCTTGCATTACAATAGCCTCATTGTGTTACAAGGTGTATAAAGATGTCTTCTTACCAGAAAATTTGATTGCGATTATCGACAGGAAGAAATCAAAAGCTTTTTCTTATAAGGTGATACGTTGGCTTATGTTTGAAGAACATGTTAAAAGAATCCCGATTTTCCATGCAAGAAACGGTGGTGAGCGAAGCCTTTCTGTTGATGGGACAGTATTTTTCCCTGACGGGTTTTCACCATCGGGAGGAGGAACCGTGTTTCTCTTTTATGGATGCTATTGGCATGAGTGCCAGAAAAAGGACTGTAATCTCAAACAGGATGCTTCACTTGGTGAACGTTGGTCGTTGGATGGCTACTACCAGACAATAGAGAATGATCGAATTCTCGTTAGCAAATACAAGGTTTTCATTATCTTGGTAGTGTGAATTTGAAACCATGATGCAAACCATTACAGGACAACATGAGGCAATTAATAGAATCTCCGCCGATGTAGTGATGGTGTATTGAATGTGGAGACTGCACTTTTTGGCGGCAGGTTTAACCCATTTATATTTTCCTCCCCTCCCTCCGAAGGTGTGAAAATCCATTATGTGGATTTTCGCACCTTATATCCGTACTGCATGAAAAACAATCCATACCCCGTAGGATCACGTCGACGTTGCGTATCTGTGCGAGAAATTCCGTCTATTCACGAATTCACCGAGGGAGTGAATGTGACATATTTCGGTATCGTGAAAGTTGATGTTCTCCCTCCTAATCATCGGTATATTCTAGTTTTCCCTCAAACCATAGGTGGCAAACTTACTTTAACACTCTGCACAACATACACTCAGCAAAACTCACGCGAGTGCGATCACTCTAAAGAGCAACGTATGATTTGCGGAGTGTACAAAACCCCGGAACTGAAACTTGCCCTGGGAAAGATGTAAAAGATCAAGAAAATTTATGAGTTTTGGGAGGTTGAGAAGAGAGATGGTTTGTTCGCAAAGAATATGAAAACTTTTGTAGAAGAAAAAAGCTTCTGTATTCTCACGAGGAGTGGTTAGAGGGGAGGAGGAGAAAATGGAATATGTGAAGAGGGTGAATCAGGCTGAGGAGATAAAGATCCAAATAAACAACATCGAAAGGAATCCTGGAAAGCGTTTTAGAGCGAAGCTTTGTCTAAACAGGTAGTGATTTATTCCTGCGATATTACATTCAAAATGTAATTTTTTTCAATATTAACTCATTGTACAACTAATATGAATTCAATAATTTCTAAAACTTGAAGGCGATACTGCTACTATAATAATAATAATAATAATAATAATAATAATAATAAAAATAATACAAACAAACAGCTCAATAATCATGATCATATTTTCTTCCTTTAGAATCTCTGGCAAAAGTTCGCTCACCTGATTCGCGGTATGAGAACGGTCATCTGTGGTTCGGACCATGATGTAATCGAGCTGAACATGTAGAAGTTGACTCTCACGTAACGAATCTTCCAATTGCAGCATTGACAACCGCCCATGCTCGAATCAAGCTCTATGGCCTATAGACTCGTTTGGGAGATGGTTGCTGTACTGTAACATAGACAGTGCTATCTTTATTGCTAGGAAAGATGACCCACAACCTCGAATTGGAGAATTCCTAGGTGATCTCACTAATGAGATCAAATATGCGTACGGTGCCGATGCGTATGGAGATTCATTCTGCTCTACGAGTCCAGAATCCTATTCACTACGTATCCAAACGACGAGTGAGGTGAAGTATATACTTCGTGCTAAAGGATTAACCATTAACACTCAGACTTGGGATATAATAACCTTAGTTTTCATCATATCAGTGAACTGATGGCAACACCATGAGAGAGAGAGAGCGAAATAACAGGAGTTTTGTGTCAACTATACCAATGTTCACTACTCTCTCACCATCAGTCACCATGTTAGAATATAATATACAAGAAACTTATCCATCCATGTACTGTAACGATCGGATAGACCTCCTACAAAGAAAAACTAATCCGTAAGCTCGTTTTTTAACTTTTCACCGATAGTTAAATCTTCTAAATCCATAAACTGGAGATTTTCAAGTACTCCTTTTGCGTTGCTGTAGTTGAAAGGTGGTTGGACTGACCCACTATACAGAAATTCAATCCGATCAATTGGGTGTTCATGACTAAGTCAACGAAGATGATTGAAGAAATCAACCGTAGAGGAATAGTTTGGGCTAAATTTATAATCCGATACAGACACATCTTCGGCTGCAAAATAGCTACTAAGTCTGGGTGTGATATGGCGTGGATGGAGGATCATCTTAGAAGGTATGAAACACAGAGAAGTTTAGTGACAAATGATTTAAACGATGTCAACTAGACGGACCAATTAAAGGATTGTAAAAAAGTTAAGTGGCAACTCCACTGTCATGCGTATACATAATAATGCATGATAATTCAAACCGTGCCCGATTTGCTCCAAAGTGGCCTTTCTTCCAAGGGATCAGAGCCTGCATACACACACACTTTCACTGACCTATGGTGGGGTGGGAAGTATCTTATCGACTAACCAGTAAGGGGAGGATGGGGGGGTAGACTCGGAGTACAAGGTCATGTACGTGTGTACGTGTTTGAATGTGTACATAGCCGTGTGCGTCTGTGTGCACTTGTCTAACTACCTTCAATAGTACTAGAGTCATCCAGAAGCTGGTGGATGCAGCTATTGATGTCGAGCATGACGACCTGGGTGAAGGGACGGAACAGGCAATTGAACATCTGGATGGTTACCTGGCACACAAGATCCTGCGTACTCACGGGTGCTGCTCTTGTCAAGACATCCTCATCGCCAGTAAGGGCTCAGAAAAACTTACCTGTGTCACCGAGAAAGTGGACAAGGACATGCAGGTATCTCAGCAGGGTAAATTCAAATCATTCACAGACTTAGTGTCGCGCGGTAGGCTAGTATGCTCCTCTCACAAGATTATCTGTCCCACCATGAATGTATGCTCCATATACAGTTGGCTCACGAAGGAGGAAAGAACACGCTACTCCCTGTTTGGGTGTAATAACCCTAAGTAGGCCTTCCAGAAGGTCGTTGTTGCACTTGGGGAAGAAGATGACCAGCTGGCTACATTGAGCTGTGCTAGTGGTCACAGCTTCTTGAAAATATTGTACCCCAAAATGGCGGCCAGTCTGTTCAATGTCTTAACATCTAACTACAGCAAAGAGAGAAACAGTGAAGGGCAGTTATAACGCCAAATTGATTCAGATGCAGCTCTCAGCAAAAGCACTGACAAGAAACTAGAACTTAATGGCTTCAAGAAATAGACACATTTTGTAGAACGTTAACGTTGTTTTTGGAAAATTTTAGTATTAATTTTGTGTTCATTTGAACAATGTAAAAGTACAGAAGTGCCACGAATATTAAATATGTGGGTGCGTAAAGAGGACAGTGAATTTGTTTGTCGTAACGAGAACTTTGAAAAAATGACACAGGTTAGTATTGGAAGTCAGAATGATTTGTATTGTTCATTGTACTGATATTTAGTGTTCATTCATGATCTGAGAATTTATGGAAACCAATGAGAAGTTAAAACCTAATAACAATGGGTTGATGAATCAGTTCTTGCGGTTTTTACAAATTTAATCATTACCATTAACAATTTTATAAAAAAAATAATTTTTAATTGATAACTATATGCAATTTAATCAATAATGTATTCTCCGTTGTTATTTACCACTTCTTCCAAACTTTCAACTAGTTTTTCGATGCCTCTGCAATAAAAATCTCTGGATTTTGACTCGAAGAATTCGTCTAACCAGATTCTTAATTCCACATCAGTATTGAACAAAACGCCGCGCAAATTGTTGGAGGGCGATCGGAAAAGATGGAAATCCGATGGAAGCAAATCTGGCTAATATGGAGGATGCGGCAGGTTTTCCGATTAAGCGTTTGGATGGCGTCTTTTGTCATATTGACAATTTGAGGACGAGCATTCTCGTATTGCAGAAGGACTCCATAACGTCGATGAGGTCGCTTTTCACGAATAGCTTCAGCGAGTCGATACATTTGTTGAACGTAATTCTGCATTGACAATCTCGTAGTTCGCAAGGATCTCATAAAAAATTATGCATTCACAATCCCACCACACACACAGCATCGTCTTTCGTGGATGAAGTCCTTGCTTTAATCACGGAAGTGGTTATTTATTGAGGCTAAGCCATTGTTTTCGATGGTTCATGTTGATATAAACACACCACTTTTTGTCGCCAGTGATGATGCGGTGAAGAAATATGTCCTTATATGCACGAGTAGCCTTGTGACGAGCAAGCAAACCTGCGGCAATCGTGGAGCGTTGAAGTTTGTTTCTTTCGCTCAAAACGTGCGGAACCTCTGCACTGAATTTTTGAACTGTCCTTCATCGAATGAAGGTGATTCACTACAGTTTTCTGATCACACGCCAATTGTACAGCCAATTCTCTAGTCGATTGACAAGGGTTTTCATGAAGAAGGTCGTTCAATCGATCTTCATCTAACTTAATAGGGCTCGACCAGAACGATCTTCGTCATTAAGATTGAAATGACCGTTTTTGAAACGTGAAGACCACCAGTGAGCTGTCCTTTCTGATAAAGCATTTTCTCCGTACACAGCACAAATATCGCGACGAGCTTTGGCTGCGTTTGCATTGTTCCCGTTTTGATTGAAAATGAATAACAACAATTGTCGAAAATGCGCCTTTCTTTCAACTTGACATTCCATTTTGAGGGTACAGAACAAAAATTAAATTAACACAACTTTTAAATAAACCGCAATGACTTATTACTCAACTTCAAGACGTAGCCTAAGCAAAAGCCTAATAATCTGCGCTGTTAAGAGACGTAGCCCCTAACCTTTGCAAATTTTGCTCTCATTATTTATTATTGTTTCTTAATATTTGCACAAATCACGTCAACAAAACTTAAATCAACACAACATTAAAAAAACGCAAGAACTTATTCCTCAACCTAATATATTGTTTTTTTCTTCTTATTTCACCATTTACCACCAATAAATTTCGTTTATACATTGTCACGACTCATTATCTAATATGAAAACTGCAAAACCTACACCAAAAAAGTTATTACCCTTGGTTTTCAGGTAACATCAAATAATGCGGAAAATGGTCTTGGGGCCTGTATGCAATTGACCAGTCTAGGTTTTAAGAGGTCTGCGCTGAGCCTTTCAAATCAAGTGTCCTACAAGCTCCGGCTTAAGGCTTAAGGCTCTAAAAGCATTTCTGTGAAACAGTAGGAACTGTTTTACGCTCTTAGGGTCGAGTTTTATCGTAGCTATCTATTGGGAAGTAAATTTAATGGATAGGGTTAGTATATACGAATAAGTAGCAATAAAAGAACTAACAACACAGTAGAATTCGAAATTTATCCCGTTAATAGCACGTTTGCAACGTAGTTTCCAGTATTGCAAAAATATAAAACCCAGTTTTTGGTGCCCAGTGGTCGTTTCCTAACACAACTTTTGTTGTATATCGTGGTTTATTGGGTCTTAAGAGGCTCGGGTGCATCCGAGCCACGAAGGTGCATCTAGGCCACTAAGAGGTAAAAAGACCACAAAGGCTCGCGCTTTGAGGGATAGGATACCTCATTAATCTTATTATATTCTCCCCAAAGTAAAAAAAACCCAAAACGTTTTATACTTTATATTTACCAGATTGTCAACAAAATTGTCACCATACGTAATATCTCGTGAAAATTTATAAAATATCTTGATATTTTGATGCACCTATAGATACTCAAGCTAAGATTCAGAGTTAGGCTATCGATTCCTATCTTAAAGCACTAGGGATATGAAATAGAGCGTTACCAAGGCGACCGCATGACGTCATAGTTTCAACAGACGTAATATCTCGATAATTCTTTTTAAATAAATCAATCTTATGATGCCCCCGTATATATTTGGGTTATCTATTTAGTGGCTAGCATTTAATTATCGTGTGTATACGGGGACATTCGTTGTGGTTAAAAGAGAAAACTAATACGTTGGAAAGATAAATTGATTTTTTTAATTTTAAAATTTTACAAGAGTTAACCTTGTAATCCAGGCCTAAAATCATGCTCATTCCATCTGAAATTGTGAAAATTTACAGAGAATTGCGTGGTCTAGCTCCAACTGGTCTAAGTAATCTATTGTAAATTGATTGATTTAAAAGGGGTGAACTAAGTATAAGTGAAAAAGAATAACGAATGGAGAAGTAGAAAAAATCGTTAGATTTTCACTGGCTGTAGAGGTAATGTTTGAGTTCACTGTAGTTTGTACTTTTATTATTGGTTGATTTTTCTCCTTTGATTTGTTATTGTTGTTGTTGAGGTATGCCTGTGTAGACCCTTTTGGTGTAAAGGCGCGTACACATACACGGGTAGATAGCCGACCCGAGGCCGTCTGAGATAGGCTTTGGAGCAATTGAAGGAGTGGAAGGACGCCTCCTTGATTTTGAGTGCGTTTACGTTTGGCCGGGATTTATCTAATGGCTTGCCTAGTTGCAGTTCAAGGATATATAAAGATCAAGACCCCAAAATATGATTTTAATATAAATAATAAACGGGGCAATACATATACAAAAGTGGAACAAATTATGCTTTATAAGGATAATTAATTGTATCGTGCCAGTTTACAATGCGACAGAGCTAAGCGGGGAGTGCAAAATCATCGTTAAAGCGAATAATGGATATTATTTAAGTTTGAGCGGGGATTCAATTCGAAAGACGATGCAGATGACGATTGACGGGAGTATAACAAGGGATTACAAAGCAAAATCGCTTTGCCTTGAAGCTTAGAGTTGTTCGGAGGGGGAAAACCAACGGAACAGGTCTTCGAGGAGATATTTCTGACTTTCTGACGAGGAAGACTCGTAGATGGGGAGGGGGGTTGAGTACTATTTTTTGAAGAACGAGGTTTACTCTGCTCCAGAGAGATGGAATTCTCAAACACGAGACGGTTCTGCGTCACCGCAGGGAGTCTCAGACAGGAGGAACGGGAGTCTCGAAGGGGGTGCGAGATGAGGAGGGGGGTGGGTGGGAAAGGGCGCATAGTTCTCGGGGAAGAAGGTGGCTTGATAAGCTTTCCTCTGAACTGGGACCAAAGCTTCACGAAGGGCGATCTGCTGGTGAGATCTTAACGACGATGTACGACTCGAACAGGGCTTGCGAGATTTCGCGGGGGAACAGACAAACGGTCTGAACGGAGGGACTGGCAGACTCTCAATATCATCGAGGCATGGTTGACGCAGGGTTAAATAGCCAGGTGGCTAGTTCACGATGTCAGCCTATGCAAACTTATTTCGAGATCACGAGTTGGGTCGGACAGCGAAGTTTGCCTCAGGATATGGGGTTGAGTTTGTACAGCCGCGTTCGCGGAGGAAGAAAAAACCTATGAGATATGGGGGCGAGAATTCGGCGTTATCGCGGTGGAGGGAGAGCGATGTGTGTCCCGCTTAAGCAAATACAGCCGGGTCAGGAGACTCAGCGCGAGAATGCTTCCTCCTTGATGATTTTAAAATTTCCACGCCAAGGAGCACGTGGTTTAGAGCTCGGAGGCCTAAAAAGGGGTATTTTGAGGGCTTCCTCTCAAGCTGGTCCTTCGACGGACATTCTCTTATAGTGGTATCACCTCTCTCTTTTTCTTTATTGATCTTTGCTTTTGCTTGTTTTTATTTTTCTTCTTACTTTCTTTAAAGTTACATAGTTTTTAGTTCTTCTTTTGAAACGTTTTAGTGCCTTATTTTTTTTTCCCGTAGTCTAATTTTCTGATTCTTTCCGTCCTTAAATTTCTGCTCCGTTCTCGAGTTATTCGGAATTCTCTTCGGAAGATTTGCCTTTTCTATTTGTGGCGAAGTCATGGTCTGATGTGCATCTCCATTTATATTATCCATTTCCAATTCCCTCCAGAATTTTATGGCCCAAGTTTGGGGCAAATATGTTCTGCTGGGGAGAGGGGGGTATATATTCACATCTATATTTTATGCAGTATTGTGTTTGTTTTCTTTTCCTTCTGTTTCTTCGGATTCTTTTAAAGTATTTTAGTGTACAGTTTTGTCCGGTCCGTCTCCCTCTTCCGTTTCCTCTAAGGGAGTCATAGATTCAATCTCCGCTCGTATTTCTTCTCTTATTGCCTTCTGTATCTCCTGTTCCTATGTTCCTATTGTTACTTTATTGCCTTTGTATTTCATTTTCTTGTTCCTGCGTTTTATTTTTCTGGAAACCATAGTTCCCTATTCTTTCCAGGCGTTTCAAGACCCATTAAATTCCTTTGCAAGTACACCCGGAATTAGCAACGTTGAAGACAGTGGGGTACATGAGTGCGCCATTACTTAAATTCCTTGATCGTTTGCCACTAAAGATTAGCTTCGCGTCGAGCGTCTTTTGGTTCGGCATGGCTGCGATTCCTGCAAAACTCTGGGTTGTCTTTTTTTCTCTTCAATTGTTCTTTCCTTTTTTAATCCGCATATTTTTATTGGGTATCTCATGCGTAGGGCTGAGTGGGGTCCGTCACAATTCACACACTTTTCATGCTCGTTTGAGGTTTTGAATTCCAAGATTATCTATTAAGAGTGACCTTGTCCTTTTCTAAGTTTACCTTGCATACCGGTGAATAAAACACTCACAGATTATCTATTAAGAGTGACCTTGTCCTTTTCTAGGTTTTCCTTTGCATACCGGTGGATAAAACATTTACAGATTATCTGTTATTTTACATTGCATGGATTGCATCATCTTTCGTTGAAAGTAAGTACTCTTTGGTAGCTCGAAAAAGACTAATTTTATTTCAAAGGTACTTTACCAATAAAATATGCTCTCCTTCGATAATATTGTTTATAGATGGATTCAAACATAATTTTTAAAGCGCTATGGTTTATTATTGTATCGGTATGCTGGTTGCAGGTATCTTGGATTAATTTTATATTCATATAATGCTGTACTGTTATTAGAGGATACGATTTTCGTACTGCCCAATCCAAGCCCTGTTTCATTGCAGTATACACTCAGTGGTGCGCATCTTAATGGGTCATAAGACACACGGTAGTTTGCTTTCACACTAAATCTATTTTACCAAACTCTCATCTAATGATGGCAGAAATGAACACCATAAGGTGTCCCTATTTTTACTAAATAGAATATAACATGGCATGCACTTTTATATCTTCGTGCACTCTCTCCACTATTATTTCCCAATGGTAAATTATGGTGTGAGAAGTTGAAATAAAATCTATTTTTCGCAGCTTTATTTTCCCGCCCTTTCAAAAGCTCATTCCTAGCCAATAAAAGCCATTTATTGTTCATTTTCTCCTTTGAGTCTCTATGGCCCGCTTTAAGCACCCTTCATCCAAAGCCGGACTTGATGTTATCGGCAATAAAGCTTAGGACAGTGGAATTGTGAGACCAGTAGTTATAAGAGAATCCATTTAATTAGTTATATAAAGGATATTTAGTATTTATAAAAGGTGTAGAGAGTTAGTATTTTATTCTCTAGGTAAAGACAGTGTGGCAAGTCAGTGGAAATAAATTAGGACGAGTTTTGTGTTTTCCTGAAACAAATTAATTGCTTTTTCCAAACTACTACTTCAATTATAGTTTTTAATAGGTGTCTTTTAATTGTTTTACATGCTTACTAATTGCATTTTTACTTGTTCCTAAGCTTAGTCTGCTTGAATTTCCTTATTGAATACTCTGATCCATTTAATTAGCGCCATAATTTGGATCGTTCCTTTAAGTTGTTCCCATTATTGCAATTGAATCTCAAATCAGGTCTTAGGGACATTACGCTCTTTTCTAGGTTATTTGTGTCTCCCTAAAACTAGGTTACAATAGTTCTGTCAAAGATTAAGCGAAATTAGGATCGCTATGACCATTAATTTCACTCGGTCTTAGGATCTATTGTAGAACTTGAAACCGCATTAGTTTGAAGTCCTAATAGTTAAATGTCGTAAAGGGAAATATCCGAAAGTTCCCTTACTGTTCGCGTATTCGCTTACTTCTATCCCGATTTTTGGCGTTGTTCTCATGTTGGTGGATTTAATTTAGTGATTTGTGTAATCCATATTCAACTTTACGATCGTTGTGTTGAGGTGAATAAAGGATTCTTAGAGTTTCTTATTCCTGCAAACTTGTAAATGTAAGGACTAGTCGTTCGAAGGAACAAAATGAAGTCAGTTTAATATGCTGCACATTGCCCGAGTTCCTTCTGAAAGGACGTTTTCGTGGAATGACTTATTTTGTTATTCATTGGATATTGTTTGCCCATTTTGACTTTCTCTCGGCAAGAATATTTAAAGTCGGCGTCTCATAAATGCGAGTCGAGGCAGAACTGGCTATAAGAAATCGCACGTCCGTGGAAGCAACTTGCCTGGCTGTATTTTGGAAGCATTTAAATGGTTATTCATGTGATTTGAATTCGTAGAGAGTTGGCATTATTTTATTCATGCTAGAGCCTTTCAAATATCATAACATATAGATTAAAATTTATTTGCAAAATTTGTTTCAAATCGAATTCCTTTCTTTACCCTTTTTCTTCTCGTATCTCATCATCTTCTTAGTACTTGTTCTCAACTACGTATGAATTTGGTTACATGATACTACTGGAGACCAGAAATTTCTTGGTTATGAGAAAGTAAAGCACTAAATTTAATTTTGCCATTTGACCCTCTCATATTTTTGAATCGGTAGAGAGTTAGTCTTCAGTTACTTTACCACTGAGTTCTTTGTTGTCCGTAAATTGTCTTATCTTCATCAGTATTGGCATCATTTACAAATACGCCAAAGAAAGGGCACTAAGACTTTCCCCCGTGGCATTCCACCAATTTCGATTCTTATTATTTATTTCTTTGCTCATTTACATGAATTTGTTTGAAAAGTCTTCAATTTTGTCCCCTTAGGATCCATTTTTCACAGCAATGATGTTTATTATTACGATTTTTGTATATCTTGATATCTCTTTCCAATGTTTACTTTCATCCATATGTTATTTTTATTCTCTGCTTTTACTTTCTTCAGTCACAGCTGAGTGAACATATATTCGTTAGACCACCCAAGTTTCCTTTCTTTTCAATTCTAAAACAATCTTATCCTGATTTTAAATGTGCGAGTCGTACCTTCATTTCTGCTCCGTAAAGCAGGAGTCGAACTGTTTCTACAGCAATGAAGAAGAAAGCCCGTTCGTCATAGTTAATGAGAAAAAGGCGATTTTGACCAGAATCTAAAAAAATGGTTTTTGATGTATCACTTTTTTCATTCTGTTTTTCAGAGCTCTAAACGGAAGCTTGCATAATTCAGGAATATCTTTAGGTTATCAGGAAAGATTTAATCCTTTATAAGTATTTTACACTTAGGAGAAATTAATAGTATATTTATATAGCTCGAGAAATGTGGTGTTCCTAAGATATGATTTTATGAAAATATAAAAAAATAAATTTTGAGCGAGATATTATACAGTTTACGTTGTGGGCTGAGGTGTATGCCTTGTTTAGATATTTTGAATCTATTTAACATTGTGAATTTTAATGTTGACTGATTTTATCCATAACGTTAGCGGCAAGGACCGCTAACCAGTTCCATCTTCAAGTACGAGAGACAAGTGGTGAACATTCTGAAGCGGAGGACTTCGTTTTCGACATCTCGAATAAAAGACGCGTTGGCCTCACAGAAATCGAGGCCATACAGGATATGTTTGAAGGCGCGATTGAATTAATTACCATTGAGAAAGATTTAGAAGCACAAAATGTTAATGAAGAATGATTTGTTATTTTAAAAATTGTGCCGTTTCTCTGTCAAAGTGGATTAATTGCTACAAAATAGTCATTTATACTAATAAAATTAATCTTTAGTTTAAATATCATAATTTTTTCTTTATTATAAAGGGGAAGTACTAAAACTCTTATTACGAGACAACTAAAAATAGACTAAAAATAGACTAAATTCATGAACAGATAAAGATATATAGATATATTTTTATATTCAGGTTATAATCATCCATTTCTTGTATAACCATTAGCTAGTTGATTTGCACTTTGAACCATATTAGAGATAATAATAATTGAATCAATGACAACAAGAATCGGTTTTGTATCGTATAGAGGGAGACTTGGGAGATATGTGGGGTTAAGGTTCTTTATATCGCATTAGATTTTTCTCTTTTTTGTACTATCCTTTCCTCCTTGATTCCTTTTACAAAGAATTTTTTTCATTTTTTAACACTAACTCTATTTTTCAAATAAAAAAAAAAGAAGACTCAAGTGCCTTGCCACATTTCAGGTATTAAAGAATTTATAGGTATCTTGGACGCGCTTGTGCGTCAAATGGCAGAAATTCTAACCTAAAAATACTCTCCTACATTACTTTGCTGCTGACCTAACTCAATATTTCCAAAGTCAGTTTTGGCTCTCCTTTTATCCTTACCGTCCCAGGAAATCAGGATAAGGATAATTGGCTGTACTGAATTTCTAGGATTTTATGGGTAATTCATCGATTGAAAATGTTTATTTTTGGACTTAACACAAATTAATTTAATAAAGTTTTATTAAAAATGGTTACTTTTGGACTTAAGATTAGAAATTTAATATCGATTTTTATTCAAAGTGGATATTTTAGGACTTAACATTAAGAAATTCAAAATCGATTTATATTGAAAATGGTTATTTTGGGGCTTAATATCGTAAGTGGCTAATTTTGGACCTAACATAAAAAATTCAAATAGATTTTATTGAAACTCTATTATTTTTACGCAGGTTTCCATTTCTCATTCAATTTCAGAAATATTTTCTTCACGTCAAAATTTTGATTTGTGATATCTTGAAATATCGAGCCAAAGATAATTATTTTAACGGTAATTTTATCAGATTCTCAAAATTTACTGATATTTTAGGAATAGGCAAAATATCCGTCTAAGAATTTGTGATATAGGACGAGATAATAAAAAATTTATAAGTTTATAAATCCTCGAAAAGTCTTGGCTGACTGTTGCTCTCCTAGGCTGTGCTGTGTTGCAAGTAATAATATTTTTCATAAACGTTAGATTGGAATATCATATAGGGATGAAAGTAAACAATAATAAAATGTTAATGCGAATATTTATGGGATATTGATGATTAAAATTTATATAAATATTTTAAGTAAATTAAAGTGGGGAAAAAATAATGGAAATTTGGCATCTCTGCTTTTAAACAAATCCGTTTCAAAATGTTTCGATAGATCTGATTGAAATACCACAATAACGTAAAATATTTCACTAATTTTAACTTATTTTATTGGTTAATATCCTACTTAGTTCATTTATTACTAAATATACCCTAAAGCATTCATCTCTCATCAAATAATATTAATAATGTGACGATTAATTGAGGTTGCTGTACATTCTTCCTTTGATATTTCGCATAAGACACATGTATAAAAGAAGTTAAGAGACGTAATGTACACCACAGACTTATATGTACACTGATAATTTAAAAATAAGATAGAAATTTAGTTTCAATATAAAAAATACTCACTTCATTTATACATGAGCTCCAGTCATGAAGGAGTCGACCTGCTCGAAGAATGTCACATTTTTCCGCAATATTTCTAGCCCCAAATGGCTTATTTTTTATATCAAGCACTATGTCTTTCTCCATTTCAAGTTAACCCTTTAAGGCTCACTGACACGCCTGTGCACCATGACTTTAACTCGCTGTATAAAATATTCTTATATATATATTTTTTAAATTAGTACTATTTTATATATAATTTCAGGTTTATATTATACGAATTCAATGAATAACTGGCAACTCAATTGTTTTTTGTCTTTTTTTACCTTATTCGGAAGAACGATCAATTAGGTCTCAGACCTATCTGAGAGTGGTTGTTTTTTTTTATATTTTTCGGTAAGTGTTAGAAAATATTTTTGGGTCTACAAATCTCATATGAATTAGTATAACATCTATACTTTGATTGAAAAGGACTTCCCCCCAAATAGAGTAAATAGTTATTCTAAAATTGTTAATAATATGTTTACCATAGGTGGGCGCGATAACGAACAAAATGTATCACGCTAACCGATACATCGATCAGGATAACCTTATCTGCCATAACCGATAATCGATAACCGGCGATAAATGTATCGCCCGATAAGTTGATAACCGATAAATCGATAAATTCAAAATTAAAATACAATATTGATTATTGACTATATATGGAACAGAGGAAGCACGGAAACATAGGGAAAAATAATCAAAAAACGCGTAAAACCGGTAGCGCGCAGGAGCAACACCTCGTGACCTCTCGTCCTACAGCTGGTTCCCAGCTCGGACCTACCTATTTCTTCCTCCAATGCACGGGCGGCTCGCCTCTCTGCTAAACTGGAACTAAAAACTGAAATTATAGATTATCGCTAGTTTGGAGCCAAAAGTATTGGCAATACCGATGAATCGATAACGCGGAAAAAACCGATATCCTTACCGCGATAAAGTATCGCGATAATTTACAGCGATAACGTACGCCTATGATTTATACGGCATACATAGGTGCCATTGTCCCTTAGCGGTAATTTTCGATGTCGGAATTTTTAGATCTGTAGATTATATTCCTATTAATCGAAAAATGACATATTTACCATTTCAATTATTTACTTTTGTTTGCCACCTAATTACTAATAAAAATACATACTTTATTAATTATTTTCAAGTCATATACAAATATAAATATTTGAAAGATATTACGGTAAATTCCTAGATTATGGTCGCCTTTGATAATAGGCTACGCACACTCAACATATATATAAAACCTGACAACAGTATAATAAGTGAAAAATTCAATATCCATTGACATATAAATATATGCTTGGTGTGAAAGCACGACATGATCCAATACACGATAGAGCTTATAAAGTCAGAACTGCATTAGATCATTTCATAGCTACCATGGATCCTAGTAAATTCCAATCAATTGACGAGCACATGATTAAAGTTAAGGGTTATAATATCCTAAGACAGTATATAAAAGGAAAACCAATCAAATGGAGTTTCAAAATGTGGTGCAGATGTTATTCTAAATCAGGATATTTGTTTAAATTTGACCTCTATACTGGTAAAAATATGAAAAACCAGAACATGAATTGAGCGAAAGAGTTGTTCTAAAACTTACACAAAAATTTTTCAAAATATTGGTTGCAACATTTTTATAGATAACCTTTTCAATTCGCCTTCGCTCCAATCCATGTTATCCAAGAAAAATATAAATAGTGCAGGAAGCGTACGAATGAACTGAAAAAATATTCCAAGATTACAGATACCTTCTGATAAAGACATGCAAAAAGGGGATATAGCTGGTTTTGAATCCAATGGCATTTTTGTCGAAACGGGATTTGCTGTTTCGAAAGTGTACCGTAGGTAAAAGGGAACGGAACTAATGATAAAGAGGAAATTGAATGCCCTGAAATATTTTCATAATGTACGAAATATTTTATATTTTTTTAGTAAAAACATTAACTACCACTCATATGCAGCCAGTCTATAATATTTTTCTAAAATAAATAATGCTGGTTTTCTTATGTCCTTTAAAAGGTTAAGGGTAAAAATAAAGCAACCCTGCAAAATACAACTAATCTTTACACACAGACGCACAGAATAATAGCAATCAAGTAACGACAGTGGCGTGTACAACAAACATTAGCTAGAGACCTATCTGACTGTCGCCTGTACTGTACTCTTGACAGGAGATGCCAGTTAGTCTTTTACACCTACCAGGCTCGATTGTATTAGCTTGAGTTGCTGTATAATTTTTCATTCCTTTGAGAATATTGTAGAGCTACGAATGATATTTTTTGACACAGGGCACCTCTAAGAAGACCATCAGACGCTGAACGAAAATATATGAACTGCAACCAAGCTCAATAAAAGGAGCCCGAGTTATTGGCTGTAATTACTTACTTGAAGTCAGTGTTGGCAGAAATTAAATTAGCTTGCAAATACACGTTCACTTTAGTAAATTTATACTAGGGCATATATATATATATATATATATATATATATATATATATATATATATATATATATATATATATATATATATAAATATATATAATATATATATATATATATACACACACATATATATATATATATATATATATATATATATATATATATATATATATATATATATATATATATATTCCTAGGAAAAGATAACCAAATTAACTAAAATTCTCTAATTGTTTTAACTTTTTTTAGTATTTATCCTTGAGTTTCTTTTTTACTCTAAAAAATATCTCCCATATTCGTGTATTAAAAAAATATATTTCTACTTTTTCTTCAATATTTTAATTCGAGTACTTGATTTATCATATACATGTTTATCTAATTTAATTTTTAATCCAATTAATCACAAATTCATTACTTGCTATTAACATAGAATGTCTAATGTTTCGTATTTGTTACTTCTCTTGCCATCTTTAATGACTTCAAATCTTCCAAGAGTAGGCCGAATCACTCGAAGCCTATTACAGTACGGGGCCTAACATTAGGACGAATTTAGATCAGATTTTTACCCATTATGTATTGACATAAAACTATTTTTCCTATTAAAACTTTTTATTTAGATCATTAAATTGTCTTTCATCTGAATCTGTAAATTATATTGGGTATAAATAACTAATAAAAAGCCAGGCGAGGCCCCCTGTTTCTAATCTACTTAAAATAATATTAATTTAAATGATTATATATATGTTATTTAATTATTTAAATGTCTAATGAAATTCGATCATAGAACTTTTATTGTTCCTTTAATTTTGTATTCATGTTTACGTTGCTGTAAGAGAATCGACCGGCTTTAGTTATCGCCAGGGTTTTCAGCGCGGATTTACACTTCTCTCTGGAGGTCTATCTCAGTAAGGACCTACTTTTTAACGTGTAATCCGAAACACAGGTATCGGCAGTGTAGGACATCCGCTGTTAAGTCGATCGACAGTATATCTGGCGAGTAACTACATTTTATCTGACTTAACATCGCTAACTCCGAAACTGGCTTTCCACTCGGTTAATCCGTAACCTGTAATTGTTAGGTATGATTAGTTTATGTAGTAAGAAGTTAAATACAGCGATTAAGTTAATTTTTTTGGTTACCACAAATCTTCAGATTTAAAAACTGATTTGTGTGCGTAGTAAATTCAAACTAAATTTATTATTTAAAATCTAAAAATCACGAAAAGTTTGCTTTATACTTTGGGCCTATGACTTTTAAAAATTATAATACCTTGAAATAACTCTTAGTGTTTATTAAAGTAGGCCATCCTGGGATTTTGTAGCAGCTGATTTGGATAACATTCGGTAGGCCCTGGTGGTTTTTGTTCTCTCAAATTAACACTCAGTGGATATTAGAGTAGGCCATCCTGCGATTTTTGTACCAGCTGATTCGGATAACATTCGGTAGGCTCTGGTGGCTATTTCTCCCTCAAATTAACGCCCAGTGTTTATTAGAGTAGGCCATCCGGGGATTTTGTACCAGCTTATTCGGATAACATTCGGTATGCCCTGGTGGCTTTTTGCTCCCTCAAATTAATCTGGGATTTTGTACCAGCTGATTTAAATAACATTCGGTAGGCCCTGGTGGCTTTTTCTCCCTCGAATTAACACTTAGTCTTTATTAAAGTAGGCCAACCTGTGATCTTGTACCTTCTGACCTGGATAGCATTTTATGGGTTTTATCTTGTTTCAAATTTGTAATATCCTCCCGTCGATGTAGGATGCCTTTGCTAGTTCCTTTATTTTAGGGGTTTTTTTCTTCTCTGAGTTCAAGGATCAATTACCAAAGGTAATAAACAAGGAGTTGGGGCTAAGGTAGGGAAGTTCTTTACGAATAAGTGACTAGGTACAAGAAATAAAAGGTCAAGAACGAGTAAACTTCTCTTGAACTATTATTCATCAACCTAACTCAGCTTTTTATACACGGGATTCTTTTCGTGGATCACATACATACCAGCACACGATTTAAAACAAATAGACGCAAAGTCACACACAAAAGGCAAATAAATCCCTGCGGCCAAAGAAATTATGCGTATATAGACACATACACACCAAGAAACAAAATAAGGCGAGAGTAAGGATTATGATTAGCTGCTTAGTGCCATTTTCTTTTTTCTCCCGGTAATCCTCGTTTACGCACATATATGTATGGACCCTAAAACATATAAATACCATGAAAAAACAATCCGCACAAAATTTAAAAATACTAAAGATATATAAATCAAATGGGCACGTATACGCAAGCATTAAGATATAAATGAGTGAATAATTAATATAAATGTACACAAAGTTCATAACCCAGTTTCTTGGTTTCATATTTGTTCTTACATTAATTGAGCGATTACATATCATGTGAGAAGTATGCAGTAGTCTATTTCCATCTCTGATGTAAGAAACATGTACACGGGTTCGAATCCACTCCTTTATTTCACCTTCATATAGCGGTTAAAATAGTCTTCCCTAATTTCTCCGTTTCGAAATCTCCCATTTTGGTCTAACATTTGTCCTTATATATATATATATATATATATATATATATATATATATATATATATATATATATATTCATCGTAGCAAGTTTTGTCGAAAGCGACGGCTAATTTTGCATTTGTGATTTTCTTTTCAGATGTTTTTTCATTTTGTCGTATATTTGCCTTTATGTCTGGGTTGATGCCGTGGATAAGTTATCCGAAATTCCTTAAAACTCGGATTTTAAAGTTAGAGGAGTGAATAGGAGAAGATTCCTTTAGCAAAACACTTTATTTATCTGACACGTTTCGATACCCTCGTATCATCTTTAGAGATAAAATAAAAATACAAATAAAAAGTCTAGATCATTGGTTTATATATCAATGAATGAGCATACATATACAAACAAACATAGAGATCAACAAGTACGAACGTACTGACAGACTTGTGAGCATGTTAGGACAAGGTCGAAATGGGTAGGCTTAGGAACGAAGGTCAAATTCGCGGTCACATCCAAAGAGATGATGGATCTTCATAGGAAAGGATTAAGTATCCCTCGTAGTTCGACTTCTAATTCTCAAGCTTGGTAGTATTCCATTCGAATTCAATTGAAGGTTAAGCTTGTGTTGTTTTTTTCTTGTATATAGATGGCTCCTAGGAAAATGAGTTGTCGACGATCTGGTGCAAAGTTAATTATTTTGGTGTTTTCTTCTAACATTTTTCGTTTGAGAATAGTTCCATAGTTTTAATTGTGTGTTTTGGGGGAAGCTTCGTTGCTTAGGTGGTATGGAATTCTTCTTGATAGTTTAGTTTCCGTCATTCCAATATATGAGTGGGGCAGGAACTGACAGCCTCCTAAGTTGCATTTATACTCATATATTAGATGGGTCCTTTCTTAGGTTCGAGTATGGGCTTCTTATTGTTTTTCATGATGAGGCTGGCGGTGCGTCTAGATTGATAATATATAGTTAACGATATTTCTTGTTCTGATAATTTCTTTAATTACCCTTTCTTCTGTTCGGTACGTCGTGTTTATCGTGTTCTTGTAGAAGAGTTTTATATTATTTTATACGTTATTGTTTCTTTCGATATGCTGTTCTTTGAAGTAAAATTGGTCCATTTTCTTCTTGAGGGCTACCTGTGCATCGTGGCTGTTGAATCCATTTTTGACGAGTAGTTGTGTTGTTCTCTCAATCTCATTGTGTGTATCTTTCCAAGTTTGTTAATGGTTGAGGGCACGCTTCATAACCCTTCTACTTCAGAATGTATCACTTCGAAAATAATTATAATCAATTAAGCAATAAATAAAGATGTAGATTTATTTTCACTTGTATAGTTTTAGTTATCAAAATAGCGGTCTTATTTAAATCTAATCTTCCTTTTTTCCTAAATATTATTTCAAAATTAATTAACCATTTTAACTTTTAAAACTTCCAAAATGGAACAACTGTCCAAATGTTATTATCTTCTCTTAATTAAAATCAAACTTTTAATCTGCATCACAATTCTAAATTTTCGTCAGCTCCGGAACCTCAAGTTTGTAATTGGGTCAAGTGAAGATTGATGTGAAAAAGATTCGCTCTGAGTTGGCAAAATACTCTTGGGATCAAAGAAAAAGGTTGGTAGTAGCTGCTTAAGGTAGGCTGTTGTTGATCTACGCTCATAAAAAAGATAATATTTTGCAAATGATAATTACCATATAATGGTGAAATTTAATCCTGAATAAACGTAAAGTAGGAAACAAAACTAGAGAGGTCATTCTGGCCAAATTTTGCGTAAGAGGAGGAAGATCAAACAACTTGATTTATGAAAATGGCCTGGGTCAAACGAAGGAGGGCTGGTGGAAATTTGGCAAAATATTGATATGCAGATTTACGAAGACAATGAATTTTATAGTTATTTTATATCTATCTTAGAACTTAAAATAATTAAGGATACCTTTCCAAATATGTATAATCACATTAAATCGATGATCGACTACTTAATTATAAGGGATTTTTAAGTGGTACAACAGGTGTTGTTATTTCTATTTTTGTCTACTAGGTTAGACCAACCTAAAACATAAAAAATCTAAACATTAATATTAAGTTTAATTCATACTTTACTGCCACTGTTGACTTAATTATTGTGACTATTATTAAAGGAATCAGTTAGATATTCTTTAAAAAACAATAATTTTTGGATGCTATTAGACATTGGTCTATATGAACAAAAGATTTAGTCATACCTGTCTCATTGGAGTGTTTCTCTGGTGTATCAAGACACTTTGAATGTCCGTAAGTGAAACCTTTATTTCACGCATCACCAACACTCTCATTAATGACTAGTGTGTGTTTAACGATGAGCTTTTCAGATGGCTATGTACACATAGCAGCTTTGTCTTCAGGACTTCATGTTTTAATCCTGTATTAAACCTGTATTTCATGTTGCTCCTAGAGTAGAGCAGGGATTATTCATTCTGTTTATAAGAGGCATTTTGCGGATTGATTTGGAGAGACTCTGAACTCCTTCGCTTTTGGCATGGTAAGGGAAGTTCGAGAGCTTGTGCTCGCTTGACCAAATGTAGCAAATTAAAAGTGCAACAATCAAAGAATAACCATACATTCACCTACGGAACTGATAAACTAATTACATGTCTAAAACATAGACTTTTAAACCTGAATAACTCTAATTCTTATGATCATTTTTGGGCGAATAATACATCAAATATTTTTCTCAAGTAATTTAGTCCATTAAATGTAATAGACGAAACATTCTGCTTCTCATTGAAATAAAAAAGAACTGATACAAATAAATAATTAACGAAAAACGCTATTCGGAGACAAATATTTGTTTGAGAGTGAAAACAACGAATGAATTAAAAAAAATGAATACAAAGTTACAATGTCTATATTTTAATCAACTAAATAAAAACGTTTGAAAGCAAAATAATCTGTTTTTAACTATAGTTTAACCCAACTGGAATCAAAGGTTGTATTTGCTTTCACAAATTCTTTATAAATTCTCTTTTCTATATATTTCCTCCTCGCTGTGCGACCTGTACTACACTTCTTTCGTTCAGTGAGGGTGAACACTTAAGATATCTAATGTTTCAGGTAAAAGTTTATACGAATAATTAAATTTCATACTCAAACATACACTCATACTAGTACACATAACAACCTCTATCATAAATCGCATCGAAATTCTCAACCAAACATCGATTGGTTTGGTTTGTATCTAACACATTTGCCTTCCAATCAGGTTTAATTCCCAAAGGGCCTTTTCAGCTACATATCGTGTCCAATAACATTCCTTACGGTGAGTAAATCTCTCTTTACTCCTCAGCATGATGCTTGTAATGCTGTAGTAACGCATAGATTCAAATAAAACGTATTTTTTTATTAGACTGAATGTTACTTTCCTACTAATGCATGGCTTTAGACTTTTGACTTACAATATACAGTAAATATATATATATATATATATATATATATATATATATATAAAATTAGGGAAACGTCATCCATTTTATTGTTTAATGGTTTAGGAATTTACCGATAAATCAAATTTTCTGCCAAAGGCTTTGGAGCAGCAATAGATAATTATCTAAGCAGCCTATATAAATTAGCCAGTAAAGGAAATGATTATCTGGTCAAGAACTTATATCCTAAAAATATCCAAGCTCCTACCAGTATTGAGAATGTTGGGTTAAAACGAGAATAGGGTCATTGGAGGATCTCCTTCGGGGAGTGGTACCATTTGGTTGTCCTCTCGGCATAAAACAAGAAATCTAAATCGAAAGCGAACTACCTCATGAAACTAGTCAAACGATGAGGAAGATAAAACAAGGCAATTAAACAACGCGTCATTGGACGTCTTTGTTATTAATCTTATATTAACATAATTCATTAATAGATTTAACGTTTAGGAGATGGGTTTCGAGGCTAAATTCAGTACTTAAAGAATCTTCTTGATTGCATCTGGCAAACGGGTGGTAATTTATTTTATTTGAATAATGGATTTTGTTAGCTTGAGAACCGCTTTTGTAAACTTTGTGGCTTTGTCGCTTGATAAGTGTGTTTGTGAGTTTGACATTAATATTTATGACAAATTTGCTTAATGGAATTGGTTTATTTCACTAATAAATGCATTTCTTTAATAAATAGCTTTGGCATAATGCAACCAAATTTAGACTCATTCTCTTCTTGACGTGTGCTCGAGTCATCGATTTTATATAAATAAAATAGACTTGAGAAAAACACTACGATATTTAAGCAAAGAGAGAACTTAGGAATCTACCTAAAATATTTTGTTTCTTTGTTTAAGCCGTTGTCGATGAGAAAGGAAACCCAAGACCAGGATCCGAGCTGAAAGAACCGATGACAAAGGATGCTGATGTTGAAGATGATGTGTCAAGGTATCCTGGTTTTTGGACGGAGGACGGTTACTACCTCTCTGAAAGTGAGTATTTGACAGTTAAATTATCTCACTAGTTTCAGTTATTTTTTATTTTGTGTATTTTAAATACAATTTCTTTCAAATACCAGTCGATATTTGTACGATAACTAGTTTCATGCTAGGGAAGATGAGAAGATTGAGTGATACAAGTGTGCTTGGTAGAAGCTAGATTTTTTACATCATAATTCGACATTAGGTGGGTAAAGAAGAAAGAATATATATATATATATATATATATATATATATATATATATATATATATATATATATATATATATATGTGTGTGTGTGTAAAAGCGTGAGAGTAAGAGACAGATAAAAAGTAGGATAAAGATAAAATAATTGGATAGGATACAGAATAGGATAAAGATCAGGGTAAAATGTACGATAAATAGTAGGATAATGATAAATAATAAAGAGTAAGAGAAGGGTAAAGAATACGTGAAGGGTGGAGAGAAGAAGGATAAAGAGTAGTGGAAGGATATCGTGAAGAAGAGAAGAGAAGGTAAAAGAGAGGGAATTATTATACAGGAAACTCGAATGGTTGCTCGTGTGTCTGCGCGCTACCTTCACGTTGCCACAAGTCGCTATATTCCTCAAGATTACCACAAGTCGCTATATCCCCAAGATTACCACAAGTCGCTATATTCTCAAGATTACCCCCTGGCTGCCTTTCTGATGAGCGGTCTTGTTGCAATAAATGTATGAAAGCAAATGCAACATAAATGGTCTAATAAACTTTGCTAAAAATATTATTTCATTTATTTATTTTTCAGGTAATATTGATAAAAAAGGTCAAAAATATGAGTCCCATTGTTTATTGCTTGAGGCAATCAAAGAAATTAATCGTTTAAATAAATATCATCATCACTGACGTATATAATTTTCTTTCAGACATTGCAGATATTCTCATCAAAGCAGTTGCTGATGTCAATCAGCAGAGACCTTCAGATCCAATAGGACATCTTGCTGTAGCACTCTACACTTTAAGATTTATACCGCAAGATTTCTCCAAGAATTCTACAGTACGAAATTCCTCCTACAGCACATTAATACACTTTAAGAATTCATGGTTTGATTTATCTACTTTTATTACACACATGACTAAAACTAACGATTTCTTCGGAATATTTTCACCAATAAGATATACAACAGTATTCTATGGGCTAGGATTTTTAATAGATATTTTCCTGAATTCCCTTTGGTGCTTGTTAACATATATTGTTATTTAATTAGATTCAAGAACCGCCAAATAAAGGCGAGGATCCAGATTCTGGGAGTTCAAATGGATCGACAATACTGAAGAAAAACGTTTTCGAAGGATCGAAATCTCCGACGAATTTCGTTGAGGCACCGAGAGACCCGAATAATAAGTCCATCTTGAATCACAAAGTGAGTTGAAGACATTTACAATGAGTCTTAAGGCTTTAATTTCCTTATCATTGGCCGTATTAATGTCATTAATGATTCAAATGTCCGAAACTTTACCATGCTCTTTGTTTCTTTCAAAAGTTTGTTAACTTATTAAAAATAAAGGAAAACTACAGATGACAGGTTGATGTTTAGGGTTCAGTAGAAAAATAATTGGAAGAAGGAAGATAGCTAAAGAATTTGAAATGCAAGAATAAATTCAAAGAATCTGAAATGGATGGAGAATTAAAAGGAATAGTGAGACGAAGAATTGTATCCACCAAAAGAGTATTTTTAAATTTTCGGTACCAACTATATAAAAAAACCCTCAAGGAACTTTGTATATAGCTTAAAGTGAGTAAAAACAATGACCTACTAAAAACTGTATTTGGCAAAAAATAGTGAAGCAAAATTTAATATGAAAGAATGGTCGTAATTCAGTTGAATTGAGCAAAATTTAAAGCTTAATTCCATAGATTACTTAGGAAAAATTTCAAGGGTTTTGCTGAAAATGCAAAGGTTGATGATCATACACAGAAACCATTTAATTGAACTATATATTCAAGAAAAGAGTAATTTTAAATTCTTTTTTGAAACGACAGATTTCTCATAAAACTTTCTCTAGATTTTCCCTTAAACTTCCAGACGAAAGATGGAGCCAACATATTGCACTATGCAGCATCGATCCCCCACGAGAAAACCGTCATGTTCAAGCTGATAAAACAGGCGATAAACGCTAAACTTTCGGACAGGGATCAGTTTTTCCTTACACCTCGAGATGTGGCCACCGAGAGCCTACTGACGAGGAACATCATCGAGATAGACCAGTGGGTGTTAAAGTTCGCCGCTGAAGGAAACATAAATGAACTGAAGGAGCTTCTGTTGGATGGCTATGAATACGTAACTGGCCTGGAAGACCCATCGGAAAAGAGTAGGAGGGGGATATATGATGATGACTTTCTTTTCTCTGTTATTGTTGTTGCCACCCTCTATATGTTAATGGAGCTAGCCTCTAGAGTGGTAATCCTTCGTACCACTAGGGGGTTTGTTTGCCCGTTAGTGGTAACGTTGCCGCTCAAAAGGGGTGAGATTAGTAGGATTGGGATAACGATTGCCACCGGCAATCGTAACAAGCTATTTGAATGCGCAACGGAAATATCCCTTTAGGTAACCTTGTACTTGATCCGAGAAGAGGGTACCAGCTTAAATGAATAAAAGAATCTGTTTATAGATGTAAACGAGTCTCCGTCTATTTATTTTACTTTACAACAAAATAGGAAGTACTCCAAGTATAATTTCCCGATTCGATTTTACACCAAAGTAATGCGAGAATATGGTAGAGCGACCGGGCGATTATAATGATCGACTTATTGAATTAATGAACGCGTAACAATTAAGATAGTAATAATAATAATAATATATGATCCTAGACTCGGTCTCTGCATCCCTTTATAAAGATGGAGAAGACACTCATCAAGTAAGCCTCACGCCCCGCCTACAAATGACGTTGGCGCACGTGATTGGCTGCTCATTTCATTCTCTCGCCTCCTGATTGGCTTAAATTAATCCTTTATTTAATTTTGATTGAATGGCGTCTACACTGCCGTACCTCGTTATTGGCCAATATTTTTGAAGGCGGATATTCTCAGTTTCCTAATGTCTACTTCTCTGGCTCCTGTCTGATTTAAGCCCAGATATTGAGACTACCACTGTATTACCGTGAGAAAACAGAGCTTTAATCTCGACCTTCTAAACTTGCTCTCTCTTCCTTACCTCGGGTTCCGTTGTGTAGGGTGTCTACATGTACATCCGTCAGGTGAATACATGTGTGTCCTACAGAGTATCATTGAAATTGCTTCTATCACTGGACAGGGAAATATGGTGGAATTCTTACAGCTTGCTTCTGCATTTGAAGTAAGTTTGCATTTCTCTGAAATTTGGATCAAAAGTTTGAAAAAACCTAAAAATTTTAAAAATAGTATTTTGAATGCATTTCCAATACTAAAATTAATTTAAAAATAGGTTATATATTATAAGACACATGACCGTAGCCTGTCTATTGCTTGTGCCGCTTTTCTCCATTAAATAAATATATATAGTTAAATATGTAACGAAATAAGTATGGTCATATATATCTATGGTCAATTCAAGAGAGTAACTAGACTTGTAGAGAAGGTCTCTGGTGTATGGGCTCGACTTCGGCTACAAATTTCGTGTCAGGGAAACGAAACACCTTGGCTTTAGAGGTGATTACAAAAATAACTGCAGAATCACAGTGTTGAAGGACGATTGCGGTTAAAACTAATCCGAAAAAGGAAGCTGGTAGCAGGAATAACCAAGACACAAGTATGAATGGATATCGCCGAGTGAGGTAATTATAATTCATAAAAAAAACTAACAATAATAGTAATAATAATGAATTAAAGATTGGCTGATAGTTTTTTAAGCAATCGGTACAATAACAATAATTGGAAATTGGATATGTTCTATTCGACCACTGGAAAGGGAGGAAGCCTCTGACTTGCCAAGTGGAATGTTCTGATACCTGTTCCTGTACGCTCCCACACTTCCTATTGACGTACCCATTTACGTGCGTGTTCACGCTTTCGGTGTTCCGTTGAGGTAGACTTTAATATATAAATATATATATATATATATATATATATATATATATATATATATATATATATATATATATATATATATATATATATATATATATATATATATTGACAACCAACACTGCTTCAAGCATCTGGGGGATTTACTCCTCTGTTAAAAAGTTTTAAGCGAAAACGAGGCTGGAAATAATTAGAGAGATTTCCATTTTCTGTGATAGCAAAAAAGGATACCATGTAAGAACTAATTGACAAAATCCTTTTTAGCGGTGTTAGAAAGGTCTTTTGAACATATCTACCTGACAAGGACGATGCTCTTCTCCCAAGGAGTCTGAAGCAGTTTTGTTTTCAATTTTTGCTTAACTGCACACACACACACACACACTATCTCTCTCTCTCTCTCTCTCTCTCTCTCCCTATCTCTCTCTCTCTCTCTCCCTCTCTCTCTCTCTCTCTCCCTCTCTCTCTCTCTCTCTCTCTCTCTCTCTCTATATATATATATATATATATATATATATTTATATATATATATATATATATATATATATATATATATATATATATATATATATATATAATTTAACCCAATAGGGGGTTGATTAAATGATAATATAAACAACTTTATGGGAGCATGATATTTATTTGCGAGACTAGTTTAGGCCTAAAGTTTGCCATACCATCTTCGGTCTATACTGAAAGAAGACAGACATCCACGACTAAATATTTCAAACAGAACATTGTCACTACTCTGGAGGAGTGATTCTTAAGTCATTAGTAATATCAGTAATATCATTAAGAATTAGATTTTTGACAAAGGGGCTACATTATGTTGCCCGTCCGAGAGGTTACAGTAGGGTACTTATCAAATTAAAGTAGATTCAACAATTTTTATTTTTCGGAAATGATTACAAGTGTTAATAAACTGCCACGGATGGAAATCAATTAAATGATTTCAATTTTTCATGCTATTAAAAATAGCGGATTCAGTACTGGCTTGATTGGATTTGGGTTCCTATAACTTTTTTTAAGGATCTTCCCAACTCTTCTACATTGAAGGAGAAACGGTAGAAAGGCTAGGTTAGGATTGTGGGGCCAGCCCGGCACAAAATCTGCCAGATACTAGCAGCAACATGGTTGCCCATGCTACAACATTACATCTCCTTGTGGGTGTTCATTAGGATACCAGAAACGGGGTATTATATAAGGGACATACCCTATTCCCTTTCCATATCTGTTACGAGAGAGCCCCCTAGACACAATTTCTCTTGCGGTACTTCATATTATTGAAACCACTGGGGTCCCCTGTATACTTTAATCTTTGTAGTTTATCACCAGATAAGCTAAAAACTAAAAAAGAAGAATTTGTGAAGATAAAAAAGGGGGGGGGGATATTCATATAATCTTCTTCTCTATGGGCTTTTCCTCTACATTTTGTCAGCAGGAAATATAGCACCTCTCTGCCAGTTTGTGATTTCAGAGGGCTGATTATGGTCAGAAACAAATTACTTTCCTCTGTCTCATTTATGTTTTCACTTTGCAAATCTTTGGAACAACCATGTTTTCTAAAATGGATCTTAATCACGCATTTCACCAAATTCCAATGTCAGAATCAAGTATTGCAACCACAGCAGTTGCTACCCTTTTGGGCTATGAATTCATATTTATGACTGTAGGCCTCTGTTCATCTGTCAGATCTCTTTCCATTTCCTTAATGTCGTAAAAAATCTTCAATCGCATCATCGTTTGTAGAAGATTTTTATATTCTTCAATTCCCACAGCGAGTATGCACTTCACCTCAAATACATATTTGGAGTACTTTCCAAATAACACAAAATAAACTGTGAGAATTTTTTTGCGCGTACACTAAACTAAATTCCTTAGAATATCTCATTCCGAGCCAAAGCATATTACCCCTACCGTTAAACGTCGAAGCATTCTCAAATTTAATTTACCTTAAAATATTCAAGTCTTTCTGTGAATTCCTGAGACTTTTGAATTTTTAGAGAAATAAGTCACCCCAAGAATGCTACCAACCTCCTTTAACCCCTTTATAAATCTCAATGGACTTGCTAGAAAATTGCGAGCGGCACTAACTTAGCTAGAAGAAGCTAAGAACAAGCTTCTTTACATTCATGTTGTGCGTTATTAGAACAGCAGGATGAGAAAAGGCTATTTGAACCATTTGCTTTAGATATTACAAACACAAACCAGGTATAGAACCTTTTTTCTAGAGAATTGTTGGCTGTGTATTTCGCAACAAAGCATTTTATCCTTATTTTAGCAGGTTTTGTCTTTACAATCTGGACAAATCATCGCGCTCTCTTATATGACTTCTTTTCAAAATCACTAGCCTCGTAATAATTATTATCTTCATTTTATAACCGAATTTACCACATCTATGTTATAGACACCTGGTATTAAAAATACTGTGTCTGAAGCGCTCTCGAGAGCAGACTCCTATATGATCACCTCATGAATTCTCAATATTGCAATCTCAACCATTGTGGCCACATGTCAATGAAACCATTATTTTCCTATTACAAGGTCGAATGACAATGGACTTGTTGTGGTAACTTCTCTCTACATTCAATGAAACCGCCTCTCACACACAATGCCAGTTTAAACATCAAATCTAAAACCTTTTCAAACTGAAGTATAAGATCTTGCCTTCGCATTATTCACCATCTTTTCATGAATCTCTCGTTATCCAGGCTCAATTACGAACAACTGGCTTCCGAAGAAACCTGATGTTCTAAAATTGCACGCCTATTAGTCTATCCAAATTCTTTAAAATCTTCAAGAATATCTTGGTGGATACATGTAAAGCGAATATGCGCTCACTTGTTATGAATTCTTGTATTAAAAATGCCTTTGAATTATATTCATATCTTTCCCATTCGGAGGTTAAAAGCACAACTTGTCTGATCTGTTCACTCATCTGGTATGACTTAAATAAAAATTAAGTATTAATCCGACTGCAAGAAAATACGTATAAATATACAAAACAGGTTTCCACATACCTCAAAACATTTTTCAGATGCGAGATTTGTAGAGGTTCATATCAATATTACGAGCTCTTTTCTTGCATATGATGGCTTTAAATATGTCGTACTAATGATTCCTATATATTTAAAATCACCAAAAGTCAGTTCTTTAAAAGAATAATCAACTCTTCGAGTCTTTTCGGGCATTATTCAGAAATAGATAGAAACATTTGGCACACCAGTTCGGATAATATATGGCATTTTCGATGTTATAAATCACATTCCTAACAAGATTTTGTTAAAGTTTTCTTTATTATGCACATTTATACAAGACCCTACTGGCCCAAATAAAATGTAATAGCAGAGGTACACAGCCATTTACTAATACAAGCCCTCTTACCAGGTAGCAAACACGTCTAAAACGAGTATCTCTCTAACTGAGCTGTTATACGCTTTAAAATTAAGAATTCCAGGTAGCTTGGCGGGGGATAATAAACCTTCCTTCTGCTTTAGTTTATTTGGACAGGGCTTAGAAAGTCTATGAAATAAATAACCTCAATCAAAACCCACTCTTCTAGCTCACAATCAACCTACATTCCAACAGTCGGGAGGGTAAAACATACAACCAAAACTAAAGTTGTTAAATCCCATCAGTCTGTAAATTTGGAACTTGCCATCCACTTTCGTCCCAGCCAAACACATCTTCAATTGAACTAATAGCCCAAACTTCTCGCAGCCGAGGTTCCCTCTCCTACTTTCTGATCAATTCTCTAACACCCATAAATACATCTTCAGGATAGGAGAAACTTTTTCTAAAATCTCTTTACCACAAGAGAAAAAGTTAACTTTTCTCGAGTTTCAAGCGAAAGGCTCTAAACATTTCACATAAACAAACACACACATGTTCATACATCTCGAACACACACATAACTTACATACGGGAATCTATGCGTATGTACTGCGATTTCAGATGCCTTTTCGTTCCTAATTTATGAAAGGTGTCATTATTATCAAGGCAAAATTTGATTGCATTCTTTTGCAAGTCTAATTTAGGTATTATTATAATTATTTTGGGTGGGAGGGATGGGGTTATTCGCTTTTATGGTTATAGGTTAAATTGCATTTCATTTTATCATATTTTCCTTCTACGCGTTGTAATTGAAAATTCTATTTTATCATGATTGTTATCTTTCATATTCACCTTGCATTTTACATGCATTTTAAATTACCTTTTTGGAATAAACATATTGTAATCACAAAATCGGATAAGACTAATCAAATCATTCCTCCAGACAAAAATCATACTCCAAAAAGTTGCAAGATTTACTTAATGCCTCCAACACCTTTAAGAAATTATTTGCAACCCCTTTACGTGATAAAAAGGATCCATTTAACAAAGCTAACATAACTCTAAAAAAGATCCAATCCTGACCTCCTTCAACGGTTCAAACTAATTAACTCCTGAATTTTCCGGATGTATGGTTTGTCAAAACTAAACTTTAACCTTCTGCAACCTATTGTATCGTACTTTGGTTCCCATACCTATAAGTTCTTCAAATGGGTATCTTTTATTTTCTCAGGCGCTGCTGGATTAACTTCACAATTACACAGTTTATTTATCAGAATTCATAGACAAGTTTGGAAATAGCAACATAAAAAAATAGCCTGCTTAGTTAGCTTTGACCTTGATCAGTGATGCCCAACCTTTTTGGCGTCGAGGGCCAAATACTGATCCCAGCAGCTCTTCACGGGTCGCATGGACTATACCTAAGATATCTACATATTAAATTTATTTAATGAGCAATGATTTGCGAGAAACTGACTTTCATTATCCATTAATTCCACGTATTTTAACTATAGCCGTATTTAGTATAATAAAATAGGGAAGGATAGCGAAAAATAATATAGTACAAACATATTTTTATTCCACTTTGAGCAACATATAAGTATATAATAAATTCGACAAAACATCCTTTGATCCTTTGAAGTGATAGTAAGATATATAAATATTATCCCTTGGATTTCATACATTCTGTTATAGACATATTTTTATTGAGGTATGATTTTTCAAAAATGTTTTCTTTCATTAATGAGAAGAATGGTATCGTTTGGACTCTGTTAGCTTTTTAATATTTGGCTGCAGCTAATTTATTGCCACCCTCAGGATGGAAGAAAGGTTATCATTAGTCAATTAGTTTCTGTATTTGGATTTGTTTAAGCTTAGTAGGCTAAATGTCTGCTCACAGATAGAGGTTGAGCCAAATATACTTGCGTATTTAAGTGCTTTGTTGTATAGATAGGGATACTCTTCTTTCGGTAAGCATTTATAGAAATTGAGCAAATCTTTTTCTTTGTAAATTTTTTTCAGACGTAGAATTTTGAAGATCGATTAGCTCTAATTGCGCCTCTGTTTCACATTCTTCTGGACATGCATTGAAAAGATTTTCAAACACCCGTAGTGATTTTTGTAACTTCCTGATGTCTCTAAATCTGGTTTCAAAAACACTTTGAAGTTCTTCAATTTTCTTTGCGTATAAATCTGCCTTGTGGACAGCTCCATGTTTCTCTATTATAGATTTATATGACGGAAAATGCCCAAGTTCTCCTTCAAAAAGCAAAAATTTGGCTAGCAAGGTCTGATACCACCTGATTTTTTCCCTGGAGCTTGTTATTTAACACATTTATATGATGAGTAATATCAACCAGAAAAGCTAAATCACTCAACCATTCAACATTTTTCAGCTCTGGAACAGTCTTGTTTTTCTCATTGAGGAACATAATGATTTCATCTAAAAGAGAAAGAAATCTCTGTAATGTTTTTCCTTTACTCAGCCACCTCATTTCTGAGTAGTAAATCACATCTCTGTACTCTGCTTCTATTGCTTCCAAATATAATTTGAACTAGCGATGATTGAGAGCTCAGGATCATATGAAATTCACAGAAGAAATTACGATGTCCAACACGTGAATAAAGCCCAAATGCTTGCCACATAAATTTTGCTGGAGCGAAATACAATGAAGTTGTATAAGTTCACTATCATTCTCCAGTTGTTCTTCTAACAAGGAAACCATACCGCATTTTTTCCCAATCATATTTGGAGCTCCATCAGTAGTAACTCTAACTAATGCTTTCAAATTCACTCCAATATTATTGAGATTTTCTAATATGCAATTAAGTATATCACTTCCTTTTGTCTGTCCTTTGAGAGAACTCATGCCAATTAGCTCTTCACAGACAGTGAAACCATCAGAAACACCTCTTACAAATACCAATAGTTGTGCAGTGGAAGATATGTCTGTTGATTCATTTGTGTCTATGGAAAAATATTTAAAGCCAGGTGCTTTTTTCTTCAATTGACCGAAGATGTCACTAGACAAATCACAGATTTTGCGTTGCATTGTGTTTCTACTTAAGCTGAGATTTTCAAAGGTTTTGGCCTCATTGGGACAAAGCTTATTTACAGCAATTAATATACATTCTTTAACAAAATCACTGTGAGTAAAAGGTCGAGATCTTTTAGCTATTAATTGAGATATTTCGTAGCAAACTTCTGTTGAATTCACGTTAGCTATCTTAGTTGCCCCCTTTAGTTTTTTCAACGGTTCAGCATTGCCGATCAACCGTTTAACTTTTGTTGTCTTAGTTCGCCGGTTAAATTTTCATAATCCTTATGGTTCGTCATATTATGCCTTTTTAAATTATATTTCTTTGGAAAACTAATACACGTGTGGTAGATCAAATACATAATCTTTTTTAAACTATTTTCTATGAAAAAATATTTATTACTCCAAACTTCTTGCAAATGTCTATTCTCATCTTCAAGATCTCTTTTAATTTTAACGTTAGATGTCCCAGCCATTAGAGGGGTTCAAATGCTGCAAAAAGAAATTAATTATTAATTTTTCATTTAATGTCAATATACAGTTATACGCATATAGTAAGTGATAATAAATAGCAGTAATTGCAATAATAATGTAAAGTTTATAATAAAAGAGAGATAAATAAAAAAAACCCAGCGATTGAAAAGTTAGGCACTAGTTCACATAACTTAATCTTAGGTTTGGCTCAGGCCATAGATGGCGAAACTATTAGATATTTCATACATGGTTGTTGAAATTCATTTTTCACTTTCTTAGTAATGAACAACTTAATTTATTTTCCTGCACTGTAGAAAGATTTTACATTGAACAATAACACGAACATATCACAAACAGTGAAATGGCGGCCAAATAACTACTCTTCATTTTATGTAAAATATGACATTTTTACGATTTTTCCTGGGCAAAACAACTATCAGATAGCAAATTTGGAGTATTAATGGTCACCTCACAATAAAAATAGAATCGATTCACGGTTTTAATTTGTCATTATATGATTTCGTCCCCCCTCACATGGGGCGAAACCTCTTCTCGGATTCCGACTCTGCCTAGCCTGCTCGTTCCCCTCCTACGAACATCTCTGTTTTCGTACCACGGCGCGGAGTGCAAAAATGGTACACCTTTGTGGGCGGAGTTTCATGGTCTCGCGGCCATTTAACATGACTTTGTTTTGATACTTTCCCAAAACTCTATATTAGTTCATTCACTCTAACTAGGACAAATCTGATATAACAAATGTGATTTTGACAGTGAGACCTGGCGGGTCGCACAGTACGGTCCAAAGGGCCGCAGATTGGGCACCACTGACCCAGATAGTCATTTCAAGAATGTATGTATTAGTGAAGCCTTTATTATATTAGTGACTAAATTGGATAATCCCAGACTAAATCCTTATTACTCAAAACAAAAAATGTTACCCTCATTAAACTTTGCGATACTCAAAATGTTTTTAATAGTAACATAGACTTTCGAAAAAAAATAATATAGCTTTCGTATGGGTAACCCTTTATCGCCTATCCTTTGTAATCTCTTCCTGGAACATTTTTAAGTGTCTCTACTTCCCTTTATCATACCAAACCAAAATTTTGTATGGTACAGTTATGTTGATGACGTCATCTTAATGAGGTCAGTTAACTCACTATAATTTTTAAACTTGAATGAATGGTAATTATTTATCTTTCCTTGATGTCAAATTCATAAGAGTTAACAATCGAACCACTATTATAGGCCATCATCGTAAACTAACCAATTTTAATTTCTACATTCATTTTATCTAATGTTGGATGAAATCATCTACACAACCAGTATCTGTATAGAGTTGAAATTACCTCTTCACATCATTATAGAAAACTTAGAAAAAGCCAGACCAACATTTTACTGCCCTAAAACAAGAAATTTTCTTCTTTACTAAAAGAATAAAACACTGTCCTTCACATCAACCATACCACACAAGCACCGAACTAATTTATAAAAAAACTATCCCGTTACCTAAACCTAAAGAGAAAACTAAGCACCCGCAACTTCTCACAATTAGATGGCTCTTCTTTATCAACCACCAGTTTGTTTATGGCCCACGAATTCTCTACTTAGTTATAATCTGGTGAATTCCTCGGCCAAGGTCTCGAAGGGTCGACGTTATTTTCGGCCAAGAATTTTGTTATTGATTTTGTTTTGTGACAAGGTGTTCTATCATACTGACAAGGTGTTCTATCATACTGACAAGGTGTTCTATTATACTGACAAGGTGTTCTATTATACTGAAAAATACAGTTATCTTCAAATTGGCCCCGAACTGTTAGGAAAACTGCTGATGAAGCACGTTTTAAAACTACTTCAAGTTCGTGGCAGTGTTCGGGTGGGCACAATTGCTAGTACTTCAGTTCTCTCAGATGAGAACAGCCCCAGGCATAAAAAGTGTACATATCTTTCACCTTGGGTACGAAAAGGACTCATAAAAGAGCTCATCTTTTCTTCATCTAACGGAGGATCTTGCAAAAGCTCCGAACAAGCGGAATTGAGCTTCATCAGAGACTATCCCACTGCCCCATTGCTTAACAGTCCATTCTTTATATTTAATTAAAAATTGGAGCTATTTGTAAGGTTATTCTTAGTGAGATGAGGCTTCTTCGCAGCCCTTCTCGACTTGAGACCTTTGTCGAAAGCGTTCACACCTACTTCTTTCCAATCGCGAGCATGCTTGGTTGGCACTGGCGACAACCGAATCTTTGAGCTGAGACCTTACCTGAAGGCGAACTTGGTGTTCATTTGAAGCTCTTTTGGGCGTCCAGAAAACCTATTCACACAAGGATGACCTGCTTAAAAAAGCCATTAACGATCAGAAGGGTGGTGCTTCTTGATGCAATACCCTTTACGACTATCTCCTTGCAATTAAAGGCCACTTTGGTGCAAAGCAACAATGTTGTGCGCTTTTCTATGGAGATAACCATTTCTGGAATTGAAAAAAAAACATTTATTTTTACAAAAAATAAAACATAATAGATTACAATAACACAAAATAATTCATTTAACCCATATGTGTCATCATTTGACCTTTTTGCTCGAATAGCAAATTACCAGGTTTTGTATTAAGCAAAGGAATTAATTTTTTTCATTGGAATTTTTGAAATGCTGATTTTTTTAATAAAACTGTAAAAATTTAAATATATGGATAATTATTCCTAATAGGAAAATTTCAAAAACTAATGAAAAAAAATAAAAATATATCTTTCAAACCTTTGGTTATGACTATATGTGCATAAGTATGTATGCATATATTTGTTATGCTTCAACTCAGAGGCAAAATAACTTGACTTTTGTTTATAATATATTTTTTGCATTTTTTTACCTAAGAGACACAAATGTCTGGTGATCTAACTATACGACACTATCAATTAGCCTTAATATTGCACAAGCACGTGTTACCTCAACAACCTCAAACAAAAACTCGAGCTGAAAAAACATAAAATAGAGAATTTTCATGAAATTCATGTGTACACAAAAGACGAACCTCCATTTCGCGTATGAGACTGAATATGCATTTCCTATAACATAGAAAATTTATATATATATATATATATATATATATATATATATATATATATATAGTATGCTAGACACTTAAAATCAATGGAACATGGAAGGAAGAAGTTATTTGGTTATTTTGAAAAGAAAGCCACCATCACCATGCAAACTATAGGTGGCTATATAGTTTTACCCTCAAAAGGTCAATGATCCCTAACATACTACCTATATAGGGAAAAAATTGTTTGAAGTTTGTAAAATTGATGTTTTGAAATCTCAATCGCAAAATCCAAGACTTAAAACCAATAGAAAATATGTGGACGGGATTATGAAATCGGCGTCCACTCCCAAAATTCCAAAGAATAAGATCAAGTTGTAGATGAAGTATAAAGAAGACGGTAGCAAATTTATAGCGAAGGCTACTGTAGGTTAATAGCAAATGAAAATAAAAGTTAGCGATAATTGCTATGAAAGATATTCGAGAAAATATTATTAATTAGTCAAGTGTGTGTAGAGATTATATGCAGGCAAATATGAAAAATCGCCAAAGCTCTCTTAAAAATGATGAATTTTTGTGTAACATTTTTCTTGGACTTAAGATAATCATAGCAAAAATGTAACGCAAATATAAGGAATTTAAATGTTAGGTTAGGGTAAAATAAGAGGAAATATTTTTAGATTGACTATTTTATTGATCTTTCCACTTAAATCTATCCATAACCTACATAATGACAAAATCTAACAATTTATACCGCTGCTATGAAGTAATTTTCGAAAACAAAGCGAAGAGAAATTAGATGAAACATAATTTTAAATAAGAACAGTTAAAAAGCTACTGGAGAAAAGAACCTTGCTCCTGTATAACTTTGGGTAGTCTTTTGTCTACTGATGAGGTGGAATTTTTTATGCAATCTGCATAAACACTCTTTACAGCAACTTAAATATTTTCTCAAAAGTAATTTTTGTTGTTAAAATGCCTAATATATGCATAAAACTCTCTCTTAAAAATGTTCCACAAGTTTTCTATAAGATTTAGGTCACAAGATGGGAGGCCAGTCCATGATTAAGTCTACTATAAATCCTTTTAGCTCTAACCAACTCCTAGTGAACTTGCAGGCATCATTAGGAGCAATATTCTGCATGAAGACCAGTAACTTCCGCATCCTTACTGGCGGTTTCTTGACCAAAAGTAGGAGATTTTTTCCGGGAACAAGCAATAAATATTCGAATCCATTTTGACGCCTTCATCTACTAGCTTACGACAAACAATTCCAACCTAAATGACCCCAAGTGACAACCAAATTTCTTATCCAACCATCTGACCCATCCATAGTGACTTTTGCTTATTCTGTGATGATTTCTTCCCCAAATTTCCATTTTATATATTCCTGGGTCAACAACATACGTTTTCCTTGTGTTTTTTGCTTATAAACGCTTTTTGGTCTTATTCTTAACCATAGAAAATTTCGTGAGATCCTTGCAACTTGTGTCTTTCGGGACGGAAGGAGCGGTAACAACTTCGAGAATGGCTTTGCTACTAGTACGATGGTTTTTAAATATTTCTCTTTCAATTTGAGAAGCAAATAGCTAGAGACAAGAGCTCGAAGTTCTAGTTGAATCTTTTTTTTTTCCTGGTTGAATGACACTCTCTACAAATCTTTTATCCATTGCAATTATAACGTTTCAATTCCTTTAAAATGTGCAAAGAATTTACTTCACCTAATTCCTTCAGGATATAATTCTTCTCTTAGGAAAGTTCCTTTTTCCTAGGGATTTTATAAAATAATCTTCTTTCAAAACATTTATAGACAGTTTTTGTAATCGAATTTTCGATATTCGACTATATACTATGGAATATTTAAAATAAATAGTGCTGTATCTTCTAAATCGCGCTTTTCGCATTCTTAAACTTCTCTTAAACAAAACTTCATAAATGTTTTCTGAAAAATGATAAGATGTTAAAGAGATATTGCATATAATCCTTAGACACATTTTAGTCTTCCTCTGTGTATTTAAAGCATAGTTTTTATTCCATTTTGTAATGAAGCTGATATTAATTCTTTCGCCTGAACACTTTTGATTGAATTTTTGTATATATTTGGGATGACGATTCAACCTTAACTATGCTTACTTGCAGCCCCTCCCCCAACTTTTCTGATCTACTTAGAACCTAAAGAGGCTCCCCCTCTCCCTCGATGGGTCGACAGTTCCTTATGAGATAAGGTAGTGTGGGTAGGGCGTGTTTGTGCACTTAAATTTCTGCCACAAACTGGACACTACGTCACGTCATAGAAAAGAAGGATTTAAAGGGGATAGAGGCTGGGTATAAATGTTGTCATAGTAACCTTAATGAGGGGAAAACATTTTCAGACGGTTATGATTTTGAGGGGGGGGGGTTGTATTGATTTAAGGGAGGATGACCTCCTCATCAACCAATAAGAGACTCTTTAGCGGACGAATTCTAGAGGGGATTATTGCTCTTTCGATATATCCTGTAAACTCTTTTATAAAACTAACTTTTAATCTATCAAATGAAGAAAAAAAATATTCGAAAAGAAAATTATAAATTAATTTCAGGATAGACAAAATAGAGATATAAGAAGGGATAAAAAAGAATAACAAAAACTAGCCATAGAAAACTGAAACAAATCGGAAATTTATGCGTCTCAAATCCAAATTTATGAGTTTAATTCGTAACCCCGGCAGATCCCCATTATGGTGGGGCTTTTCGGTCGAGGCTAATGAGGACAATATTAAAACGTATCCAGTCATTTTCTCGCTTATAGGAAAATTGGCTTTATCTGATGACTTAGGAGGTGACTCCTTTCGCCCTATTTCATTTCTCCCTTGATATCTTGATCACCCGGAATCTAGATTTATTGTATAGGATATACTGTACTCCTCCGTAACTTATTCTTTGTTACTAGAAATTAAATACTACACATATATGACATACAAATTCAGGATTGATAAATTTGGTGTAACTTCTATTTATCTTTGACCCTCTTTCATTTCCATTGCACTTTTGTGCACTACACGCCATTCAATCACAACGAATTCTCTCTTCTTTACGGAAATTCAAGGTATCCCTCTATAATCTGTTTCCATAGCAACCGGAGGGTAATGGTCTAGCGCAAATTTTGATTTGCTGCCTTGTAAAATAGTGTGTTGGAAAAGGTGTACTCAGTATGGAAAGAAGAAGAGAAGGCAAAGATGAAATTGTGTGATACCAAGAGAATAGTAATGTAATACTATCACTAATTCGATGGGAAAGGTTAATAGCTTATATTTTGCTGTCAAAATACGATACTCAGGGGATGGCAGCTTCCATAGGTGTTTTATAAATGCTCGTTTATTATCATTATTAATATTATTATTATCGCGGGTAGGAAGTACAAAAACAAGACAGGTGGGGGGAGGGAGAGATATGCAGGCACAAACAACTGACACAAACAACTGGTACGATCAACCATACACTCCCCATTTATTAAACACTTTAATTTTCTTACAGGAGAGGAAGGAATTTTTGCACAAAGTAATCAAAGTAGGATCTCTGCCCCATGTCGACTTCTTGGCAGATTCTGAAGATATCGTTCGTGCTAAAGATGACAAAGGGCGAACATCTCTTCATCTTGCCATTCTCTGCGAGGAAGGACCCATCATGGTTCTTCTCGCGAATAAGTTTCCATTTCTGCTCTCCATTCCTGATAATGTAGGTCTTTTGAACAGGTTTTAAACGCGCCTAGACTCTTTTTAACGTATGTTTGGAGTATCTTGAACACGGCTCAAATCTTTTAATTGTCTCCTAAATATTTTATATTTATCCTGAAATTATCTCGAAAGTTTCTTAAAAGGAGTCTCGAATTATCTCGAGCGTGTCTTTGATTGTGCCCGGAAATTAAATATTATAATGAATATGTAACCTTATAAATGAGTCTTATCTCCATTTATTTATTATACACATTTATTTCTGTCTTATTTTCTTTTTCTGCATGTCATATAACGCATTTTCTCATGTATACACTTTTTATCACTAATAAACCATCTAATTATTTGCAGTTGGGCAGAACTCCTCTACATTACGCCATGGGAGGTGAAAATGTGGATGAAATAGCCAAAATTCTGGTTCAAGCGGGCGCAAAGAGAACAGTGAAAGACATGGTTAGTGAGACCTAAATAATTCATTCTCCTTCTTGTTCACCTTTCCATGCGCAAATTACGTTAACTCTTTTTCACCTCATTTAGTCATTAAATTTTATCTATGTATGTAGATTATTTTTATTTACTATAAAACCCATTAATTTTAAGTTAATAGTCGAGGAAAGTTATATAATCCAGCAGAATGGTAATGGGTGAGGAGGTTTTTGTAAAAAACTCGTTTTTCTTTTGTTTCCTTTTGCCAGAGAGGAAAATTACCGAGTTACTACTTCATGAATCGAAAAGAAATTTTTAACATGATCAAGGAAATCTACAGAGAAGACGTCGAAAGTGCTGCCTAGATTTCATATACACCCATCATCTATAAGCTATAAATATAGGCACAAATACAGTAAACCGACATGCAAACATACAAATAATACAACCTCGCATTAGATTCTGAAATACTCCTGGAATTTCCCTTTAAGCATTTCACTACGCGCCATTTAATCAAGTTTAGATGTAATATATGGTAGCGTTATGGCCATGCAATCCATCCATTTAACACCCACATTTTATTTGAGCTGAAATTTACATGTCTGACACACATAACCACATATCCTTTCATCAGTAAATCTGCACTTTAATACGAACACATAAAAACTCGGAAAATAGGAGCAATAATACAATAAATAATGAGGAGGCTTTTCCGTTTTATAGAACGAAGAATAAATATTACATATTCAAATCGATGTTATATATATATATATATATATATATATATATATATATATATATATATATATATATATATATATATATATATGCATTCAAAAAGCTAAATACCTAACCAGTTTGACAAATTATATGTAGTCAATTATTTTGGCCATTATTATTAATAATTATTAATAATCATAACCAAACAAGAGCAAACAAGGGGAAACGTCTATTATAATATGCGTTTCCTCTTGTTTGCATTTTTAATATAACAATCTTAGATAGCATTAAGGATACAGAACCAATCCCTGCCAAAATTCCTGATTTTCAAACTGGTTGGATTGGTCTTTATTCTGAGGCTGATCTCCGCAAGCAGCAGATAGCCATTAGTCGCATTATAATATAAGAACAAAATAAGTAAATAACTTAAACACAAAGAATAACATAGAATAAATCCCCATCTGGTTGATCTTATCATTCTGACTCTATTCTTAGTTCCGCTCTTAAACCTACCGCGAACAACTCTTGTTTTAAAGTCTCCTAAGAGGAAAGAACATTCAACATTAGCTCAAAAACACCACCAAATTTTCACGAATAAAAGAACTCACCCTGCTTGTACGAAGTACCCCCTAGAAATGAATGTGCTAACCAGTAAAGCAAAATCTCTAGGTTTTACTAGAAAAGTGTTCAACTACTCTAGTTTTTGCTCGAAAATATTATCGCGAAAGGTCTATCATTGCTCAGATTGAGGCAAGTTCATAAACACAGCCAATGATTAACTATAGAAATTTTGCTATAAACAGACCGTCACAGCTAATCCAACGGTGGCGCGTTTGTAGTTCAAGGAGATGCTTCGAATAAGAGATGATCACAATGAGTTGGCAAAATTAACCTCCACAAACCCATTCTATAATTGAGGAACTTTCCAAAACTTGAGCCATTATTCTTAAATGGTCAAATTAAAGATGGATGGCAGCTTCTAGTGCAAGTAGCATACCTCTTTGCAAACAAAGGGCAGGAGTATAATTGCATCACAAGACTTCTAAGACAAACTTAGCCATAATTTTCTCCCCATAGGACATATATGGGCAATGTTATCCAATACTTAACGCAAAAAGATACCCTAAACGAGGGGGATAATTAAACTAGATCCCGATTATTGACTCAAGCCAAACCTTACAATATATCAATCTTCTTTTTGTAAACAAATTAAACTATTCCTCAGAGAGTAGCTGATTAATAACCAGCTAAAACAAATCAACCAATTATTAATAATTAAACATTAATTGCTCCAAAAAATTATTTCCGACTATTAATTCATGAATAAAGTTCTTACTCGGTTCTACTTTTTAGGTGTATTTTGTATGTATTTGTATATTGTGGCTGTTAAAGATGGCGCAGAGCCACAAAAAATTCTTATTACATAAATATGAAAACTAAATGTAGTACAACCTTAAATACCAGTAACCTAATCATTATTATTATATAACGCGAGTTTGGAAACATTTTATCGGGGGGGTTTTCAAAACGTTCGCAAAAATACGTATTGGTAAAAAACAAAGTCTCAAAATTAATTCTTCTCCGAGGAGGATAAATTCCGAGACCAGGATGTGTATGATGACGTCATGGTTCGATGGTTAGGAAGAATCACTTTTGATACTGACAAATCTTAAGGATTTTTTAGGGTTGGAATTCGAGTACAAAATTTCCCATTTAAGAGGGGAGGGGACATAGATTAGAGGGGGATCGCCACCGTGGAGCACCGTAGACTGTGTTAAAATGGAAACAAGAATAACATCAAATTCTCGGAGGTGTGGTGGAATAAAATCAAATTCTTGGTGAGGTGAGTTGCAGTGGAATAACATCAAATTGTTTGAGTTGTGGTGGAATAACATCAAATTCTTCGAGTTGTGGTGGAATCACATCAAATTCTTGGTGGATTGTAGTAGAAGAAGAAAAGAATCCTCGATTCCTTCGTGATCTGTGTCCTTAAAACATCGATGATTTTATCCTTCTTCGCCTCAACTCCAATAATTCACTGTTTCTCCTTGCTTCCATCACACGAGGACATGTTTCTCGAATTATTATTATTTTTAAGCAAGGTTAATACCATCTGTCCCCCTTTGTTGGGTCTAAACAGGCGTGGAAAAGATAGTGTGGCATTTAAAAGAGGTATAAAATACTTTTTTGAATAAAATTAAGTCAACTTTTTCCCGATATTCCAATATTTTGAGCTGCAGTAGTATGCGATCACCCGTGACTGTCTCTATGTCTGTTTGTGTACAAATAACCGAAAAAAATCTATGTAGACGGATTTTGATAACTTTTGTAAAGGATTTTCTCTTCAGTTAATAAAGTTAATTGGATTTGGGGGCTGATCCTAATACAGAAGCAAATTCTGGATCCCTTTGTTTAACATTGCGAGATGCGGGATTTTCTGACCATGGTGGAGATGGGCGCTCTCTGAGGGATTTCTATGTCTAAATAGTTATTTCCTTCATTGTAACCCAGAAAATCACTTCATATTTACACATATCATGGCATAGTCTTATCATTTTATCGTATCGGGTGAAGAATCAAAGTCGATTTTGTTATTTCGCATTTTTTGCCCACGTTTCGAAGACTCATTTAAGCAGATAAAAAACATATTGTTTGCCAATTAAAAAATCTATTAATTATAAAAGAATAATAGATATTTTGCCTTAATTTAATGCTAATAATTCATATAATCGGTGTTTGTAGCAGAATTATTAATTAATCACTTAATAAAAAAATCATTTCTTCCATAATTGTACAAAGTATTTAATTATTTATCACTTTTGTTATTATCCATGAATTATTTAAATATAAGATGCGCAAACCAACGAAGGCATCTCCATCAACGTGGTGAGTTATCCAAGTGGAGAAGTTAGTAGAAGTGAAAATGCGCTGAAGGGCAAATGTAAATGCTCCATAGAGTAATTTGGAGCCCTCGGGAACAAGGTAACGCGCACCTCTTCTGGTCCAGCCACCGTTCTACAGTAAAAGCAAGTACTCAATTGGGGGTGGCCAGGGGAAGTGGAGGATATCATCAATATGGTGATATCCGCACGTCGTAGAGGCGATTATGACCCGAAATAATCCGTGAACTAACCGGAGACGCAGGGAACCCGCTCACGCGTGTAATAATCCCAAGAATGTATGCAATAACTTTGCACGGGTAGGGGGATTTTCCGACTGTTAATGAAGATCGCTCTAATGTTAATTTGCTGAAGGAACTTTTCTACAATCTTCTAGTACCGTCTAAAGACCTCTCGGTTCAGGGGATCAAAATCTGTAAGGAAAAGAAAGACTCAGGGACAGTGATTATTGCACTCCTTGGTTGGAAAGTTTCATTCATAATTCTACCTATCAATCAGTTAACCAAACCGAGGTGAAATGAATTGTCTACAAAAAGGTTTCATAGGAAATCGAATTCCCGGAGTATTGTAGTCTAAGAACAAATCCTAGTGAATTATCCTATCAAGTCACACCTGCTATTTATTTAAAATTTACAATCAAGAAAACTAAATAAATTCAAACCTAATCTAGAATAGTTTGAGTTTCTAAATATGTATCCGAAGACTCCATTAAGTGTTATATTGATCAGAATGCCTAGAAAGGATATTAAATTCTTGAATTAGTTCCCCATAGTAACTTAATATTAGATGTAGGATATTAAAAATTGAAGGAAATTCGAATCTTCCTTCTTAGTTTTAAACAAAGCAATTTTTCCGTCGGAAAAACGCCTTGAAGGAGGTTAAAAGGAATGAGGACATCCTTGAAATCCATTCCTTAAGGGATACGATAAAAGCATTAGCAAAAGTTGGTCTCAGAGAGATTCCTTTAGAGAATAACTTAACTTAATGAAAGATGGAGTCTCAAAATCAAATATATTTTCTCTAGAGGCAGCAAGCGACATCTGCGAACAATGTTGCCGATTAGACCCATGAAATATCGCCATTGTCACTGACTCCTGCAAACAATACCTTAATAACCAAGGAAGGAAGGCTGACTTTCCTATGAAGTCACTTCCATTGAATATTGCCAAAATATTTGGAGGATTGAATGCCGGTTTGAGAGGGGTCCAGCTGTTGTGCGCGCCAGCAACATGCGGATCTATAACCAGCCTGTTGAGATTAATTGGGTGTTCATGGCAGCCTGAACGAATCCATAACTGCGTTACTGCAGTGGATATTCCCAGAACAGAGTATTTATTATGATGCAATGAAATGCTTTTACCCAGCTGAATGGTAAAACCGGATTTATTACCGGTTTTGTCTTTTTGGAGTATATCAAAACTCAGTATAAAACACGTAAACAATTGAGCGATTCCGTATTTCAATGGATTTCAATGGGCTGAAAAATTGAGCTGGTAAAGGAAGCTCAATTTCACTTCTCGTAGAAAGTTCGATAAACCAAGAATTAAATAAGGTCTGCTCACCAAAAGTCGCGTGCTCTCACTTATTCTAATTTATGACTTACGACCATTAGAACTTTCAATAATTCCAGGGCTAAACTTAAGAGGACGTGGGAATTATATTATTCGAAAGGGAATGTAAAACAACATGAGGGTTTCAAATTTCGTTAGAATCGGTCGAATAGTTAGGATATTATTGCCTAAACAAAATAATTCCCTGGATAACCATAGGAGGACTTTGTTAACTATATCAGTCGAAAGAGAACGTAAAACAACATAAGGGTTTTAAATTTTGTTAGAATCGGCAAAATATTTATGATGTTATAGCCAAAACAATATTATTCCCTAAGTAACCTTGGGAAGACCTTTTCAACTAAAAATTACCGAATTAGAAATTTAAAAAACAATGATGTAATCTCTTTATTTTCACTTGAAAAACATAACCTTGTCAGCAAAAATTATCGAAACAGAAAGGGTATGTTCAATTTGATCAATTTGAGCATTATAAGAACAAGGTCTGCTGACCCAAAAGTTGAGTGTTCTCACTTATTCTGATATATGACCTTACGACCTTCAAAACTTTCAATAATTCTCGGGTTAACCTCGAGAGGACCTTGGCAATTCTATCAATCAAAGTAGAATGTAACACAACATAAGGGTTTCAAATTTCGTTAGAATTGGACGACTAGTTATGATGTTTTGCCCCAAACAAAATAATTCTCGGGTAACCTTAAGAGGAGTTTCGCAATTATATTATTCGAAAGGGAATGTAAAAAAACCTTATGGGTACTAATTTCGTTAGAATTAGCCTAATATTTATGATATTATTGCAAAAACAAAATAATTCCCGGGCTAACCTTGAGGGGACTTTGGCAATTATAATATTCGAAAGAGAATGTAAAACAACATAAGGGTTTCAAATTTCATTAGAATCGGCCAAATAGTTCTGATGTTATTGCCAAATAATCCCTGGGCTAACCTTGAGAGGACTTTGGCAATTACATCATTTGAAAGAAAATGTAAAACATCATGAGGATTTCAAATTTCGTTCGAATCAATCGAATAGTTACAATGTTATTAAAATATCAACAAAATATTAAAACGGACCGACCGACCGACATAGTGAGATATAGAGTCGCCTGCGACTATAATCCCACGCGACTAAAAATAATTTTACTCTAGGCTTCCATAAATGGGAAGCCGCTAGTTTTAAAATGATAAATTATTAATAATATTAGTTTATTCTATCGCTGAAACTAAAAATATATCGTTATTACAGAAGATTACCTGCAGGAAAAGGAAAAACAATATTTCAACCACTTGGCTTTTATTTATTAAGGTTTCACTCAAAAAATGAACTAAAAAGATCCGATAAGGATCGAATTTGAAGCTATGGTAGCTGATTCCACTCTACTACCTCGACCGTATAATAATGGGGCGCTAACTGCTAATCTACAGCAGGATTAACCTAAATTCCAGCATGGATAGTTGAAATTAATCCCCGGAAATCTTTGCTGGGAAGGACCCCCCCTCCCCCTGCATCAAAAGTAAAAAATCGCCCAAAGATTCCATAACCCAAGCCCCCCCAAAATTAATATTAACTTTCATTTTCTTTTGTTTACCTTATCATTACCACCAACCATTCATAGCCCAATCGAGTAGCAAACTTTGAATTTCGCCACTAATAACAGTGAAACAGCACGCAAATCTGACGTCAGCGAAGGTTGACCTACCCCCGCTGTCATTCCATGAATTCCACTCATGAATCCCGAGACGGATAGAAGAATACTAGTATCAAAGTTAGCACATAAAATGCGATAGAACCTCAAGTAATACGTAAGACTTTACAAATACTTCTTAATTACATTCTTTGGCACAAATATTTCCTTCCAACTGAGTTGAGTGAGAGCCATCGCACGTGTTAATTAATTCCTGGACCGGATAGCTTCCCTTGTCCCCCCTGTTTGGTCTCTTGTTAACCTTTTTCTTTTCCTCTGTCTCACTACCTTTCTATCTGTACATCTCTCACCCTCATTCTCCTGAATCTTCCCCACATTCCACGGTGAAAGCAATTTCCTAAAGTGGTGGAAAAATAGTCAATAAAATTCCTTTTTAAATAAAAACTTCCAAAGACAAGATTAATAAATACCCCAGAATATTGTGATAGCCATCAACCGGAGCAAATCGTTAGCAGGAATTGTTGCCACAAACAGCTTCAAACGGCTCAAGCAATTCATGTTTAATCCCAACGACTAAGTGGTAAGCTCAAGAAATTCACAATTAATCTTCACAAATGAGTGGTAAGCTCAAGCAATTCATGTTTAATCCCAACAAATGAGTGGTAAGCTCAAGCAATTCATAATTAATCTTCACGAATGAGTGGTAAACTGAAGGAATCCATGTTTAATGTCCACGATATGAGTGGTAAGCTCAATAAATTTATGTTTAATCTTCATAAATGGGTGGTAAGATCAGGCAATTCATGTTTAATGCCCACAAATGAATTGTGAGCTCAAGAAATTCATGTTTAATCCCGCAAAATGAGTGGTAAGCTCAACAATTTATGTTTAATCTCCACAAATAAGTAGTAAAATTGTCTTTTTGCCCCTATTTTAACACAAAACAAACGTAATAAAAGACTTAAAAAATAGCCCCAATTTTAAGCCGGGAATAAATGTTTCAAACAACCGATTTATAATTAGGAAAAAATCTTGATTTCTCTTCTGCGGGATTCAAACCCAAGGTCCACTAGTTGCCACAGTGGACCTTGAGGCTGGCCTTTCATAGGAACAGGATGCTATGGGTTGTATCACCTCGTCCAGTCTTAATTCACTCTTAGGAAGGAAGATTAGTATTAATTAGTTAAAACTAAGGATCGGAAACCCACGAGGGCATCTCCGACGGCCTTTGACACTCAACCCCTCACTAGTCCTTGCCTTTCATGAGCGACCTCGAGACGCTCTCAGCATTCGATGCCTTCAGGTCGCAATCGACTTCATCTTTACCACTTATACTTGACGATGCATCCGATGTGGATACTTAAAACATCGCCCCCCCACCCCGCCCCAACCTCCACCGAAATGACCATCAACTTACTCTTTCCGACATTTACTTTTAGCCCTCTTCCTCACATATACCCTGCCAAACTCTTCGACCAACATGTCCAAATCTCTCATTCTCAGCCACTCCAGGTCATCAGACATACCAACATAGAACTCATCCCTCACTATTTTTCCTGATTCTTACACCTTTTTCCATCATCCTCATTCACAATTCTCAGTATTGTATCTATTAAAATATTAAAAAACCATGGTGGCATCACAAAACGCTGCCATACTCACTCCTCCCATCCGTATTCCCAGCGCTCACTTGGGTCATCTTTCACCCGAACGCCTACTCCAACATAAATCTCACTCTATATAATTTGGCTCTGCCCCCCCCCCCCTCCATCTCTTACTCTCCCCTCCCCTTCTTTGGGCAGACCAACTAGGTTGAATTATAAACCTCCAGCACATTTGAAAAATATCGTATTTCACCCTTATTTTCAACCCTTCTCCTAAACCCGCCTGTACCCTGCCACACATTGACCAAAATTTAGCCGATGTGATCAGGTCGGCCTCGGTCGGCCTCTTCCTACTTCTCCAAGCCAGGATGTGAGGAAGAGGAAATCTATGTGGTCGTACTATGCTTTCCCCTGTCAAATTACTTTCCTTTCTACACGATCCTAAGCTTTAGCCATACCAATGAACTCTGCTTTTACATTACATCTTCTATCGCTTGTTTTTGTTGCTAGTTAAACACTTGATCTGCAGAGATCCTGACCACTCCACACCCAGATTGGCAGCACCCATCAATCACTTAGATAGCCTTCTTATACGTTTAGTCATATATTTTTTCATACACTCTTTTTACAACATAAAAGACTGATGTCCATTTAATTATTGGATTTAAATTTCTCATTTTTATCCTCATATAACAGTACTTTCACAGCATTCTCTCAGTCCTTGCAATATTCCAATCGCTCTGTCACTCTTATCTCTAGTAAAATACTTGGAATATAATCGTTATTGCATTATTTCTCCTCTCTCAGGTAAAGAATATCTCATATTTATAACAACAAACGCACACCACCCTCCCAGCCACCTCTCTACCCTCCTGTTCCTTCTCAACTCTCTTTATCATCACAACGACTATGTTATCTATTCCATTTGCGTCCCCTTTTGGAAGACATCTCCCAGAAGTAACAGCCTCGTGTAAGCGTATCGCATCCATGACTTGATACAACACTAGGTTGACGCTCGGGTAACCAGTTATATCGCATAGAGAGAGAGAGAGAGAGAGAGAGAGAGAGAGAGAGAGAGAGAGAGAGAGAGAGAGAGAGATATTGAAAGAAAGAGATTGAGAGTTATAAGGAGATTGAAAAAGAAAAAGAGGTTGAGAGTGATAAAGAGATTGAAAAAGAAAAAGAGATTGAGAGTGATAAAGAGATTGAAAAAGAAAAAGAGATTGAGAGTGATAAAGAGATTGAAAAAGAAAAAGAGATTGAAGAAGAAAAAGAGATTAAGAGTGATAAAGAGATTGATAAAGAAAAAAGATTGAGAGTGAGAAAGAGGATAAGAAGGAGAAATTGATATATAGAGAAAAAGAGATTGAGAGGGAGAGGAAGAGTTTGAGAAAGAGATTAAGAGAGATAAAAAGAGATTGAAAGAGAGAAAGGATTGTGCGGGAAATGATGTTATTGCTAGAGAGAAAGAGATTGAGCCAAAGAAGAAAGAAGATAAAGAGAGAAAGGTTGAAAGAGAAAGAGATAAAAAGAAAGAGAGTGAAAGAGATTGAAAGAGAAAGAAAGCCATTTAGAGAGAGATAAATAGATTGAGAGTGATATGAAGAGCTTGCTAGAGATAAAGATATTGAGAGAGAGAATAAAATAAGATAGACGGAGTGAAAGAGATTGAGTAAGGAAGAAATGAGAGGGAGAGAAAACAGACAGGGAGAACAAGAGTGATATTTTGAGAGAGCTGGAGACACCAAGAGAGAGTTTGGATAGATATTGAGAGAGATAATTAAAATATTGAGCGAGAGAATAGATATTGAGACATTGAGTGAGAATGAACTAAGAACGAGAGATTAAGAAAGTGTAAGAGTCTGAGAGAGAAAGTGTAAGAGCGAGAGAGTCTCAGAGAGTGTAACAACAACAAGGACAACAAGGAAAGAAGGTACCCTAGGAGACCTTACGGTCCATTCAAAGAGGGTACCTTTGGACTAGCAATCGAGCGGGCACATGGCTGCTCAATTGTTTTGCGTCCCTAAACGGCCACTTTTCAAGACTTTGTCTAGTCTTGACTTGAACTGGTCAACAGATTCACTGTTGACAACTTCCACTGGAAGTGCGTTTCACATACCGCAGATACTGTAAGTGAAAAAATTTCCACACAGATTGCGGTTGTAACGCTTCAGTTCAAGTTTGAAGCCGTGATTGCGCGTTCTGTTCTCACTCAGTGTGAAAATATCCCGGTAGTTAACATTGTCGAACACTCGAAGTATTTTGAAAACTTCGATGAGCTGACCACGCAGTCTACGGGTTTCCAGCGAGAACAGATCTAATTCCCTTAGTCTATCCTCATAACTTTTATGTCGGATAGAGGGAATCAGCTTGGTTGCCCTGGCTTGTACGCGTTCCAATCTCGCGATGTCCTTTCGCAATGAAGGACTCCAAAATTGTACGGCATACTCCAGGTGCGGTCGGACAAGTGAGTTGTATAAACACAGTACAATCTCCTGGTTCCGATAACCAAACTGGCGCTTAATATAGCCTAGCATCCTTTGGGCCTTTTTCTCCGCCTCAATGCACTGTTTCGAGAACTTGAGGTCACTAGTGATAGTATCACCCAAGTCCTTCTCAGTGTCACTCGATTCAAGAGCAGTGCTCTTAAGGATATACTGAGATTGGGGGTTTCTGTGGCCGATATGCATCACTTTGCATTTGCCCACGTTAAAAGGCATTTGCCACGTGTTCGACCACTCCCCAATCTTCCCAAGATCTTCCTGCAGGCGGGCAGTATTTCCATCCTTTGCAACGTTCATACCAAGCTTGGTATCGTCGGCAAATTTGGAAATTTTGGCAACCATGTCACCGTTCATGTCGTTGACGTAGATGATGAATAGTAGTGGTCCCAGGACAGAACCTTGAGGCACCCCGCTAGTAACGGGCACCCACTCAGAAGACTGTCCATTTACCACCACCCGTTGCCGTCTGCCACTTAGCCAGTTCTCGATCCAGCCGGCTACCTTTCCGTCTATGCCAAGCGCTCGCACTTTCCGGAGAAGGCGGCGGTGTGGTACCTTATCAAAGGCTTTCTGAAAGTCTAGGTAGACCACATCCACCGCCTTGTCCCGATCGTGCTCACTGAAAACGAAGTGGAAGAATTCTACAAGGTTCGTCAGGCATGACCGTTGCCTTCGGAAGCCGTGCTGGGAACTCCTCAGTAGCAGGTTTGACTCTAAATACGACGTCACTTTGTCCACCATGATGCTTTCCATGAGTTTACTGACTATCGAAGTCAGACTGATAGGTCGGTAGTTCGACGGTTGGTTACGGTCTCCTTTCTTGAAGATAGGAGTCACCTCCGCCTCACGCCAGTCTCTAGGAACGCATTTGGTCCGGATTGACATGTTAAAGATAGCGCACAGATGTCGTGATACCTCATCGCACACTTCCTTCAACACTTTAGGTAGAAACCCATCCGGTCCAGGGGACTTATTCGTCTTTAGGTCAGCGATCTTTTTCTTTATTTCTCCTTCGGTGAAGTCCATTGCCTCCAGCTTTTCCCCCGAGTAGGAATCCGTCGGCTGGGGAATGGGCCCACACTCTTCAGTAAACACTGAAGAGAAGTAGTCGTTGAGGAGGTTGGCATTTTCTGCATCTGAATGCTTTAATGTCCCCTCCTCATTCCTCAAAGGGCCAATCGTTCGACGGATTGGTTTACGGCTGTTCACATATCCAAAAAACTCCTTGGGATTCTCTTTACAGAGTCTCGCCACTCGGAGTTCCTCAGACCGCTTAGCCGCCCTTATGCTGGACTTCCCTCTCCTGGCTAGCCTCCGGTATTCGTCAAAGTCACCCGAGATCTTCGATTGCCGGTACACATTTCTCTTCTCCCTAAGCAGTTGCCCGATTTCTCGATTAAACCACTTTGGTTGAACAGAAGACCGACGGGGGCATTTCAGAGGGATAAAACGCGATTGAAGACTCATGAATGTGGTTTTGAAACTGTTCCAAGAGTCTTCAACAGCATTGCACTCCTCTAGCCTCGCGTCAGTCAGTCCCGCGCGTCGACCTGCAAAGTCTGCTCTTCTCAAATCCAGTTTCCTTGATTTACTAGTTTACTGATTTACTAGTGTAAAAGAGAGTAAAGAGAGAGTTTAATTGAGGTAGAGAATGTGAGGCAGTGAGTGAAAGAGCGTTTGATAGAGAGCAGCATCACTAGAGAGGGAGAGAGCATTCTTTTATTTAAGTTTTCCTCTTCCTTTTTCTAAATCATGTTTAGAATTCTATATTGATTTTGAAAGTTTGAAGCCTTTTCAAGTTGTGGCGGAACTATCTGAGAGAAAAATGCAGCTCCCAGAATAGAACCGTTTTAAAATGGGAAGGATTCAATTACACACTGCTTTGGTGGGTCTTGCCCCGAAATGTTGGAGTTGGAGGATCTTTTGGTATTAAAGTATTCGAGGCCATAAAATTTGGGAGCTCTTGTCGAAAAATGCCGGGGAGGCATTTTTGTAATTACCCCTGGGAAAAGGAAAGATTTCGCTCGTAGTCTTCTTGTCTCCGGGTACTCGTTAGTTACCCTCGCAGTCTCTTCGTCTCCAGGTGATCGTTAGTTGACCTCGTAGCGTTCCTGTCTCAAGGTAATGGTTAGTTTTGCTCGTAGCCTTCTTATCTTAAGGTAATCATTAGTTACACTGGTAGCCTTCTTATCTTAAGGTAATCATTAGTTACCATCGTAGCCTTATTATCTTAAGGTAATCATTAGTTACCCTCGTAGCCTTCTTGTCTTCAGGTAATCATTAGTTGTCCTTGTAACCTTCTCGTCTTCAGGTAATAATTAGTTGTCCTCGTAACCTTCTCGTCTCCAGAAAAAAAACATATTGTGGTCTGCCAGCCTTGTTTCCTAGTTTTGTTATCCATTGCGGACTTAGGAAGAGGTTCTGAAAAGTGCATTTAGAGTTTGTGTGTATAAACCTCATACTGTCTACCTCATTCTCTCTGTCTATTTGCCCCTTTCGTTGTCTGTCTACCTTGCGGAAAAGGTCAAACCACGAGAAGGGTCTTTACGATAGGTTACTATGTCCCCACTTTATACTGTGACATCTCTTCTCATTTTTATGGATATCATTTTCCTCATCTTCTTATTCTTACTGGCTAGAGATAGAATCTGCCTTTCTTCTGGAACTGTATAAGGTCTAGGAGAGTTACGCACCCTACCCATATCTGTAGCACCAAGTCGTCTCAGGGTCGTATTTACCTTGAACGCGTTTCATGTAATTTCACTTAATTCATCTGCCCATCCAAACATCTATATTTTCTATGATTTATCTATTTATATATTTGAAATCTATCTATCATCCATCTATTTTTTTATGAAATATTGAATTTATCTAATGATCTATTTACCTATCTTCAATTAGCCTTGCTTGATCCCGCTCCTTTGGTTAATTAATGAAGGAAATGACGAAATAGCCCAAATAACTTCGGGCGTCTCCATGGAGACCGTCTCTTCGGAAAGTGTGTGCGCTGGGCGTAGACGGAAATGTAGCAAGTTAGAAAGAGAACTGGCTAAATGGCAGACGGCAGCGGGTAGTGTTGAATGGACAGGCTTCTAAGTAGGTGCCTGTTACTAGCGGTGTTCCTCAAGGTTCTGTCCTGAAACCACTACTATTCATCATCTTCGTCGACGACATTGGCGGTGACATGGTTGCGAAGATTTCTAAATTTGCCGATGATACCAAGCTTGGTATGAACGTCGCAAAGGAAGGAAATACTGCCCGCCTTCAAGGTGATTTTCGGAAGATTGGGGAGTGGTCGGACACTTGGCAAATGCCTTTCAACGTAAACAAAAACAAAGTGATTCATATCGGCCACCGAGACCCCCAATCTCAGTATATCCTTAAGGGCACTGCTATTAAATCCACCGACACTGAGAAGGACTTGGGTATAACAATCACTAGTGACCTCAAGTTCTCGAAACAGTGCATTGAGGCGGAGAAAAAGGCCCAAAGGATGCTGAGATACATAAAGAGCCAGTTTGGATATCGGAACAAGGAGATAGTACGGTGTTTGTACAAGTCACTTGTCCGACCGCACCTGGAGTATGCCGTACAATTTTGGAGTCCTTCGTTTCGAAAGAATATTGCGAGATTGAAACGTGTGCAAGCTATGGCAACCAAGCTGATTCCCTCTATCAGACACAAAAGTTACGATGATAGATTAAAAGAATTAGATCTGTTTTCGTTGGAAACCCGGAGACTGCGTGGTCAGCTTATCGAAGTGTTTAAAATACTTCGAGGCTTCGATAATGTAGACCACGGATATTTTCCAACTTAGTGAGGGCAGAACGAGAAATCACGGCTACACACTTGAACTGAAGCGTTACAACCATGAAATGTGTGGTAAATTTTTCGCATACAGCATCTACAGTAGCTGGAACGCACTTCCAGTGGAAGTTGTCAACCCCAATTCTGTTGATCAGTTCAAGTCAAGACTGGACAAAGTCTTGAAAAGTGGCCGTTTGGGCACGTAAGCCGTTGAGCAGAACTGTGCCTGCTCAACTGTTAGCCCCAAAGTACCCTCTTTGAATGGACCGTAAGGTATCCTAGAGTACTTGTTTTCCTTGTAGCTCCTTGTAGCTTGTGTATTTCAAGTGTGCATGAAAGAACAATAACGTACATAATGTCATGTGAAAACTATATTTTAATAAATGGCTCTTTACTATAAATTGGTAATCTTACCTACTTCTCTATAGCGTTTGAACTATGATATATAGTGATATAGAGTTGTAAAGCAGGAATATGACTGGGCGACATTGGGATGTAGCTTGTTTTGGGCTCTGGCTGGTAGCTTCGGTGACGTCATTATAGGGATTGTCGTTGTTGTTCTTAGCGAAGTAAGATAACACTCCTTTTACACTCTACACCTATAAATACTTTTACAGAATTACCAGTGGCGTATCCAGGCTAAAACTTGGGGTGTGAATTCTTTCATCTCAGGGGTCAGTCTGAAAAGGGGCATTAATGATTAATAATGGTTATCTTGATAATAAATAACAGCATCTCTCATAAAGGAGTGAGCATCAACTCTCTCAGATGCGATTTTTTTACACACATCAGAAAATTAGGAATTGCAGTTTTGGGACGTCAGTTAAGGTATAAAACTGAATTTAATAATGATTTTTAAGATTTACCTGTATTTTAGACATGTATCATATAAGATACATTCGAACGCAACGGTATTTTAGACATGTATCATATTGGAAACATTCGGTCGCAACGGTTTAAACAACTGTTTTTATATATATTCTATATTATTACATAACTCTTTTTGAATAGCAGAATACAAGTATGGATTAAAAAAGAAATCTAAACAGAAACGGGTATGAATTTCGGGAGCTTCTCCCCCCTAGCCCCCCGTTGGATCCGCGCCTGCATCTAAACTTAGGTATTACTCCCTTACCAAGTTGTGAAACGCCACTGAAGTAGTTTTTAGAGAGTTGCCAAAGTTGATGATCCCATGTCTGGGTGACGTTGCAGACGGAAATATTACGATGGACCATTAATGCCGGGGTTAATGAGTTCTCTCCTATCTTACCTCTTATTTAAATCTTGATTTTTTAATAATTTATTTAATTTAGATCAATAATTAAAAAAAAACCTCTTTCTAATACGATTTAGAAATAAAAAAAATATATTATTTTGAATGACTTTTTCGAAGTGGAAAAGAGTGATATTTTTTTAGTGCGAATGAATTGAATTTTATAAAAGGTCTTTCGTTTAACTTTGACGCTTCGAGATTTGCCGAACCTTTCATTTTCTCATTTAGAAAGGTTAACGCCCTCTTAAACACATTGTTGGGTCTAATCAGGCGCGGGAAAGAGAGTAAAAGATTCAAAAGAGGTGAAAAAAAGGCCCTAGAGAGAGCCCCACTTTCTCTTGAGGCACTGGGGTCGGGAGGGCGCGCGTCTCCTCCTGATTTCATTTGTAGCGGGGGCATCACCCCCTTATCACCACTCGGGATGATTGTATTAACCTCTTTCCTCCAAAATGGGGTCCACGCGCTTCAACCCCCCGAAACTACCCCCACCTTGATGCCGAATTAAACACTAGGGCACCCATCATCTTGTCCATGCCAAAGGCGCTTCAGAGGGATACAGTGTAGTGTAGTGTAGCATTTCATCCAGGCAGGATTCATCCCTATGTAAAAAGACCCCTACCACGCCCCCTCCACCCCATGGACATCTATCACACAATATCACCCACTTCCTCCTCCATCGCTCTTTTCCCCTTTACACACCTCATTCACACAATCATCCCCTTTTTTACACGGTCTTCCGCACCTTCTCACACCCAGATACTCTCTCTATTCTATATTATCATCCCAACTTTATCTTCATCCATTATTCTGATGTCCATACCACTTCAGAACACTTTCCTTCACAACCTAATTCACACTCTTCTTCACACCCATTACACTCACTCTAGGTACCATTCGCATACCAAGCATCCGTCTCAAGTTGTCAATTTGCACTTCTCTCACTCGAGATTATTCCCTCTCCTATACCATTGTCTCACTCCCATACATCCACTTCAGCACCGCCATACTCTCGTGTAGCGTCCTGGTACATTACACACTCAAACCCTTATATTTTACTACAGCTCTAATCATCCTAGACACTATCTGGTTCATCTGTACCACTATCGCTTGCAATGCATCCGAGATACTCAACACTTCTTACAAGTTAACGGGTTACACCACGGACTCGGATATTACAGCAGATTTTCACCTCTAAAAATGTTATTATGGGAATCACCGCTTAATGAGTGGCCAACACAGATCCAACACTTGAATACAATAGAACACTAGTAAATAGTGATTAGAAAAGAAACTTGAACTACCACCAGTACAAATAAAACTATGAAAATATTTCAAGCTGATTCGGGAAAGATAGCGTCAAAGATTTGTGAAAACTTTGTGAAAACTTTGTGAAATCCATGACACGAAGAATTATGGCTGTAATTAGCGCAAAAAAAGATCCAACTAAGTGTTAAGATAATTGAAAATAAATTAATATACTGAATTACTTTACCCAAAATGTCTAATCATCTTCATCACTTCACTAACTCTATAATTTAAGAAGGAGACTTTTTTGAGTGTTTTTATTATCAAAGTTATTTCTAATAATTCTTTTATATTATCAAAAAACAAAATGGTGAAGTTCAGAAATAAATATAAGTATTGAAATTTTGTGAATTTTTTGAAACCCAAAGAATTACAAATGGTGAAGTTCAGAAAATTTATTTTTATATATCTTCTTCTATAAAGGGGGGGAATTTAGTTTAGAGTTCCTTTTTAAAATTATTATAATTGGCGAAGTTCAGAAAATTTATAAAAATTTAATCATGGCTGCTTTTTTTTTAGATTTTAAATTTTAATCTTAGAAGCGAAGCGCAAGCTCGCCCAGTAGGGGGGTGGGAGTGATGAAGCCATTGCCTGGTTACATTATATGAATGATTCTATTGGGTGTTTTATAATTTTGGACAATGGTGTACACTTTACATCTCACATCCCATGTTTCTATAGGCTTTTTATGACTAAACACTTGATTCACACACATACTACGCATTCAAACCCCCTTTGTTCATCTCCTATCACTCCCTCAGTTATTCTTCTTATACATCCATTTATAATTTTACCAAACACTTTGCTTACAACACTCAGACATACCCCTCTATAGTTCTGACCTTTTGCCTTTATCCTCTTACTCTCATACAACAGTACTATTACAGTATCCTTCTTTCCTCAGGCATTCTTCTACTATCAAATGCATTCCTACAGCCAATAGTAGATCATTTTCATAACACAATCACCACTACATTTTCGCATCTCAGTGACTATATCATCTACTTCAGCTTCTTCCCATTTTTCAGCTGTTCCACAGCACAACATACATGAAGGTCTTTTAGATATAAATTGAATTACTTTTGTAAAGTTGCATGGCTAGGTCTAAACTTTTGGGTTATTTCTACCATTTTCAGCCAGAACTTAGGAAGTAGAACTTACACAAAAACAAAATATTAGTCCTTGCTAAGATTAAGATGTATACGAGAACTTTGTCTAAATTTATATAATCCGTTACAAAGATTTATTTTCGTTTAGGGTCAAAGTTTATTCCTTGTTATTTCTTCCATTCTAAAACAAAGGTAAACAGAGTTTAGCCGAAACAGATCTCATGTATTTAACTATTTTCTCTCCAAATTTGATTTGATTTCGTTAAGAAATAAAAGTTAGGAATGCTATTATAAATGTCAGAGTTAATAGGCAAGCTCTGTATTTACAAACACCACGAGAATTAAATAATTCGAGTTAATAAGGTTTTAGGATTTTTCGTATTAGACTGCCAGATTCTGACGGCCTAATTGGTGTTTAAAAAGCGTGTTAAGAGATTATATTCAAACCAGGCAATAGATTCGCTACCACCCCAAGGGGGAGCTTGCGCTTCGCTACTAAGATTAAAATTTAAAATCTAAAAAAAAAGCAGCCATGGTTAAATTTTTATAAATTTTTTGAACTTCGACAATTATAATAATATTAAAAGGGAACTCTAAACTAAATTCCCCCCCCCCTTCAAAATATCACGTTGCTAAAATATAGGTATAGAAGAAGATATATAAAAATAAATTTTCTGAACTGCACCATTTGTAATTCTTTGGGTTTTAAAAAATTCACAACATTTCGATACGTATATTTATTTTTGAATTTCACCATTTTGTTTTTTGATATTATAAAATAATTATTAAAAAATAACTTTGAAAAAAACATAAGTCATAACCAAACTAAGATGAAATTATTATTCAAATGCTCAAAAATTTTCCATTCTTAAATTATAGAGTTAGTGATGATGATGATGATGATGATGATGATAATAATAAAAATAGCACAAACTCTCTTAAAACGGCTGCATTTTCGGTGAAACTTCTTCATGAAGTTAAGTCAATCATGAACAATATATGGAATATAAAGGCCTTATGAGAGGAAATAACACAAATTACTTGTGGTTTGTCTTTTACTGTTAAGAGATCCTTTGCAGATTTTTGATTAGTAGGAATACATCGAGTTTTAGATCTAAATATATAATAATGAAATATAACTTGTTTAAAATACATATATGAAGTAATTTTAAGAAATATAATGAAATGAAATTAGATGAAGTATAATTTTAAGTAAGAAATTTCAAAGAGCTATTGGACAAAAGAACCCTACTTCTGAATAACTTTGAACAGACTGTTTTTTTACTGATGAATTTAAAGTTTTCATGTCATCAGCAGAATCATTCTTTGCAGCATCTTAGATGGGTTACCGAAGGTCTTTTTATTAGTTACAATCTTTTTCATTTTCATAAACGACCCTCTTCGGAAAGCTGCCAAAAGTTTCTATTGGATTCATGTCGCAGTTAATAGGAGGATAATCCATGATGGAGTCTCCTACAAATCTGTTCTACTCTACTCTACTCTACTCTACCCTATTATACTCTACTCTACTCTACCCTATTCTACTCTATCTACTCTACTCTTGCCGATTATTAGAGAAATTGTAGGCATGACTAAAAACATTATCCTCCATGAAGACCAGTGAATTCCTCATTCTCACTAGCTGTCTCTTGAAACAAGGTATGAAGAATTTCTCCAGGAACTCTCAGTACGCTTTCGAGTCCATTTTACCGACATCATCAAATTTGAAAAGGCCTACCACTTTGTCTTCAACAAATGTAGCCCCAATCTTCAATCATCCCCCTCGTTCCTGTTGTCGCTTGGTTGAAGGCTTCATCTGACGTCCATTGACGATCCAACTTCTTGCTCAAACATCCAGAGTAACTTTTGATTTGCCAGTGAAGATAATTTAGTTAAAGTCAGTTTGCATGTGTCTGGGCCCACAAAAGACGTCTTTTTGTTTAGGAGTATATTTTCGGTCATATTCCTAACCTTTAAAATTTCCTGAAAACGTTAGACCTTTATTTTTCTTGTAACGAAAGGAGAACCAACTTGAAATTGACTTTCCTGCTACCACGAGAGAAAAATCGCTAGAGATAAGAACTCGGAATTCTGCTTGAATCCTTTGCTTTTTTTGGCTTGCAATTGTCTACAATTTTCTTTACAGTGCAATAATCACGCTTTAGATCTCTTGAACTTTGCACAGAAGTCCTTTACCAAGTCCTTTACCATATTATTCATCTCTTCTGGAGAAAGTTAATTTTTCTTAGATATTCATCGCAGGATTTCTGGACGGTCTTTGTAATCGATTACTGAAATTCGACTATAAATTATATAATACCTGAGATAAATATTTCTGTATTTACTCAATTATGCTCATTATATTCCTAAATGACTTTCAAACAAAATATTTCATGTACCTTTTCTGAAAAATGCTGACACGCTAATGAGGTATTGCACATAATCTCTAGACACAATTTGTGGTCAAATTTGATGATCATAGTCAATTAACCCACAAGGATCTCGATTCATTATACTATCTTTCATTTAATGTCCTATAATATTGATTTAAACAAGATTCTTGAAATTTACTATTCGTTCAAAAGGATTGTTAAAGAATTCATTTAAATAAAAAAAAAAAAATGAAAATCTGGCCTGCCTCTAGATGAAAAAAAGCTACACTCCACTTCTAGTCTCCACAAGGCCACAGTATACGGTTACTTGGGTAACATCTAGCTTTCAGAACCATTTGGTTTTATGGTTGGAGCTGTCATTCGTATATATCACAAGCTGATCTTTGGGCTGTAGGATTATAATAGGGTCTTTGAGGGTGTATAGTATGTAAGTTTTAATTCTGTTGCTCTTATTTGGGTCTAAGAGTTGTTTCCCTGGTAGTCTCTTATAAATAGGTTCCACTACATTAAACTCGCAATTTACCACATCGACTCGGCCACCCTGATGGTGATGATGAATCTGGTGCAATTATGGCCTCCCTACCATCACTTGCGTAATGCTATATAAATTTATATGAAAGGATCCTTTTTTGAGACTGACAAGATATCGTTTTTATGAATCTATCCTTTAGGGGCCACTTATTCAAAGAGAGCTGTGAAGTGGCTGACGGAGTTTTTAAACTTTACAGTACTATGGAGAGTGAAGGTGAGAGTGACACTCTGCAGTGAATAAAGTGAATAAAAATCTAACATTGCACTTAAACCATGACACCGCTCCTGGCATCAGCTCGAAATTCTTTCTTGAAATCGCTTATTCTAGATCGACATCGGTGGCGGCTAATTCCTCTTATTCCGGGTAGTAAAATGGTCGGTCGTCTTGAGTTTCTCCATTGGCAAAATAAAACTCATCTACTTAATCGAGTTGAGGGCAATAGGTCGTATTTTATATCAAAGTAATGATTACAGAAATTGAATATTAGTGCAATTTTATCTCGTCTGAAAAGCCATTTTATAGAGCCAAGAGGAAACGTTTCAATTTTGAGGGATTGCGGGCTGCTGTTTTACTGGCAATGTTGAGAGAGGGGAAAGGCAAAGGCGCGTTTGTAGTTTGTTTAGTTTTCTCTCTTGCTGCCTGTTTGTATGTGTCCATAATGTAGATTGTCTGTAAGAACGTTTATGTGCTCGGTTACGTCTATCTTTACTCCTTTATTTCTGTTACAGCTTCTGCCTTTTTCGTAGTTAGTTTATCAGTGTATTGTTTCTCTCTACGACCTATCGATGATTTGATTGACGATATTTGGTCTGATTACGTTTTATTCTTTTCAATCTGTCACTGTGGGTTTGTTTGTATCTTTCCCTCTCTGTCTGTCAGTCTCCCCACTTTTTCCCTATTTGGGGGCATTTAAACTTGACGAGAACAATTTAAGGTTCTCCATGGTCACAGACCATATTAACCACATGAATTATGGCCAGGTCAGACAGGTACCCAAGGATAGACAGGGTGTTAAGTTAAAGTCTAATGCACGATAGCTCAAAGGAAACTGAAATATGGCTAATCTATCAACGGGAGGATGTTTAAAAACGATTCACCACTGCTAAGCCTCTAAGTTTCCTGTCTCGCGGCAGCATTATATCAAAAACGAACTCAAATAAAAATAAAAAGCAATGATGATAAATTATTCAGAGTTCTCAAAACCCTTGTGGTAACATAGACAAGAAGTAGTGGCACGAGGCTGTAGCCTTCAGTGGCATTTATCCAGTCGAAGTCTTCATTTGCTATGAAAACATGGAAATAGAAATCTCTTTTAATCAGTTGTACACCACCTGAGCTACAGGATTCCTAGTATGCTCCCCTAGACATCGTCAGTAGGGACATTTATCACACACTAATATTCCCCCCTTGGTAAGGTGAATTTTATCAGTCCCACACACTCTTTTACATGGGTCAATACACATTTATACAGTTACTTCACTCTGTTTTTCATTAAATACCATTAGGAATTTTTCGTGTCATTTTAGCGGCAAGTAAATTCAAACGGATCTATGCGTGAGGAAAGTAAAGATGTTGTGGCGGAAACACGCTCTCTTGGTTAATAATTCTCCTACTACTACTGATAATAATTCTACTAAGCAGTGAATCGATACATCCAAAGAAAGCAGTTAAAGTAGTCGGATGTATTCAAATACATTTTACTTACGAATTACATTATTTGATAATAATCGTAACAAGATTTTAATTAAAATTATATTATAGAAAGAGGGAGGGGTGAAACCTAAGCTGATGAGATACATCTTTATTGGCATTTCGCTCGTCCGGAGATTCTTTAGAATAAAAAGAGATTCAGATTATGAAAGTGAGAAAGAGAAAGATAAAGGAAAAGGTTTTATAGAAGAATGGGGGCTGGGGTAAGAATCCCATGAAAGAATAAGTATAGAAGATATATTGTATGCCCGATTTGGGGGTCATCTCTAGCCCTTAGTTTCCAAAATGATGTTCCTTTCTTTGTTCACTCTTAGCTTAAGCTTTTTCTCTCTTTATTGTTTTAATTTTAGTTGTCTTTTTCAATCTTATATTTTTTTGTACTCATGATTCTATTTCTTGACTTAGTTTTTGTTTATTGGCAGAAGGTGGGTGTAACTCGGTTCACTATCGGGTGTTTGAGAGGATGGGAGGTAGCTGTTATAAACTGCCGCCATTTATACCAAAGTCGTGGCCTGTAAAGGTGTCTCCGGGAAGAGTTTCAGCAAGCATGAAACTCTTCCATATCTTCCGGCTTCTTTTTTGTAAGTAGGAGTTTACTGACTTGAGCCTTGTTGGTGTAAACCCTTCCAGGTCCAATATTTTTTACCAATTTGAGTTGGTAATGAATCGGAGCCTTCGGTTCTGCACCCTTTGCAGTTTAGAAATGTTGTGTCTGAATGCTAAAATGAGAAAGACTGCTGGGTAGAACAGGTTCAATTTAACTAATTCCAAATATAATTGCCGTTTGTTCTTTTCGTTCAAGAGTTTGAAATCTATGCAGTTTTCCAAGAACGGCCTTTGCTAGTCCACTCTTGAATTAATATGTTCTCTCATGCAAAATTTGGCAGCCCTCAAGCCAAAAATAGACAAGGTTTGGAAGAAATCTATATTCGAGTTGTCTATTTCGAGTGGTGCTATCCAATGTTGCCCAATCTAAACTAAGGTGTTTTGTTAGGTTAGTTTGGATGTTCCAGCGTTTTTCATACCTTGAGACTAGTTATACCTTGGCTGCTGTGGCTTTTGATAAAATTCTTTCTGTATTGGTCTGTCAGGTTACGATATGGGTGAAAAAGACCGTTTAATTAACGTTGAGAGTCATAGGCTTGGTGGATCTCTGTATACAGGTCACAGGCCTCCCTCGTGTGTTGCTCAAATGCCATTACAGTTTGACTGTTCATTAGACAGTTTCAGAGGATTGTTTTTTTAACTGAAGCCTGAGTTTGAAGTTAGACTATTTGTTTTTCTGGCCATTGATCTAAACTTTATCGAATGACTTCTTTATATCTCTGCAAACAACGTCCACCATGCGTTCCTTCGCAAGTTCCCTTGCCGTATCCTGGTAGAAAAAGGCGATACCTGTCTTTGCCTTCCTTAGATTGCTAAATTATATTGTTTCTCGTTTAGTTTAGAATAGGCTGGTGTTTAAACCTTTTCAAGAACTTTCTCGACCTTTTCCAGAAATGAGATTAGACTGTACCTCATTATCTGTTTCGCTGACTTCCCCTGCTTTGAAAGTTAGATAATATTTGAAGCCTTTAGTCTATCAGGGAAGTAATTCGTTGGCAGAGAGACGATTAAAAGTCTTGCAGTTTGCGTATGAATCTTTCTAGTCCTTTATCAGTTGTCAGATGAAGCCTTTGCTGAGGCTAGAGGCTTTCGGTTGGATCAAAGAGATCGCCAGACACAGTTTTGAATTAGTGATGAGTTGCGCTCCTATGAGTCACAATAACGCCAAATGAGGTTCGTCCGTAGTTTTGTAGGGTGAGAACATATCTTCTCTCTTGTCCATGCATTGTAAACCTCCACTTAGAAGCCTAAATCAAAGTTTTCTTACTCCTCTTCAGAGGTTCTTAAAACTCTCTTCGAGACCTCTCAGAATAGCCTTTCTTTCAAACCACGAGCTCGTTGTCACGGGGATGGTAAGTTTCAGCGCCCTGCTGTTCCAGTGCCAAGACGTTTCAACGCTTGCCGTTTCAGCACGCACTCGAGAGGTATCAATGCGGTCGGAATAAGGAAATTAAAAAGTTTAAATTATGAAGCAAAATTATTTCACGTATTTTTCTTTCTTATTTTTGTAATGTTCATTTGGGAATTGGGATTTAATATCTTAAAAATGACTTATATTCTGTCATTTATATAATTAAATTTTAAGTATTTGTTGCTGCGTTCGTTTGGTTAAACTAATTAAACTAGTTGTAATTGAACTAATTACAGCTATGTCTAATGCGAGCGCCAAATATAAAAGTTGGTCACCCCTGGCCTAGCTGTTTCAGTCCGAAGATGTTCCAGCGCTACATTAATGCAAAATATTTAAAAATTCTAAATCGATGGAAGAATTTGTTTGTGAAAAATTTTCCCATATTTCTGTAATATAAGTACCTTGAGAGGAGAGCTTTTAGCACGCATGTAGGAAGATATGATGAAAAGACGGATTCCTGAAATATGGTCTGGGGATCATCTAACAAGAGAGTCAATAGGCCATCAAGCGATCCTTTTGAAAACCTTGACAAAAGAAATCAACCTCAATCATGAACATCCTTTAAGCTTAATATATAATTTAGCCTAAATATTTCACCTGTATGCTACTATTTGAAATATTACTTGTTAGCAAGTTAGCAAAAGGAATATATGTACATACAGTAATATGTAAGAATGTTTGACAACATTCAAATGTTACCTATGTTAAAATAACCTAGAGATTTAAAAACCATTTTAGCGTTTCTCGCTTGGGAATCCTTATAAAAAACTACGCATTTTTAAAAAAAATAATATATTCATGATAATGGATGATCTATTTCTTTATCAGAAGGATTTTGGCAGAGTAGCCCATTTTATGATAGCAACTATTTCGAAATTCACATCAAGTTTAGTATCAAGGTCGTTAGTGATTCCCCGTCCATATTCGAATGGTAAAGGCTTTAAAGTTTAATATTAGCTGGATTATTGACTCTCTATTCAAAAAATCCACATGCAATATTCCAACGACAAACAAATGCGCATAAAGTTTAATAGAAGCTGGATTATTGACTATTCTTAGATAATCTTCAGGCCATATTCAGCGTCAAATTCACATAGTTTAATAGAAGCTGGATTTTTAATTATTGTTTGACTATCTTCAGACCACTTTTTAATGAATGCACACCCGTAGAATGCTCCTAACCTTGCGTATTAACCCAAAGCAGAACCAGCAAACATTAGCAGGAGATATTGAAGGGATTAATTTAGGGATGGATTCGATGGCTTTGTTAAATTTCATCCCTGAACAATTCTGGCAAATTCCTTAAAAAGCTATTTTTCTCTCACCTAGAAATTGTGCTCATCTTTATCTACTACATAATCTCTATATATAAATGCTTAGCTTCCTATATTTCAGCATTTCTTATACAGTATATGAAACCGGTTCCTACTCCGATAAGTGCCCTTAACGGAATAAAGGGTCATTTTTTATTTATTTAACGATCTATGCTGGCGCTTTCCAGAATGGGCATAGCCTCCGATCAGGTAAAAGGTCACTGTCAACCCCCAAAACCGGTAAAAATAATAAAATTCTACATCAGAACCGTGACGAAGATAGGAAAAGAGAGTAAGAAAATTAAATCCGCGCTTCTTGGAAGGAGCAAAGATAGTATCAATAAACAAAGAATTACAAAGACTAACAAATTCAATAAAAGAAACGGAAGAAAGGTACACTCGTTTAAGATTATCCCAAATAACAATCGAAATAAATAAAAATAAATAGAATAAAGAAAACCTACGAACTGATAGAGGAAGAAGGATCATAAAAGGAAAGATAGCGAAGAATCGCTACACTAAAATTGGAAAGGTTCTTTGAAGAAACACACCCCACATAAACGAAATAAATTAACAAACATCTTAAAAATAAATAGCTTACCAGAAAGCAAACTTGGGAGAACAATCAGAAGGCTAAAAGGACTACTACTAAAAACAAGATCAAATTAAAGCACACCAGAGGAATAATAAACAAAGAAAATAATGCCCAACAAAAATTCAGACCACTGGAAAATTTCTGCTCTATCACCGTAGTAGATAAAAACCACTTATAATAAGACTTGAAGGCGAAGTGTTGAGAAAACCAGTGATTCAAGGAAGAAAAAACACTCTACTCAGGGAAAAAAAAGCAGAAATAAAAAAAAACAAACATATCAGTTTTGGTAGAATAATGACGGAAGAATTTTGTCGCCCTAAAATTATTCAAGTAGAAAACACAAACCCCAACAGAAAAACTTACAAATTGCTCCTAAATAAAACACATAATCAAGTAAGCTGTTCTAGTCATATATCGTTATTAAACTTTGGGGAAAGTATTTGAGAAAATCATAAACAGAAAACTCATAGAACATGTCGAAGAGAATAATGTGTACAAAGAAAACCAATTTGTAATTTGTAAATGCCGCGATACAACTATGTCACAAGCCATATTAACGAAAGAAATAACAAAGGAAAAATTAACTACGTAGCTATAGAACAAAGAAATGTAGATAAGTATGGATTAAACCTATGCAATATATAATACATTAGGATTGAACAATAATCTAGAAAAAATAATCTGCAACTACATCCGTTAAAGAAGAATGCATTACATAGGATAAAACTATAATAACTATAATATAATTGTCTCCGAGAAGTGCAAAAACCCTACCATATACTCTTTATACACATAAAACCTAATTCTGCTAAATAGACAAACTGCTATAACTTACAAGATTTTGCAGACGACATCATCCAAATAGTGATAACACCTTATCTGAACCCAAGATTTTAAGTCAGGATAGCGGAAGTGAAAATTCACATCAATTGCAAACCAAACTAGATAATAAAAAATAAGAAGCGGAAAATTAAAATTATTGCCAATAGTGAGAAATGAGAAAGGAAAATACTAATCAACAACGAAGAAGGAAAAGTACTAGACTGAAATTCTTATCATATGGTTACAAAGACTTAAAAAGGATCGAATCAACAACGCATTTCAAGGGCTAAAGGTGCTAAACACTTAAAGCGTCGGCAAAAAAAACAAAAGGAACATTTACCTGGCCTTAATAAGATTACCTCTAGAATACCTACCAATACCCATTAAACTCCTATCCAAAAGTAGTAAAATTACAATCACCCCGCCAAAAAAACAAACAAAATAAAACACTGATAAAACAGTTTATCGGTGTTTACACTGATACAAACAGGAGCAATATAACAGACCTACAAAAAGAAGTTGAATTAAACTTAAGTAGCATTGCCCTTGATAAGTAGGCAAGAAAAATATGATTAAAGGATACACGACAACATTCATTACATTTAAAATACATCGAAACCCCAGAAAACATAAGAACGATGAAATTTTTCACCAGCAATCAAAGAACACCCCCAAAGGGCGACAAACCTCCTTACATGTAGTAGAAGAAAAAGGGAAGAAAATCTTTAAAAGGAAAATAAAAATACCGACTACGAACAACTCGGAAGAACCAATAATACCATAAGTTGCGCAGCTGCGAGAATAAACCGTTTTAGAATGAGAACAAAAGCAAATAATAAGGACAGCTGCAATTTCCGCAGTGATGGTATGTGAAGGTAGGTACTCATTGCTATCTAATCATATACCATGACTGCGTACATTGCAGTGGTGTTCTTTACCATTGTAAGATATAGAGACCCTCATGGGGGGCTGGGGGGTGGAAACGATCCCCTGTACTGTGACAGCAAAATTTAGAGTATTATCATTAATAATAATAATAATAATAATGATAAGTGGCTTTAGGTATATGGCACTCTTTAAGACCTTGAAGCTTTCGCAAAGATCCTTTCATCGACTAGAAAAATGCCTGAAAGAAGAGGTGGGCTTTCACAGCCCTTTTGAAAGTGCCAGGCCTGGAAGAGGAGCGGATGGAGGGAGGCAGGCCACTCCACAGCTTAGAGGCAGCTACAGAGAAGGCACGATAATCCATGCAGCAGAGGCGAGTGCGAAGAACTAAAAGCAGGAGGGTGCTTCCTGAGCGAAGGGGTCATTTTTGTCTAGGCACAGCCAGTGTGGAGGACAGGTAAGGGGTAATTGCGGTATTTATGATTTTAAATGTGAGGGGAAATTTTAAGGTAATTCGAAATTTAAGGGAAGCCAGTGAAGTTCACGGTACAGAGGTGTGGCCCAAGAGAATCGTCATCGACGGAGGAGAACTCGAGCTGCAAAGTTCTGGACAAGTTAAATGGGACGAATTGTATTGGGATCCGATACGACTGAGGTTAGGGAGAAATCAGAGAGACTATTTGCTGATATTAACAAGATGAGATTTTAAATCGAGTTGAATCTCAAAGGAAACACCCAGGTTTCTAACGTTGTCAAAGATTGCGATTGTGGAGACACGTAGATTGAGAGATGGGGCTACATTTTACAGCGAGCAACATCTGCTGAAGTGCCCACCCCCAAACCTGTTTTTTTCATGGTTGAGTTTGATAAAAGATTAGTGACGGTCACGGCAAACGGGTTTGGGGAAGAGGAGAGAAATATTCACGTGGAGGAGGCTATGTGTTCAGTGATGCAGGAAGCTACTACCCTCTCAAGAGCCTTAAATAGGAACGGACGTTGAGAGTTTGGACGAAAATTTGAAGGATTATTAGGATCAAGTTTTTGTTTCTTTAAGAACGGACAGACAACAGCATGTTTAAAGTCAAAAGGCACCTCACCTAGCGATAAGGGGGCGATAAAGATACCCACTAGGTGTGGCAGAATGACAGGTAGGAACTGAACATAGATACTGATTGGCAACGTTTCAAGCGGAGAGCAGGAATTTTTCGATGAGCAGAGTATTGAGGCAAGCACTTTAGGAGAGACTGATTGGGGTGAGAGAAATGAGATTGGAATGTGAGGTCAGAGGGAGATACAGTGTCACTGAGGGTAGACGAAGACGGCTTCCAAGAGAGAATATTAACTAACTTTTCATAGAAAAGACACAGAAGGTGAATTGTGAGATTGGGAAGAGGAGTTTGGGGTAGCGTGAGAGTTGAGAAATAAGCAAGGAGATAAAAGAGAAAAAGAAATTTGTTTGTTTTCGTTTAGGATTTTACGGGTATGGGCCTCTAGGGAGGTTTGCTTGAGTTCTATGGACGCATAATTGGAAGAAAATGGGCGATAGAAGAATGTTTCGTTCCTATGCCTCAGTTGCGGGCGAAAGGAAGTCGCCTCTTACATGCTTTCTGTGTTTTTTTTTCATCAAGGAGGGTGTTAGAAAAACAATGGGTGCTAGATCTGCGAGAGGAGGAAAGGCGAAGTGAGCCTAAGTGTTTATGCAAAAGGAGAGTGACTGCGAAAAGGAGCGGAAGTATAAGTAAGGTCTAAAGACGGGGAGAGAGTGGGGCTATCCGGGTAAAGCGAAAAAGACCCCAAGACATCAGTCCAGAATCAATGGAGGAGAGTAAATGGTAATGAAACTATGTGACAAAACTTTTGGTGAGGTTAGTTTGAGAAGGTAGAGTTAAACTGAGATGAATAATAAAGTTATCAGATATAGCATTTGAAGGGTCTGTGACAGAGAGGTGGTGAATTGGGTGTTGGGAGAAAACGAGATAAAAAATGTTGCCTTAGGTTTGGATGGGGGAAATGACGAATTGGGAGAGAGAAAAAAGTACCAAGACTTCAGGGAGTTATTGATGTGAGGTGGTGTTTTGGGGGATATTGAAGTCGCTGAGTACTACCACAATGGCGGAGAGTTTGAGAAGGCGACATTGAGGTGGTCACTTAGTTCGTCTAAGAAGATTGCTTGGCGTGGATGAAAAACTTCTCGAGAGCGTGCCCGGTGAAGTGTAAAGGTGGCAATTCGTTGCTACACTAACCACAAAATAAAATAAAATAGACTACTACACCGCATACAAAACTGCCAACCGATTGCGACCAACCAGCTAGAGCCTCTTTTATCGTAGACTACGGAGCCGTGGCAATCGACCTGCATAGAAGTAAACAATAGCCAAATAAACAATAACAAAACAAACGAGACAATCTACTTGTCGGCTACTAAGCCACGATCATAAATTCAACAATTAAAATAATCTAAAAGTAAATAGAATAACAATAATAATTGCTAACAACTGCATAAATGTCAAAAAGGAAAATAATAAGAGATAACTACAAAAAAAGAGCAGCTCCGAGGAAAAAAACATCCCAAATTAATATTCAAAGGTATTTTTGACGTCTCATTGCCGACACTTCGGTAGTGGGTAACATTTAATTTGGAAAATATTTACAGCCGACGTATGTATAATTAACTTGTGGCTCCCCTCCCAACACACCACATGCTCAAGAAAAGTACCACTCTTAATATTGCTCGTGAGGACACTTGGTCTACAAGCCCCAGACTATAGCACAATACCTTAGATACTCGGTCCTCCTGTTTCCGACATGCGTGGGAGCCATCGAAAACGCACCTTGAATTATACAGATGTGGATTTATTCTCTTTTTTTGAGGTTTTTTAAAATTATTTTGGCTGTTCCCCCAAAATATTCAGATCAATGAAAACCTTTTAAAGAGAGACTCGAGTTATCGAATCTTTTGCCCAGGTGGGCACATAATATTAACCTACAATGGTTTCATTTTATATACTTTTCTGTGTGGTTATGAGTTGAATGTTAGCAGTGTTTTAAACTTACATTTAATTGACATTTAAATAAATATCAACAGTGAGTTTAGTTTTGAAAATAATCTAATCGAAGACAGAAAGTAAAGAACGAAAAACACTTCAACAAATGCTTTCTAAGGCCGAAAAATCTATTACTAAATAAAAGTAATGAATGAATGCAAAAGATCGCTAAACGTCATTGGATTCTGCCGTAATTCTTTATCCTGCTTTAAATAACTCGAATTGTGTCTCGAATGAATGAACTGAGAGGGTTTTTTTGAGGGGGCCAAATAATCACTCACTATTCTTCAAAAATCTGACGCGATTTTGATAGATTTGATAGATTTCCTGCGTAAAAGAATGAGTCTATTTTAAGCGTTTAAATACAAATTTAGGGCAGGGGAGTTTGGAGAGAGGAGAGAAATACATGGCTATATATTTTATATTTTACAGGGGAAAGAAATTACTAAAACATTCATTTTCATGGATCTATACGGAAATTGGCAATGCATTGCTTGTTTGCGTTTGTTGGTTTTATTTTATGGTTATGATTTTTCTTTTGGTATGTTTATAATTATTTTTTGCTTATTATTACCATACTTTCTCTAGCTCCTAGCAACACTGTTTCATCTTCTATAGCGCATAATATAAAAAATCGTAACATATCAAAAAATGGGTTTGTGTTTATCTAGAAAATAAATACACTATTAACTCTGGCCGGGAAAACGTGCATATCTCCCAGCGCCCCCGGTTTTTTTACCAGAAGGAGAGATACAACTATCACACAATCTTTGGATTTTATATATATATATATATATATATATATATATATATATATATATATATATATATATAACTTCTCTCTTTCCCATGTTCAACATTCTTTTATCTCTCTCTTTAATGTCTTCTCAATAACCCTCAAATATGATATTAACGGTTCCTTTATCCTTTAACGCCACAACTAAGGAGCTCCGATATATATATATATATATATATATATATATATATATATATATATTAATGACAGCGAGTTTCCAAGCGATCTGCCTGCACTCAGTTAAACTACCTAAACTACCCTATACGTGTCATTAGAGACCTAGTGATTAAAGTGGAATCAGAACCACGGAAATCTACATTGTATGGTAGGCATAGGAAAGCACTCCGTCAGGCAACTAACCACACCTGATGTGGCTTAGCTTCACTAAAATAGGAAGCGGTGTTTGTTTATATATATATATATATATATATATATATATATATATATATATATATATATATATATATATATATAAATCAAACACACCGCAATAAAAAGAAAGCGGAATATTTTTTTCTTCGGAAATAGTTATTTGCTACTTCGAAAATATCCAAGCTGGAGTGAGATTCGAGCCGTGCACATTGAGGCAGCGAGCAACCGCTTTGATCTCAATTAAACCGCCTTTTAGACCACTCGGCTACGCGGAAGACCAAAAAATCTTTCGAATAGACAAGATTTTAAGTCACACTTCGCAAGATCGATCGAGACTGAGAAAGAGAAAGAAATTAATTGGGACTTCAAAGGGCAAAGGAGAAATGTAGTTAAACACGTGGCTAATACACAATGTATATCTCTCATGAGCGTGAGAGAACGATGGAATAAATCCAACACACCGCAGGAAAGAGAAAACGGAATAATTGTTTCTTCGGAAATAGTTATTTCCTACTTCGAAAAAATCCGAGCTGGGTCGGATTCGAACCAAACGCACTGAGTCAGAGAGCCACCGCTTTTATCTCCATTAAACCGAGCCTTTAACTATGTATGTAATTTCGTCCTCTAAAAGGGAATTATCACATATTCTAAGTGCTCTCAAGAACATACATGTTGCAACGGCCTTTTAATGCTAACATCATGATGGGAATAGAAATGGATGTAAGAGTTAGAATGGGTCGGTTTACGGTACACACTGAAGCGAATTTGGTCAATGACTTACAATTATGACATAGAGAAAGGCTATACATTAGCCCTGATAATATTACTACAGTAGCAAATCGCGTTTACTTTATTAATTACATCCGAAATATTCCCATTTGATATTTAGAAATAGTGTAGGCGGAACATATTTATTTAGATATATTAGTTTCTGGAAAAAAAATTCCTTGTATTTCTTGAGAATGAGCTGAATAGCGTTCGAAAATAATTCGAATTTGCGTTTTATCTTTCCAGTAGGACAGTATTTTTCCTTCTGTACTCTTTGTATATATATATATATATATATATATATATATATATATATATATATATATATATATATATATATATATACACTACCTGGCCAAAATAAAGGTCGTTCCATGAGTTTTGATACATTGTAGGCTTTTTGTCGCTAATTTGTTTCAGAATCCTTTAGTTTAGATTAAACCTATATGGTAACATTCAGTAGTGTCTCTGACGTAGCAACCACCTCGTATAGATGTTATAACTGCCCTAACTTTCACAGGAGCTGCAAGAATGAAGACGCGTGGAAAAGACATTACATCATTTGATAAAGGACGCATCGTCACCTTTCATGAATGTGGCAAATCAACGCGTGATATCTTTACAGCAATGGGTATAGGCATGATGTCAATACAGAGAAAGATTGTACGGTGGAAACAAAATGGCGAAGCCGGTTCATCTCGTAGCAAATGTGGTAGGCATCAAATTATTGAAAAAAGAGACAGGCGCTCCTTGAAGCATTTGGTCAAGAAAAATCGGCCTTGCTCGACGCAGCGATTAACCAACATGTTCTGTGAAGGCCCAAAAAAGATTTCAATGAGAAATATGCGTCTTAAACTGAAATAAATGCATGTACGCAGCTGCGCCTCATTCAGAAAGCCACTTGGGACTGCAACAAATCGAAAAAAAGGCTTCAGTTCGCCAAAGAACATAAAAACTGGAGTTTAGAGGATGGGAAACGCGTCTTGTGGTCCGATGAATCTAGGTTCACCATCTTTCAGAGTAATGCGTGAACTAGAGTATGGCTAGAACTTCATGAAGCACTGGATCCATCATGCATCGTTCCCTCCATGAAGGCATCTGGAGGTAGTGTGATGGTCTGGGGCTGTTTTACCTGGGCTAGACATGGATCTGCAACCCGCTGCAGCAACAAGATGAAGTCGCGCGAGTATTTGCAGATCCTGGACGATCAAGTTAACCTCTCAATGGACTACTTTTTTCCTAATGTCGATAGGATGTTTCAGGACGATAACGCGCGCATCCACCGGTTTAACATCGTCAAAGATTGGCTCACCCAACATGAGGGATCATTTCGGCATATTGGGTGGCCACCACAGTCCCCAGATTTTAATCCCATAGAGAATTTATGGGATGAGCTTGAGAGGAACCTGCGTGCCTCATCGCCTCTTCCATCATCATTGAACAATATGGGTCAACTGCTGCTGGAATTGTGGCCAAAATTGAAGCTAGAGAAGATGCAAAAGCTTGTAGAATCAATGCCAGGTAGGATGAGAGCTGTAATTATATCAATAGGAGGTCCAATAACTTATTAAATAATTATTACACTCAACGACCTTTATTTTGGCCAGGCAGTATATATATATATATATATATATATATATATATATATATATATATATATATATATTAGTGTAGATAGGTAGCAGTTTTTCTTGAATGCAAATTTTGTTGACCATGGTATATTTCGCCTTGATCAATTTCCTTTGGCAACTTTCTATTCTTCTGTCTTTTTTAGTCCATCTTGTAGATGGTAGATCACTTGTCCCATATTCATCTTTCTTTTTAATGAATGGGTTTTGAGCGAAGTAGCCCCCCCCCGAAGTGGAGACTGGATAAATTCTCCACAGCTGAAGATCGACAGAAGAACCCCTCTCTTTGGAGCGGGGACGTCTCCCAGGGAAGATGGACCCACGGGACTTCAAAAGGCTTCTCTTTAAACTCATACCCAACGGAAGGAAAATATCACCACAAGAGGTAGTGCAATGGATATTTACTGATTTGGAAATACCACTAATCAAATGTATTGACACACCATCTGGATTGATAGTTATTTGCCCAGAAAATAAAGACGTAGAGCAGCTACTATCATCTGCAGGGAGAATTACGCTAAGGAAGTTGGATTTGGAAGCAAGAGTACCCCACAAATCACAGCTAACAAAAGTGTCATCTGTAGAAAAATCGAGTCCTGGGTAGGAGAGTACTCATGCCAAGAAATAAGAGAAGAACTTCAGGAGAGGCAGAAATGGCTCAAGATAGCAGAGGCGATCAAATTTAAAGATCACACTCACATTTTTAAGGCGATTTGCGAATCTACCAAAATGGCTTCAAGGATCATCGAACAGGGACTTCTCACTTTCAACATGAGAATCACACCCGCCCACATACAAAGATACGTCTTCACAAGCATACATATATGATCCAGATGTTATGCGATGGAGGAACATACGACTCAAAATTGCCTCCCAAAAGACCTAATCGTCTGTTCTGAATGTAGAACTGAAGGCCATTCTTGGCGTTACTGCAACAACACAGATAAAAGATGCATTACCTGCCAAAGGTAACACATAACTATGGCCATGATCTGTCCCAGAAGAAGAGAAATTATAAAGAGAAAAGAAACAGAGTCAAACAGAAATTACGTTAACGTAAATAGAAACTCATACTCATCAATGGCAAAAAGTGACCAACAAGGACCAACAACACAGATAAATTTGGATGGTACTTTCAACGTGAAAATAATTACTTGTATATTACACGGACACCTGATGAACAAGCTAAGCTTGGAAGTTATGCAGAAACAGTCAACAACATGTTACAGGAAAATGGGCTCGAACCGATGAAATTCACCAAAGAAGTCGACTCATCTGCCATTTTTAAAATCAAAGTAACAGAAAAGACAGAACATGAGTTAATCGAAGAGGCAAAAGGAAAGGAACAAGCAGAAGAATGAGAAGAGGACACAAAGAGCGATGACTCAGAGACTGAAAACTCCGACGACGACACAGAGCAAGAGTGCACACGAGTGACTCGCAGGAAAGCACAAAGAACGGACAGATCTAAATCCACAAGTAAAAGGGGTCCATCACCCAGAGAGGAATTACCAGAAGGACTCTCGAACGCAACCAGCAGAGGGGGAACCCAGGAAAAACGAAAGAAGAACCAGAAAAGAAGAAGAAACACCGATAACTTAACAGATAGGACACATAAAACGGAAAACAAAGGAAAATTTCAAAGCATTTTTGGATTTCATATAGAAATGGCTGGAATAAATGTAAACGCTTCATCCATCGCATTATTAACTCAGTAAACATATCTTCCAACCAACCACTTGTCTGAGATCCAACCAAACACAATTTACTCCGTCACCATTAATATTTATCTTATCAGTTGCTTACAAAACTCCGACAGTTAAAGTTACCAGGTGTAAACTTGTAATGTTTTCATTTTAATTCAAGTCATCCTCACTTTAAGTTAGTTTCCAGTTAGTGTAAATAATCATGTTCAGTGTTTTTGTCTACTCATTTTAGTGTACAACTCTTATTGCATTTTGTGTCCTATTTTACATTTCAATACATTAGTTGTTCAATTTCTAGTTAATTTCTATAGTTTTGTTTAACTTTTAATTTCCAATAATAATACTGTTACAATTTTTTCTTTTATGTTTGAAGTTTGAACCACAATGATTCACCTCAGTCCTTTTATTAAGACTTTTGGTCTTTGTTTTATATTTTTTCACTTAATGTCTTTCTTTAATCGTATTGCCAATAAAGATGGGACGAGAAATGGTCCAAAGAGTATGATTTCAATAAAGAATGATTTTCATTATCGCCTAAGGCTTCCTTCATTTTCCTCTGATATATATATATATATATATATATATATATATATATATATATATATATATATATATATGTATATATATAAATATATATATATATATATATATATATATATATATATATATATATATATATATATATATATATATATATATATATATTGTCGAAGAAAGAGAGATCGAGTAAGATTTTGTTTAAAGGAGTCGTGTGAAACGAGAGTTATCGGGAAGCGCTATGCTCTACGCCCGTTGGCAAACTTCCGGCGAGATTAGCCGAGAATTTCTTCGGTTCAGTTGAACCATTAAAACCACACCGCCGAGCTATAAACGCCGAGGCGGTGAGGCAGGGCTTAATTGCTTCCGTTAGCAAATATCGGAGTTCCCGCGAACGCCTCTATATTCCCCGTCACAAAATTAATCGTTGAAGTATTCCGTTAGAATTTGCCCAAGGAAGAGTCCAGAAGACGTACCCCTTCCCCCTGGAGAAGATCCCAGGTCGTGGTGGTGAGCTGTCTCTACGTTGCTGCCGAGTGAGCCAAGCCCAGAAATTACAGAAGGTATTCAGCGGCCTCTTTTAAGACGTCTGTGCAATCATCCACTGACGGTGCATATCCTCGAGCGATAGAACACGGTCTCATACCGGCCCGCAGCTAGGATCCTTTTTGGAAAGACGGCGTCAGGATTTAAGGACCCATCCCGAAGAAGCGCAAGTCTCAGCCCCACAGGAGTTTTCCCCGTCGAGCGTCTATAGTAGAATCTTCTTCTTTTGAACGTCTACCTGGAGAATCATCCCCGAGCGTCTACTTGTGGTAACCGCCCCCCCCTCCTCCAATAGTAAGATATTTACACCTTTCCTTTCCTCGTCGAGGGTGACGCCCCCCGACTAAGACTCGTCAAGTAGTCTACTCCTGAGTCATCTCGGATAACTAAAGTGAATTATTTTGCCCCTAAGGCTAGGATTCCATTCGTAGTTTCTTCCTAAACTCTATCGGGTTAGTACTTGGACTATTGAGCCCTTGCGGCATGAGTAATTATTGGTAATTATTGATAATTTTCCCATTGCTGAATTAATTAATAACTAGAGACTGTAATTATTTGTACTATGTGTTTTTTGTGTAATTAAAGATTATTTTTGTAATTCTTGTTTAAGTCCTCCAACCACCGAAGCCTAATTAAATAAGACCAACCCCGGCCGACCATAATTAAGGGGTTCGAATAACAAAAACGCCGCGACCTCAACAAATTCAATTCCAATTATTATTTTGGGCTGTCGTATTTCTTCCCCAAACAAACGAAGGATTCGAGAATTAGGCGATAATTGCCTAATTCTACGATATATATATATATATATATATATATATATATATATATATATATATATATATATATATATATATGATTGAGAACTCACAAAGTAGCATGCAAGTCACAATTATGAGCAAAATAACAATGAAAAAGGAAAAAAGCAGCTTTCGTCTTTATTAGCGAAGACTTTTTCCTTGATGAACAAGGAGGCAGGATACATGAGCTTATATGAAAGAGAAGGATGGTCCTCCTTCCCTCCTAAACCTAATCAAGGGAGACAAAATCAAGAAGAATCTCAATGTGAGACCTAATTTACGAGATAACAATGGGAGCTTACGAAAATAACCTTGGGTTCAAGTCAAAATTGTGGAAAGTCTTAATACATTTACCTTCTAAAATATTCCTGGAAACGTAATTAATGCATTTGATTATAGATTTGACGCTATCCCAAATGATTACTATGCTAAATTCATATGTCTTAAAGGTACATAAAACATAACATGAGAAATGGGATGCACGCAACTCTCCTGAGTTTGTCTCTGCTTGGCAAAAGAGAAAGACCCTCCTTCGGGAGGGAACGAAGTACAAACAAATTTTAAATACCTCAAAAACACTTTTCAGAACATCGTCGTCAAACTCACTAAAATTTATCATAATGATCTGCCATTAACATTATGCTAATCGACTTGATAAACTAGGGGGAAATAATTAATATGCAAATAATTACATTATGCTAATCGACCTGATTAGCCTGAAAATAATTACTCTGGAAAGGGCTTTGGATCTCGACTAATATGAAGGGTATTTAGTTACACGAGAAATCACTTCATAAGGAGCCATTTATTGCCGGCTCTCTTCTCCTGTCTTGAGACTTTTCTCAAGAATTTCATTAAGATCATCTTAAATACGGCTGACTTAGGCGACCTATTAAGATCATAGAAGGATTTCCACCTGTGTGCCGATGAGCACAAAATACACTAAATATATTAAAATACTAAATATATAATTGAAATGCAATGAAATGCTAACTAAATACCTTTATAAATGTATTTAAATACTAAATATTCGAAAGTATTTAAATACCTATAATTTCATTTTATTTTATAACAACGTGAAAACAATACACAATATGGAGCTGAAGTATACTTGATTATATAACTTGTTATTTTTTACAGATTCAATGGAATAAAAAACTTCCTTCCACACTTCATATTTTTTTCTCATGTCGACATTGCTGCATTATCTCATGTTAAGAGATGAGAGAGTTTTGACACAAGAGGGTATACTGACCTAAAGGGGGCAACAAACTGTTCATCATAGTTTGTTATAGTGCTCCTATAACAAACTACCATATAAAGAAAGAGGTTGCAAGGTGAGAACCTGATAATTTGGGGTGGTTTATACTATTGCGTTGTTCTTCAGTAACAACAGTTGTTCTAGTAGTCGGTAACTACACGGGTGCTGATGTTAGGAGAGTAGTAGTGTATTTTATGAAGGGTGTTTGCATAAGGGGGTTCTTATTTAAGGCCTTGACTGTTCCATCTATCTCATTCAAAAAAGCAAGAATTTACACTTTAGCTGAGTCTTTCTTAGATAATGGAATCTCAATTTCCAAAATAATCTCTAATTTCAAAAGCAAAATTACATAGAAATCGGCCATTGGAATCCTGGAAAATTTGTGTATTGTATGTACCTGAAGCTAACCAAAAACTTGTGCTTTTTAGTCTTCCACTCGTTGCTAATTTCACTCTACCTTAGTTTGAAATATGGATGAGTTACACTGGCAAGAATTGCATCATTTAGTTGTGGTCCACGACAAGAAGCTTAGGAATCTCATTTGATATCCTTGTATGGTAGCAGTAAGGAGCGTCTGGTAGTGCCTGAAGGGTCTTGTCCTCAGTTGAGGTAGTTCTTTTAGACATTAAGAAGACTAGGGAGTATTTCTCCATAATAGACGCATGGTTCTCCTTTTCTCTCAAGTCTGTTGATCGCTATTTGAGTGAGAACTGTCACATACTTCTCTATTAAATTTCACGTGTTAAATGAACAGCGGCGAATTAAGTGACATCATGACCTCATTAATTTTGCTTTGGGTTTAAGTAAACGATCAAGAGAGTCGTACAATTAATTGCACCGTGATGTGAATGGAGCACAAAGAGAGAAATTCAAAATATTTTTTGTATAATTTCGAAAGATTTTAGGCGGGAACCTTCATTCCAAAGAGCAGAACATTGCCTCATTGCTAAATAATTAATTTAAGAAACTATGGAATTAGTAAGAACAGAGCTGAAGACTGAAGAGGGAACCAAACTCAGTGTATGAGACGTATACTTCACATGCTTAGAGAGGGTTACATAACTAACATGATAGTATAAACTCCGATTGAGTCAGTTGTTTCTACACTAGGACTGACAATGTGTAGATCATCTCTGCTTCCAACATCATCTGACTCATAATTTCTCTTGACTTTATTCAACTTCAACAGCATGTTGAATGCCTTACCACCAAATTCTTTTAAAGCTTTTTCAAAATTAGATCCATTATTAGTAATAATACTCAGAACCTTAGAAATAGGGATGACAAACTCCTGTATGATATTTTATAACAGATCTGCAATTCTGACATACTTGTGTTCTCCTTTGAAGCGCAGGCATGGTAGGTTCTAGTCTGTTCGAGCATTTCTCCATCAATCTGCATAGGATAAATATTATATGTAGCAACTTCAAATATTATTAGTTTTGCCCAAGGGAAAACGTATCAACTAATTAAAAACTAAATGTTTCGTGAGTGAATAGCTTGGAAAAATCAATGACGTGAGATATGTAAGTTAAATTTGTAATTACTATACCAATATATCATCTTACCAAATAATAATTCGTTTTACGTCTCTTATACTTACACAGTGTACAGTTGCACTCAGGAAACTATGATGATGTGGTTACCATATAACTGCTGTGAGAGATTCACTTGTCAAGGCGTTCAGTGTTTGTTATTCTTGACTTCTATTTAACGTACGGCAAGAAGTTTGAAGAGTTGGATCCAAAGCTGAAATTATAATCATAAATATTGTGGGAAAAGTGTTCACAAATATATGATTCACACCTATAATATTTGTTATGTGAACCAAAACTATTAAATGGTGAACAAATTAATTACAGTAACATTAATTTAATGTAGACTCGAATGCAAAAATATATTTCTAGAGAGAAAATTATCTTGAAGGAATATTTCAGTAATGAAATCTGGAAAAGTATTTTTATGTTTAGCTCAGGCAACCACACATAAGACAACCACATATCATAACTAGATTCAATAATTAAACTTACTTGAGACAAAGACAAACAAGAAGGAAATGTAAGTAAATGTTATAATTCTTTAGAAGGTAAAAGTTTGTAAATATTTGTCCGAATAAAATTTAAAATATATACAAAGGGTTTATTCAAGCTTCGACATATTAACATTAGGGAATTAGTTAATGAAAGAAAATTCGATAATAATGCATACAATAGCATCATTAGTACGAGATATAATTTGATCAAAGTTCTAATTAATATTATGGTTAGTTGACACTGTGATCGAACGAGTTGAATCTGTGTTAAATTCAACTCCTATCCCATATTAGTTAAAACCTCGAGGAGGCCCACGTGCATCTTCGATTCGAGGCTTGGAGTCTTATCAACAGCTACCGGACGCCAATGTTTAAACAAGGAGGTTATCGTCCCCCCGTTCGCCCCCATAAGCCGACCTCGCCAGATCGAGTTAGGCTTATGAACAGATAAGGCATTTTTCTCCGGCCCAGCTGTGCGTTCCCTCCAAGCTTTCACTCCATTCTCCCCCACGCCAAGGAGATGTCCTGGCTATTTATATGGACTCTTTACCACTAAGATCAGATTGGAGATCCAGATTTTCGTCGCGAAACATCACCACGACCCTCTCTCCCTTTGTGCGCCAAGGGACCTCGACCTCGAGATTCACCATCACTTGTCCAGAAGGAGGACAATATTCCTTGAGTGCCAAAGGTTCGAGCCTTTAGTGACGCCAAGTCCCCAAGGCATCCCCCCCCTGTTGTTCAAGGAGAACAACATTAGAACAGCCATTGTTCGTTTTGAGCCCTTCGCCAAGAAACGGTTCTCACCCCCCCTGTTGTTCAAGGAGAACAACATTAGAACAGCCATTGTTCTTGAGCCCGTAGACAAGAGACGGTTCTAATCCCCCCCCTTTGTTCAGAAGAGAACAACCTAGAACAGCCATTGTTGGTTTTGAGCCCTTCGCCAAGAAACGGTTCTCATCCCCCCCCTGTTGTTCAGGGAGAACAACATTAGAACAGCCATTGTTCGTTTTGAGCCCTTCGCCAAGAAACGGTTCTCATCCCCCCCTGTTGTTCAAGGGAGAACAACATTAGAACGGCCATTGTTCGTTTTGAGCCCTTCGCCAAGAAACGGTTCTCATCCCCCCCTGTTGTTCAAGGGAGAACAACATTAGAACAGCCATTGTTCGTTTTGAGCCCTTCGCCAAGAAACGGTTCTCTCCCCCCCCCTGTTGTTCAAGGGAGAACAACATTAGAACAGCCATTGTTCGTTTTGAGCCCTTCGCCAAGAAACGGTTCTCATCCCCCCCCCTGTTGTTCAAAGGAGAACAACATTAGAACAGCCATTGTTCTTGAGCCCGTAGACAAGAGACGGTTCTCATCCCCCCTTTGTTCAGAAGAGAACAAAGTAGAACAGCCATTGTTCGTCGAGCCGTTCGTCGAGTAACGGTTCTCCTTTCCAAGACGCCTCGTCAGGATCCTTTTATCCCCCCCCTTCGGCTGGAACTCGCCAGCGGACCGAATATTCCTTCAAGTACCTTCCACTGCACCCTAATGAAGTTACGTAAGCCAAGCGTCACCTTTTGAGTATTGATCCCTTATTTGTCAATTCTATCCTGTGCTTTAAATGGTTTATCGAACCATCCCATCTCTTTAACTCCATATTTGTTTTACCTTTTTTGATCCCTTAAATCCTTGGATTAGCCCGAGTCTCCACGACCCTTTCCATTCTGTTTGTTAATATTTTCCGTTTTTGTGTTTTGTTTATAGTTATTATTAATAAAACTCTATTTTATTAATGATAGCAATATTATTATCCTTGAGCTCAGTTCCACTTCTTAAGCATTTTGAAGATATATAATATCGGCCGCCAGACAGTAAAACGCACTCTAAAGATAATTAAGGAAGTTCCCTCAACGAATAGTGTTATATATAGTATCGTCGGGAGTCATTCTACGACAGACACGTTGCATATAAAAAAAACTACTCTCTGCTCCACATCAGAAATTATATTTATGTTGAGATAGGTTTGGCAAACATTTACCTGATTGTCCAAAGTAATATTTGGAACAATCTATACATTTCAACAATGCACATCGCCAATAATACAAGCAGCACTTTGTCTTAAAAGTTAATAAATAGTATTTTTATAATTAAATACAATAAAAATGCCTAATTTTTTAAAGAAAATATGAGGGAAAGTAGCAAACTGGATTTAAAGAAAGTGCGAGAGTATTATTAAAAATAAGGTCAAGTTTAGAAGGTAAAAAGATTTTCGCTAACTCAAGACATTTATCATTGGAAATGGAGAGGATAATAAAGCTTATGTCCAATTTCTAAAATTTTAGATATTTCAGTGTCAAATAATTCAGGACTAACAACACGACGTACACAGAGAATTATGGAGATGTTTTTTTAACTTTTATATGATAAGAGTCGAATTGTATATAGGAAGAAGAATTAGTGGGCTTACGATAGACAGAGAATTTGAAACTAGAAGGGGTGCGGTGTAGGAAAGGAAGTGTTCCTTTCTTTTCTCGTTCAAGAATAAATTAAATTGAAGGTAAAAGAGATTCAATTTCGTGAAAAAAGCAGTGTATTTTCAGATTTGGGCCACGAGAACACAATATCATCGATTTATCGAAAACAAACAAGAAGAGAAATCAGAAAATAGACTGAATTTCCTGTTAGTTTCATAACCAGACGAAGGCACGAAATATTTCAGAAATATTTAAAGTTTAAATGTACAAATACTTGTGCTGGACAGTCATCATTGTATTATTTTTTGCAGCGGTCTCCCCAGGATCCCTCCATTGATCTCCTCGATCTATGGCTCGAATTGGTAACTCACTTTAATTGACGATATTTAACGAGTTTATTTTGTCGGTTTCGTACACACATACATCCTACCAAAAATATAAAGCGCCCTATGAAAACATTCATATAATTAGACATTTGTGCAAAAAGAATTCAGATATATATTTAGTTATTTTTAATTATTATTATACTTAGCTTTAATCACAGCCATTATTCTTATCGCGTTAACACGTACTCACTACAAGTTTCCTATTGGTATTAAGTTTGGGCTGTGTGATAGTCATTCCATAGGAGTGATCTCCATTTCTCCGGAACACTTCTTGCTGTGGTTGTATCATATGTATGGTGAAATAAAGCTTCATTACTTGGTGTTGTGGGAGGAAATTTCTGGATATATGGCTCTAAGACTTGTGACAATATAGTGATATAAGTTATGGAGTTCATTCTTGCCTGGAATACAAATATTTCCCCTGGTCCTAATATAGAGATACATTCCTCTGCCATGAGAGTAACACTTCGATGCTACAATGTTGGTCACGGTGAAATGCCTTTCCAACTCTTTGTCTCCCAAAGGTAGCCCAAAGTTTTGGGCCAAATGTTTTTCTTTTTCCAATTGCTTTTAAAATTTACGTGATAGGAATAATTATTCTAATATTGATTTTTTTACAGGTTTATTAAAAATTCAGCATTTAAAAGTAATATCTACATTCCTTCGCTGAATTAAAAATCGCGCTCCGGTCCTGTTCCTGTAGGAGGTTAGTTTCAGATCCTGGATCTTTGATATACAAGCAAAATGGTGACAAATGTGAATTATATGAATGAAAGATGTGTATTTATAATCTATATCGTAATATCTTTTGTAAAAATAAATGATTGAATCCTTTTCAACTTTAGAAATGTTTTTTTTTTAAAAGCATGCAACGACTGTTGCTTTGCACCAAGGTTGCCTGAAATGCAAGGAGATAGTTTCAAATGGTATTTCATCAAAGAGTACCATCTTTAGAATCATTAATGGCATCTGGTAAGGTCCCAGCTCAAGGAAAGCGTTGTCTCTATTGCTAAGCTTGCTCATAATTGGAAGGAAGGAGATGTGAACGCTTTATCGCGCAGAGTGAGGCAGAGGCTTTTCGACAAAGGTCTCTAGTTGAGAAGTGTTGCAAAAAATTCTCATCCTACCAAGAATACCTCTACGAACAGGCTCCATTTTTGTAGGAAATATAAAGAATGTAGTGTTAAAGAGTAGGGCAAAGTTATATTCTCTGATGAAGTTCTATTCCACTTGTTTGCCCCTTCTGTAAGATCCCTGATTAGAGAGGATCAAAGGGGAGTGCTTTCATTCTTTCATGCAAAGAGGAGCGCATCCGGACACTCTACACACTTGGAGAGTGTCCAGAATCAATTTTTTATTTAGGAGAACTAGAACATTAAGAATTTTGTTCAAGAACACTGCCATAAACTCAAAATGGTACCAACACGTAATTTATCTTCACCTTTTTCCAACAGTTCAGGATCAATTTGGGGATTATAAATGTATTTTTTCATCATGATGACCAACTTTGTCAGAAAGAAAAAGCAATAAAAAGTATTTGGATGAAAAAAATATCAAACCTTTATTGGTCCGGGAATTCTCCAGATTTGATCCAATAAAGAATTTGCGGGCGATAATTAAATTGGCTTATGATAAACAGAAGCCATCAGATTGTGACAGTCGCGGGTGCTTATTGAACCGAAATGGAGAATATCAGTCAAAATATAGTCACAAATTTGGTCTCCAGCATCACAAAACGAATTAAAACATTCCTGAAGGACAAGGAACATCCTTATAAATATTGGCTGCGCGCAGCAATGGACAAAGTTATTAATAAAATGGGTTTGGACTCTAACTAAATCTTAGTATGTTTTACCTTCAAATTATCATACAAACATACTAAAACAAAATGCAACGTTTGATCAGTCTATATATATATATATATATATATATATATATATATATATATGAAAAAATATCCAAGACAAATTGGTGCGGTTAAGATAATGGCATAATTAGACAACTGCTCTGCTTCAGGTCCAGCGGGTGATGCTATCCTCCTCAAACTGAAAGAACAGTTGTCTAATTATGCCATTATCCTAACAGTACCAATTTGTCTTGGACCTTTACCAATTTTACATACTTTGCTAGAACTCTTTCTCTCTCATGCACTCATACAACTCCTGCCAGCCTAACCGATTATAAGTTTTCCATAGATCAACAAACACTATATGAAACTTCTTTTACTTCTAACCATATTTCTCCATATCCTATCTTAATGCCCGAATTGCATCTGTTGTTCCTCATCTTAGGATTAATCTAAACTCCTCCTCATTCACTCTTGTTTTTCTTTTTAATCTTGCTTCTTTTATTCGCTCATAAGTCTTCATAGTATCAACCATTAGTTGAATTTTCCGACAATTTACGCAGTTCCTGATCTCATTTCCATTATAAATTGCGACCAAGAGACTATCCCTTCAGGCATTTGGTATCCTCTCTTGATCCCATAATATATCTACACTTTATTTGGTCAGGTTTTTCCACACATTGAGCCGTATGCTATCTGGCCCTAATGCCTTTACTTTTTTTCATTCTGCCTAAAGGCCTTTTTTGCTTCGTGCTTTCTTAGTTCCAACGTTTTCTTATCATTTTGGATCCCTTCCTATCTTACTCTTCTTGGATTTTCTTCATTGAATAGATTTCCACACTAATCCTTCCAATTCTTTCTTATGTTTTATTTGTTTCAAGATTTTGGTTACTTTATCTCTAGCTTTTACTTTTCTGGCCGTCTGCTGTTTCCTTTTGCTGATACATTTTCTTTAGTAGCTCAACTTTTATCTTCGCTACTAATCTTTTCCCAAGCTTCTTTGTGTTTTCAGAACCTTCTTTATATATGTTCTTGCCATAATTTCTTTCTGGCTTCCATCTCTTTCGGCTTTCACATCTGTATTGTACCAGCATGTCTCTTTTCCACTTGACGAACCTTTTCCTGAGGTGTTACTTCACAACCTCCTCCCCAATATTAGGCATATTATTTCCTGTCACGTGCTATTGTGATTTCCCGTTCACACACACACACACACACGCATATATATATATATATATATATATATATATATATATATATATATATATATATATATATATATATATATATTGAGTAAGAATGATAAAACGAAGAAGGCGGGTCCCATCTTTAATTTCAACGTTTCGGGTTATTACAAAACCCATCTTCAGGAGCTAGAAACAAATTCTAAATGAGTAATCTAAGCCTAAAAACATAAATAATAGCACAAGTTCAAAGTTAAAAACCACGCTGTATATTGAATACAGTGTGGGGCTGAGACGATTTTTAAACGGTATTTATTCCGCCTAGGTTGAGCATAACGTTAGAGGAAATGGGCTATTCCGGTGAATGGAATTTTAAAATAATTTTAATGTGTGATTTCAGCTTGTCGCTTGACTGTTGATGGCCGGCTTATCTTCGTTTATTAATATGGCTTCTAATATGTTCAGCCTAGCTTTATTAACATCTTTTATTCTAATAACGGTGTTGTCAACGAGCATTCTCTCGTTAGGTTAATATTATGAGCACTCTCCATATGATTTTAAGGCGCCTCTGATGTGCATGAACGTAACATGCTCCTTAAGATGTTTGGGTTAAGATTTGGAGGAGACATTGTAGGATGATGTCGCTGGTCTGAGCGATAGGCACGTTCGTAAACAGGCTTTCTACGTCGAGGGATGATATTAGTCTTGACGGTCTTGTAGAGTGGAGTATATCGATGAATTCCTCCGTGGATTTTATGCTATATTTCGAAGGGATGTACGGTTTTATTACTACATTTAGGGCTTTAGTTAAGCAGTACGTAGGTGTCGTGACTTGAGAGATGATATATATATATATATATATATATTTATATATATTTATCCGTATGTGCAACAGGTGCAGAATCACAATGCTGTATATCTATTAGTTTTTCAGCTTATTTGTTTCTACTTTCAATGCTTGAGCACAAAATCAGCGGTTTAAGAAATATTAATTAGGTTCGGCTTCTAACTTCACAACATGTTCATTGATTGATTTTTAAAATAATTCACTCTTACATTAAGTGTCTAATATAGAAATTCCCTCATAATTCTAAAAATACCCAAACTATTTGGCTGCATATTTCATCTACACCATCGAAATTTTACAAAAAAAATCCCCCTCAGTTTATTCACAAAATTAGAAACTTTGGTATCTTTTCGTTGCTAATTCTGGCTTACCATTTTTAGATCATTAAATGAATCAACAAGGTAAAAAAAGTTCCGAAGGAAGAAATTATCTTTCAAGTGAAAATTTTCATATTTTTCAGAATGTCGGAAAAAATACCATGAAATTCTTTTATTAACTGATACAGACGTTTATATAAACAGAAGTATAGTATGGATTGCACTTAAATGTTGACTCGTGAAATTTGTAGGTAGAAAAGTGTATGAAAATCGTTGATACACATAATGAAGAATAAAAGTAACACGAGGTGAGTTTGGATCGACTTCCTTAGTGGTCGGATCAGAGTTGGCGAGCTGTGTATCGACTGTGTCACCTTGAGCCTTATAAAAGACTTATTCAAGCAAAGCTTTTAAACCGTTGTTTGCACTTCCCAACAGACTATAGTTGTAAGAGTAATCCGTTTTACATAGTCGACTATTCCTTGCATTGTTGTCCCGGCTCTCCTTTGGATTATCACCACTCGAACATGGTAACACTCAGGAAAGCTGCCACTGCATGTGCTTATATTGAAAGGGGGTTCAGAGATGCTCAAGAGGGGGGCAGAATTTTCCAGTTGCAGCGAGGGCTGTCAGAACTGGGGGAGGGGGGGGATTACTATCATTCAGGGTGGGGTGGCGTCCTGATTCTAAGTAGGCCAGTCAAACTCTAGGTCGGCGATCTAGGATATTTCTGAGTGCTAGATATCAGGGGTGGGAGGGGGGGGGGGGCGCTTTCAAGTATGGCATTCTGAAACTGTATTGAAGTGCTATGGAGATAAAGTGGCTGAGTATGTATTTTATAGTATTCTAGTTCGGGGGGGGGGGGTATCTAGTAATTGTGTGTAGAGTGCGACCTAGATAATTTGGGGAGGTTTTTAGGATTGAGAGTAGGAGTGGAGAGGGAGTGAATAGGGAGTGTAGGGAGTTGAGGGGAATAGCTGTGCGAATTGGGAGATGTGTAAAATACCTCTGACCATTAGTTTGTCATGTATTTTCTCGGGGCTTTTAGTTTAGGTTAGGTTACGTTTCCCCTTAGTTCATCGTTGCATAGTAGTCAACTTCTGTGCCTCGAACGCGTGAGATCGCTGGTACGAATCCCACTTGGGGCTGTTATATATATATATATATATATATATATATATATATATATATATATATATATATATATATATATATATATATAGACTGGGTCGAAGATTTGTAATATAAATTAACTCTAGCAGGTAAAGTTCCGAGATGTTGCTTACCGCATTATTTATCGCAAAGTTCTCGAGTGTAGCCCTAGAGCCACATTGTGACAGATGGTTTCGAATTGGGGATGGGTCAGGTTTTGAAAGGTGTAGTCCAGTTCTTTCAGTTCTACCCATAGGCTGCATGAAGCGGGAGTGAAGCGTACGCCTTATTGCCCCCACACATGATACAGTGCTACTGCACCTACAACGAAAAACGTATATAATTTTAGATTGCATATTGGTGGGTGGTTGATCATTGAACTTAAATAGTGATCCCAGTCTGAAGTCATTAATGAGAACAATAGATGGTAATAATTGAGGATAGGGTGAATTTAACAGTTTTAACAACTCTTTTTTAAGTTTTTCGGATTGGTAACCAAAGTATGGTAAGGAAAATAAGATTTTTAATTTATTGACAGTTTGTAGTCGAGGCAGAGTCGAGTATTTTTTATTGAGAAACATACTAATTTGTCTCAGAAATAGTGATTTGGGGTAGCCATTAGTAGTAAAGAATTTTGTTAAGAAATCGAATTCTAAATGTAGGGCTGGAAAAGTTGAAGGCAAGTTATATGCTCTATGTAGGAAAATAAGGATAGCATTAATTTTGAATTTAAAATCACATATGCTAAAAAAAATTAAACCAAGTTTGGAAAAAGTGGGTTTTTGGTAAACATTTGACGTGAATTGATTGTGTATTGGGGTAATCTTCACGTCAAGAAACGATATGCTATCATTTTTTTTGAGCTCACAGGGAAATTTAATATTTGCGTGTTTAGAATTTTAATAATTGAGGAAAAGTGTACAATGTGACTTATTTCTAAATAATAAAAAAGTGTCGTCTACATAGCGCCTATATATAACCGGACGAAAATTAATGGGGCAATCATCAAGCATATATATGCTATTATTTAAAAGTTTGATATAATCCATACTTTGGAAGAATTTTAGCTTTTTATTTCAATTATTAATCATGGTTGTTTGTTTTACAGTTTTATAACAGTAAAATAACTCTAAGTTCCCCATTTTTATTATAATATAAGCTTGCTTGCATTGTAGAAATAAATTTTTTCAATCCAACTTTGATATTACTTTATCACGGAATGTGTAGCAGTTCAATCTGACTTGAAAATGAAAATCCAGTTCAAATTTTGGCGAGGTCGTTGCATCCCTTCTTAATGGACACAACAGATGCCATATTGCTTGTCGCGGACTCCTCCAACATCCAGGAGCCGTGTTAAAAGTTCCTGGTTCGCGAAATGGGAAATTCTACATTCAATTTGAGGAAAATCTTCATTAAAATGGCCTCAAAACTTCAGCAATCTTCCCTGAAGAGCCAAAAAACATCGTGACTGAGAGGCGGCGATCTAGCCTACAAGGAAATTGCAAAAAAGGTACAAGTTTCTTAATTTGAGGAAACTGGTTACAATAAGGACTGATCTTAAACAGTGCCCTTGTCGTAGAGCTCCAATTCTCAAGATAATAATAACCGCCGCACGAACGCACCCAAATTTGTTGTCGGGGTAGCGAAGCTGGTGAAAGCCCTGTCTCACTTCAAAAATGAAAAGGCTCTTGGAAATGAGCCCCAATAAATCAAACCTAGATTAATAAAGAAGAAATAGAGAGAAAGAGAGCGAGGGAGGGAGAGAGAGAGAGAGAGAGAGAGAGAGAGAAAGAGAGAGAGAGAGAGACGGGGAGAGAGAGAAAATAGGATTAAATAATATGACCTATTTTACACATTACTATTTTGTTTTTTAAATTGTGAAGTTCGAAACTGTCTCTGTAGCGCTCTTCACCGTTCAGGTATCTGCTCTAACGACTGTTTGGGGCTTAGGAACAGCCTGAAAAACGCTCGAAGAGATAGGTTCGAATCACACCTATTTTCCATTTTTATTAATAGGTAAAAAAGTTGGTATCATTTCGTTTTGCTTAGTCTTTCCATCTTCATTACTTTTTTACTCTTCATCGGTCTTAAAAAAAGATTAAAACGCTTTTAACTAAGTGCCCGTCTCTCTCTCTCCTATCTATCTATTTATCTATATATCTATTTATCTCTCTCTCTCTCTCTCTCTCTCTCTCTCTCTCTCTATATATATATATATATATATATATATATATATATATATATATATATTAGGGTGTCCCAGAAAATTCAAGATGGTGATACACACTCCAGCACATGACGCCCTGGTTGCCTCTCGTGTGAAAGTAAATACTATAAAATTTTATTTAACCTTTGCTATATTTACTGGTATCACAAATTGTCTACCTCGTGTATTTTGAGTGATATTGATCACCTTAAGAAATGATGTTTTTTTAAGATAGCTGAAACGTTATGGCACGTGTTCGGCGATCACAAGATACGCTTTTTGATGTGGATTTTCTGAGAACTTTCCCGGGAACAGGCTGCCCTCTCGGGTAGGAGAGGTTGGCCGTGTTTTTGTTCCACCATGTCAATAAAAAGAAGTTCGTCACGGCAGCCGCTGACTCCACCATCACCAAGATACTTGACGTCTGGAAGAAGGCCAGCATTCCAACCTCTGACCCTTCTTACACTAAGAAGAAAGTCATGAAGCTTTTCAGCGACTTCAAAACAATCAAGAAGCTGAAGAATCTCACGACAGACACGGAGGTTGCAAAGCGAGGAATTTTCAAGTAATCCTTGGAAGACATCTTCGACGTGACCCACGTGGATGCCCTGACCTCAAGAATACCAGAGGAGGACAAGGAGTTCCTGAGGTCCCAACGTGAAGACAGAGCGAGCTCTTCAATGGCTGGAGTAGACCAAACTTCAGTGAAGAAGCAGGAATGGGCCTGACTGAAGAGGGGCGTGTATGCAGATAGAGCGAGAGCTTCACCGTCCCCTGCTTTGGTTGGCGTGCCGGCACCATGTCTATAAGGGTGTGCTGCAGGACATCTTCAAATGCTGCCACGGTCCTTCTTCTGGCTCGGAAATTGCCCTCCTCAAGAAGCTGCAGACACGATGGCTATTTATCGACCAGAGCAATGCCAAGCTCTTGAACACCGACTCCTTGTCGGCCAGCTCTTGGAGGCTGGATCTTATCCGCGCGAAGACTACCAAGAGCTGATCTAGCTCTGTCTCGCGTTCCTGGGCGGTTACATGCCAAAGTTCTTCAGCGTTTCTGGTGCTTACCACATGACCCACTCGATGGTAAAAGGAATTTAGGCCATCAAGATCACGCTCTTCGCCGATCAGCTCCAACTGACCCGTCGGGAAGAGAAGCGAATGGTGTACATCAAGTACTGGAACGAAGCGTCCATTGCCGCCTACGCCCCTAAGAACGACAGGGAATTCATTCAAGACATCGCGGAATACGGGGATCGAAGCGTGGCCACTGTCGCCGACCGTGCCATGCGCCGACTCCTGTGGTATATGTCGAATGATTTGATCGTGCTAGCGCTCTTAGACGAGAGAGTGGACGAAAGGGAGAAGATCGCCATCATCCAGGCCATGGAGACACGACCGGAATTAAAGAACAGCTAATGACGATTTCAGGAAAAAAATCTTAACCTGTAGGAGCCACTTTCCACCTGGGCAACGGTCTGATCATCGAACCTCATCAGAGGCTTTTTGGGAGAACAAACCTTCCTCGACGAAAATGTGGCGATCTGGCCATCCAACCCCCTGTACTAGCTGGCCCAGAAGCGGGTTGCCACCCTCTGTGTGACCAACGACGTGGCCGAACGTGGCATCGCCCTCGTAAAGCGACAAAGAGCGAGGAAAAGACCTAATTCCTCCTGAAGACAGTCCTACTCCACAGACGGGCGGTGTCGAAAAGGACAAAGGAGCAGCTGAAGACCAAGGTGGTCAAGGAGGTCTAAGACAGCCGAGGAGGTGGCGAAGGGGCCCTTCCGGGATCCGAGAATTATTAGCTGATGTTCTGTGTTATCATTTGTCTCTGAGCATCGTCTTTGAATAAATTATTTTCCGTTGTCTGCCTTTTCCTCTCTTTCGTGATGTTTTTTCAAGAGAAACAATCATTTTGTACTACCAGAAAATATGGACCGACTTTGATGAAACTTTTTCTGAATCATTTCAACACATGTACGAGCAAGGTAAAAGTGTGCTGGTATCGATACCGTCAAGTTTTATTTTCACTTATATGACTTTGGGACAACCTAATATATATATATATATATATATATATATATATATATATATATATATATATATATATATATATATATATATATATATTTATAGAGAGAGAGAGAGAGAGAGAGAGAGAGAGAGAGAGAGAGAGAGAGAGAGAGATATATATAATTGGAAGAACAAAAGATTTTAATGGCAGTTGCTAAGTGATTTGGCGGCAGGTGGAAATCCTGTTATTGGAAAATAGTTTGGGGGAAGTTTTTTGGAACCAATCCTACCGAAGGATTCTCCTGGCTCAGGTCAAGAGCCGAACGATCGTGTTATTCCTTTCTTGTGCCTAACCACAATATATCACAAATACCACAAATTTATATTAAGATACACACTCTCACATCCTTACATTAACGCACAGGCAGACGTATACACCCTAAAAGCACACATCTAGGATGAAGTTCTTGATTTATGGATCCCTCCACTACCATGTTCGACCCCACCCCACCCACTTTCCAAATCCACGAATCTATTTCATTTCAGTCAAGTTTGCCCAAATTTGGTTGCTGGGTGTCCCCGTCTATGGTCTCCATTACCACTTTCCTATCAGTGTAAACAGTGGCAATGGTTTGTACATCATTAAGCGCGCAAAGTTTTGGCGTGTTTATTTATTCATTTAAAGGAATAGCATCGAGGACATCTCCGACAGACATATGGAAAAGGAGTAAACAAAAATGGTGAGGTCGAGAGAACTGAAAATATAGTAAAAATCCATAACCGAAAATCTGAGCTGGAAATAAAATGAGTGCGATGGTAAACTGATTTAAGAGCAAAAGAGAGAAATAATAAAATAATATCATTAAATTCAAAATATAATCAATTTTAATTGTTAAAATTTGTAATTTTTTCGTAATTACGAAAATTAACTTTACGTATCCCATTTTGTCCCGTCCTCTCAAGACCTCTCTCTCCCTATCAGTAAATTTTGCCTCTTTAAATTACTATTCTAATGTAATTATATGTAATTAAATCAGTAATTTACATTATTACCTTCTTTGAGGTTGTGTTCTACCCATTCCTGTTTTGGTAATGTAGTAAAAATAATTATTAGTAATAATAAATATTTATTTAGGCATGTTTGTAATCTTGATAGATTTTTATGAATCATATAAGAAGAAATATTTGATTTATATTTGATTTTCGTTAAAGATTTAAGATTTTCCTATCGCTTGTTTTGATTGTGGTTATCTTAACTGCACAGTTATTCCTGGGATAGGTATTATTGGTAACGGATTTGCCTGGTAGAATGGAAAGATAGATATGGTTTACATGATACTTTCGGTTTTAGGCAAGATTGCGGTAAAGGTTATCAAGAGATTTGTACCAGTTTTATAGATTGGTAATTCTATGGAACAAAGGATAGCCAATTTATATATAGAATTATATTCCGCGAGAAAGTTGCGTTAGAGTGACGTCTACGTTGGTGTTTGCCTCACTAAATGCACAAAAAAATGTTAGTAAATAGCGTTTATGCAATTGGGTTAACCCACAAAATGCCCTAACCCATAATGTTAGAGATAGAAAATCTATCGCTCATCAGTGAAGGGATAAGATTTTAGTTTGGTTATCGGTTTGTAAGAATGATTGTGTTAAAAGTTAGCGATAGATTTTTAGAAATATTTAGAGAGGGATTGGTCATTGGATATGAAATATTTGGGAATGGATTGACATTGAAGAAAAATCGCTTAGTAAAATTTTAGTTCGGGATTCGATCGATCATCAGTGAAAGGACACGATTTTTATCGATTCATCGGACGCGGTTTGGTGACTCTCCGATTCTGGTATCTGACACTGGTAAACATATCGGGATTAACTTTGATAGTCAATTATCTCACCAAACCCATTTTGATAATCTCTTTAAATCCTCTCTCTCTATGTTTTCTCCTTCATCTTAGGCGCATCCGCTCGGCTTTCCCCGTCATTTTAGCCGTATCCGCTCGTTATTCTCCGTATCTTAGCCGCATCCGCTCGGCTTTCACCGTCATTTTAACCGCATCTGATTCCAATTGGATCACAATAGTTTCAAAATTGTCATCTGCACCTTCTTTACCCCTGTTTTAATGATTGGAACTCCCTTCTCGCTGGACATCCAATGCATCCACGTTTCCATCCCTCCAACTTGTTCATTTTGTTTCAACCTTGGCTCTACCGTGCCGGATAAGTTCCTCTCGAGCAACCTCTCTACTTCAGTGAACTACAACGGCTACCCATCGATCCGCATCCATTTCAAGGTCCCCCAAAGCTGAACTAATTTAATTGCATACCCTCCTCTTACCGGTATTGCTCATTAAACCTATCCTGGCTCTCGATGACCCTTCGTTAGGCTTTGTCCCTTCTTTACTAGCACCTGGTAGTTTGTAATACGTACAAGAACGCGATTTCTCGAACTTCACTATTCGAAGGTGAATGATTTGCCTCCATATCTAGGCTGACTCCTTCTCCTCTTCCCTTGCGCTCTTCAGGCGTGTCTTGGAGACCTATCTATCTATCTAGATCAACGCTAAATGATCAATTAAATCTCAGAATAACTTCCTTATACTTATTTATATCGTATAACACAATAATTACCTATTATAATTTGGTAATTATTCCCCAAAATACGAGATAGCAATTAACACTTCTGAGACGTTTTCATTTAAGGCCAATTTGTCTTCTCTTTCTTAGTAGATCTTGAAGATGAAAACAACTGCCACCCTCTTTCGTCTCTCCCCTGGGACGAACGCTGACTTCTTTGTGGAGGGTCGGGAAGCTCTTCACAAAGGCTGTTTATCCTTTGTAATGACACTTGGCAACCGATTTCTTTATTCCCCAAATATTTCATTGTCTGCTGTTTTTTCAGAGGTCTTTTGTAGTTAGACGAGAATGTGCGGGAACAAAGAGTTAGATAGAGTTACATAGATGAACGGGCTACAAAAGACCTTGCGGTCCAAACTAGGGTTGCCTGAGCTGAAAGATAATGAGGAAGATAGTAACTATCTTAAGAGACGTTGGATCCGATAGGATGGAAGTACCTTTTATCCTAAATTCTAACTATATACAATACTTCGTTTAAGGCAAAGGATAGGAAAGATGAAGTCTCTCCCCTCCCACCTCTCCCACCCGTTTCCGGGCTTGGAATAGTGAAAATATATACCTGGTAGTGTTAGAAAATAGATGCAACTAGGAATTTTAACAGGAGAGCAGGAACACATTAATATATACAAAAAATAAAGGAAAATATGACTTATCTTAATAATCTTATATTAGAACATGTTTTTTTTTCTTCTTTTTTTTAACATGCAAATTTTTATATTTTTGACGCTTATCATCTATTAGATCTATCTACTGCTTTCGTTCTTATTTTAAAACTTTTTGACTTATTGGACACTGCTAGTACCGTTTGGAGATACAAATTTTCTGTAGGATATTTTTAAATGTATTTATTCATGTACATATCTAGGATTTACTCGTTCTGAAAAAGATGCCAGAAACGTATTTACATTTTATATAGATGTAGAATGAAATTATCTTACTCATCTAGGCTTAGAACATGCTCTTTCTTTTTCTTTTTATCGAAATAATGTCTTGTCAGAGAGAGAGAGAGAGAGAGAGAGAGAGAGAGAGAGAGAGAGAGAGAGAGAGAGAGAGAGAGAGAGAGAGAGAGAGAGAGAGAGAGAGAGAGAAAGCTGTACAGGAAACATGGGAGAGATCCTGAAGTTAAATTTATTTAGAGGAAATTGGGTTAACCTGACACCTGAATGCTTGTTAGTTAATCGCTATAAAACGCTGTTAGTCAGGGATTTGATTCAAAGTATTTATCTATACGGCGTTTGAAAGTATCTACGGTGTTGCAGTCTATTACTTTACGAGGAAGCCCATTCCATAAGTTCACGATTCGGTTAAAAAAGAAGTTCTTAGATTCGTGCGAGCTAAAATGATTACCGATATTTTTACAACCGTTTCCTCTCGTGTAATTTGACTGGTTGATAGTGAAATATTTACTGCGGTCTATATTGTCTATGCCTTTGATAATTTTAAAGACCTCAATTAAGTCCCTTTTTAATCTACGGTGGTTTAACGGAAAGAGTTTCAGTTCTCTAAGTCGCTCTTCGTAGGTTTTGTTCCTTAGACCTAGTATCATTTTAGTGAGTCTTCGTTAGACTCGTTCTAATTTAACTATATCTTTCTGATAATACGGGCACCAGGCTTGGACGCAGTATTCCATAATGGGACGGACCAAGGATTGTATTTTTAGACTTATATTCGAACGCTCTACCAATGAATCCAATTATTTTATTCGCTTTTTTAATGACGTCTGATCATTGTTGAGTGGGCTCTAGATCGCCCGATATTGTTACTCCTAGGTCTGTCTCTCTGTCTACGCTAAAGAGTTGAGTACCATTTAGTGAGTAATTTGCTTTGCCACTTCGGTATCCGATATGGAACACTTTGTATTTGTCGGTGTTAAAAGGCATTTGCCACCTTTGTGCCCAGTTCGATAATATATTAAGGTTGTTCTGCATTTCACTAATCTGTGCGTTAGTGAGTACTGAATTCGCGATTTTGGTGTCGTCAGCAAACTTCAATATTATGCCTGAAATGCCTTCGTCTAAGTCGTTAATGTATACTAAGAAAAGAACTGGTCCTAGAACAGACCACTGAGTTACCCTGCTAGTGACGTCTGTCCAACTAGATGATTTTCCATTTATAACTACGCGTTGCCTACGATTACTTAGCCAGTTTTCTATCCACCTTGCTATCGCGCCTTCAATTCCGTACGCTTTTAATTTAGTTAATAAACGTTTGTGTGGAACTTTGTCGAAGGCCTTTTGAAAGTCTAAGTAAATTATGTCGACTGCTTTACTTTCGTCGTATTCATTAAAAATGTCATTGAAGAAGTCTAATAGGTTCGTTAGACAAGAGCGTTTATTTCGAAAGCCGTGTTGGGTGTCTCTAAGTAGTTTCTTTTCTTCAAAGTGGTTAACGAGTTCGTCGCATATAAGTGTCTCTAAAATTTTGCAAACGACCGAGGTTAAACTAATTGGGCGATAATTACTAGGTAGAGATTTATTGGCTTTTTTTAAATATTGGCGTTACGTTCACGAGCTTCTACTCATCGGTTATAGTCCCGGTCTCTAACGAATAATTAAACAATAACGACAGTGGTTTGGCTAGTTCACTTTTGGCTTCTTTTAATATTTGAGGGAAGACCATATCCGGGCCGGGTGACTTATTTACTTTAAGCTTATCAATGCATTTCAGTAGGGTCTCTTTCTGTAACGGTGATACTACTTAATGCCTCGTTGTAACCTATTTTGGATAGCTGTCGGTGTTGGGATTTTGCTAAGATCTTTTGTATTAAAGACTGATGTGAAAAATGTGTTTAAAATACAGCTCATTTCTTCATCGTTTGTGGTAAAGTTTTCGCTCTCGTCAGTTAGCGGTCCGATAGATGTAGATGTTTCTCTCTTTTGTGGGAGGTAACGATAGAACTCTTTCGGGTTGGTTATAATTTGATTTGCCACATGTGATTCCAAGGACTTTTTACTCTGTTTAATTAACCTTTTGGATTTGCATCGTAAGTCTGAATATTTGGTGCGTTCTGTCTCGTCGTTAGAAGTTTTTGATCTAATATGGGCATTCCTCTTGTCTCGTAGACAGTTAGCTATCTCGTTACTCCACGATTTAAGTTTATTTTCATGTGGCGAACGATGATTTTTAAAGGAATACATTCTTTCACCGCCTCGAAGTACGAGCTAGTAAAAAAAATGTCCATTTATCGTTTATAGCGTTTATGTCACGCAAGTTACTCCAATCTTTTGCTTAAGTTTTGTTCTGAGCTTAGTAAAATTCGCTTTTGTAAAGTCTGGGACTCTTTCGTTGCTACTAATTATATATTTACGATTCGAATTTATACTAAATGTGATTGCACGGTGGTCGCTATTACTAAATTCCTCTCCGACATTAATATTCTCTACCAAATCTTCCTTTGTTGCAAAACTTAGGTCGAGTATATTATTTCCGCGAGTGGGGCATAGTACAAACTGAGTTAGTGAACTTTCTTGTAAGTTAGTATAGAGTTCGTTACCATAATGAGCGGATAACGGTTCACGCCACTTTGGTACTGGTAAATTAAAATCGCCCAAAATTACGGTATCGTGCGCGTTACTTATTTCGCTGATTTGATCAAAGAAATCGCTGTCGGTTTGCGTTGGCTGAACTGGGGGTCTGTATATTAGAGCCAGCACTATTTTCGTCGCGTGGTTGTTTTTAAGAAGTATGTACGATGTGTCTATGTTTGCGATTTGTGGCTTTGTTAATTGGATCGGGTTGCGATTTTCTTTGATGTAGAATAGGAAACCACCTCCTTTTTTTGTTAGTTCGACTTTTTTCAAACAATTTTTATCCAGATAGATTATATTATGCTAGGAAATCTCTGTTTTCAATATTTAACCATGATTCTGTAATGCCGATTATATTATAATTATCTGTTAACGCAATTTCCTCTAAATCTGAAAATTTGTTACAGATGCTACGAGCGTTGACATAGAAAACCTTCAGGTTGTGACGGATGGGTAGCCTCGTGTTATTCCCAGTTCTTAATCGAACACATCCTACGGTACTTGTCCCTGTGGAACGTGAGCAACCCCGTTTTTTCTCTGTAATCCTTTACTGCGTCGTTGAGTAGCCTACCAAGGCTGGCAGAGCCTATTTGATTTAGGTGGACACCGTCTTCTGAAAACAAGGATTTAACATAGTAAAAACTGTTCCAGGTGTCGATAAAACCGATATTCTCTTCAATACAAATGTTGGCTAGTCGGCGATTGACACTAGTGGCGATTTTATAGAATCGGTCGTCAGCTTGTCTAAGGAGAATGATACCTGAAAGAATAATTTTGCTAGATTTTTCTTTAAACCGTCCTATCATTCGACGGTACTTCGCCAAGAGGTCCCCCGATCTGGTTCTATGTATATCGTTAGTTCCTACGTGTATGATGTACGTCGTGTTGTTGGAGGCCAGGCTTGCTACTTCGTCTACAGTGGCAACCACGTCGTCCAGGCCACCACCAGGAATACATAAACGTTTCCTAGTCCTGGGTGCCCTACCACAGAACTCCGTGAGTTGCCCTTTCACGATGGAGTCACCCACAAGCCTGACCTCATCGTCGTTCTCCTCTTCATTTTCCTGTGAAAGAATCTGGAAACGGTTATGACAAGAGGTAGTGGGTATGGACCTCTTCGCACTGGCCCTGGGACACACGTTATTCTTAACTACCTGGAAATCCTCCTGTGGGAGAAGAGGGTTAGTGGAGGGTTTGGGGCTAGCCGGGGCAGGGAGTATGATGGCAGGTGAAGCTGGAGGGGTCTGCCTCGCTCCGATATTAAGAGTAACGAATTCCTACAACGATTCCAGCTTCTCTGTCAAAGCATCAATCTTGCGTAGTGGTGCATTCAGCTCATCCGTCAACACTCTGCTTATTTGGCAGAATCTGCAAATCAGAATGTCTCTATTAGTGAAGATCGTCCGGTCGAACGTTTCAGAACAACACGTACACGTCAGCTGTGGTGCCATGGGGATGGTTGACCTGTAATTACGGGAAAGAGAAGTAAGAGTATTAAATCGGGTGTAAATAAAAGAAAATTTTGATATTCTTAAAAGGTTAGAATATTAATTTTCTGGAAAAAAGTTATTTATAGACGGACGAACAATATATAAATTGCCTGTAAGAAAACAAAAAAATATTATACCTGAAAGATGTCAGAATATTAATTTACTGGAACAAAGAAGTATTGATTATTTATTGGAAGAGAAATGTAAGTAAAAAAATCGCCTGTTATAAATTAAAAACAAGAAAAAATCACCAATACAAAACAAGATGGCCTCCACTGACATATATAGTCTCGAAGGGAAAGAAAGGTATTTAAATCGCCTGTAAGAAAACAGAAAATTTTAATATACCTGAAAGGGGTAAAAATATTAATTTACTGCAATGAAGAAATATTAATTATTTATTGGAAGGGAAATATAGGTATTAATTCGTTTGTTAGAAATCAGAAACAAGAAAAAACAATGCAAAACAAGAAAGTTCCCGCGCGTACACAAAGAGACAAAAAGAAAGAAATTATTATGGGCTAAATCTTGTAAACAAGACAAACTTTGCCAGATCAAATAGTAATTGTGACACTCAAAGAAATAACAAAAAAATGTAAATAAAAATAAGAGAAATGCGAAAATATTACTTACAGTTCTGATTAGGGGCAAACTGGTGGTGGGAAGATTGGTCAAAATGACCACTTCGAAAGGTAAATTTAAGTGGTCAACTATTATATATATATTAAGATTAAAGGAAATCACTTGTTTCAGATGGAGGGTAATTAAATGAGGGAAAATAAAGAAGTATAACTTATGAATATACAAATGGCAAAGTCAAAAACACTTTAAGCAACAAATTGTTGGAGAAACACAAAAAGCATCTTATAGCAAGCATGGCTCGAACTGTCATTTTGGTAAAACAAAAATGGTATTAATATTATTAGTATAAGTAGTATCAATGTTAAAATACCCTTAAGCTCTTTTGCAGAGACAAGAATTTTTCTATGAGTCAAAAGAATACTCCATGTGTCTACATATGTAGATAGTGATAATATACTGATATGATCTGCGCAGTCACAAAACTTTTCCTGGTAATAAAAATAACTTTTATACATAATTGTGTTTCTCCAGGTATTTGATTGATGGTGTGTGTGTGTGTCTCTCTTGCTATCTCTCTTTCCATATATATATATATATATATATATATATATATATTGAGGGTGAAATGGGTACAAAGAAATTTATTTCTAAGGTTTCGGACCTAAGCTACGGCCCTTCGTCAGAGATGTGAGCGATTTAAGATCAAAAGTGAGAATGGTCTATGATGTGTATGTCCTGATGTGGATAGAAATGAAAGTACAGTAATGAATGTGGTGGACCACAGAGATCTGGTTGTAGGGGACGAAAATGTTTCGAAAAAAAATAATATGGAATAGGATGAGTTAAAAGCTCGTTGACTAGATACGGATGCGTTGTGTTGTTGTGTTTTATGAGTGGTATTAGATTGGGGCGGCTGAAGATGGGGAGGGGGACGAGTGAGCCACGAGTTAGAGAAACGCGTTATTCATGTTGTTGCTGTCTTATGTATGGATAGGTGTTGGTTGAAGGTAGTCGAGTGCTGCGGGGTATCTCAACTCTCTGGCGTGGATTAGGTTGTATGTGGGGTCTCTTGCGAGTTTCCCTCGTTGTCGTGTTAATCCGGTGTGGATGTATGTATTGGGTGGTGTGAGTATGTTGTTGTGTAGTGTGGTGATGAATGTGTACCTAGGAGAGCGACAGATACGTTTTAGAGCAGAGTTCTGAATATGCTGTGCTTGTCTCTTCCATGTGTGACTCGCGGCTGTTAGAGTAATTGGTGGGTATGTTAATAATGAACGAACTAATGTCTTTTTAGGTGTAGTTGTAGTTTGAGGCTGGCAGAATAAAACCTCCCAGCATTTTGTTTTTATTTTAGCTCGTACTTATGTGATTTTTTGGTTTTCGTGAAAGCGTAGGTATTTATAGAATGTGACCCCAATTATTTTGGAGCAAGGTTTATGTATATGTGAGACTTGTGTGGGCTGGGTAATTTTGGTCTGGTGTATGTGTTTATATTTTTATGTTGTGCAAGTTGTGGTCACGCACGCCATAGAGTGTCGTTTGGGTCTTCTAAGGCTTAATAGCAATGAGCAAATTGTGCTTATATTCTGTCTTCTAGTTCAGTATTATGTGTGCATGGTGAGTGATTCTGTTTGGCCCTGGCTGGAGACAAGAATGGTCTCATCGTCAGAGTAAAATAATGTGTGTGTATGACTGTAGTTTTCGGGTGGCCTTGGAGTATCGTTGGTGTACATTATGTAGAGTGTAGCCATCAGTAAGCCACCCTCTGGTACGCCAGCGCGTGACGTGAATGGGTGTGACATTTCGTTGTTTCGTTGGCATCACCTTCTATTGGCAAGGTAGTAGGAGAGCGGCCTTGTGGTTCAGAGAGGGTGCTCCGTGATATTGACTTGTTTCCAACCAAATCCTTCAAGTTACCCATTATCGAATGCCTTCTCTACGTCTTTGCTGATTGAGAGTTTTTTTCGTGCTTTTGGGATTATGTCGCGAAGGAGGGTTACACCCGCTTGAGAGGACCAACTTATCCTGAAGCCAGATTAGCAAGGGCATAACCATTCCCAGTCCTATATTAAATTCTGGAGACGCCTGTTAATCATACGCTCAAGTATTTTGCCTAAGTGCTCTAATAGAACATTTGGCCTGTAATTGTTTGGGGTTTTGGCTCAGTTTGTGGAGTAGTATGTTGTGTGATGTTTTAAATGGTTGTGAAAAATGTCCAGAGGCGAGTGAGGCTTGAATAGTTGCGTAGGCGTAGCGAAAATGTGTTTGGGAGGTGATGTATTATTGTGACTGGATAGCCGGAGAGGATGGGGACGCGTTTTGGTGTCGTTTTAATGTAGTGGTTTATTTCCTCGAAAGTTATAGAAGTGGTTAGTGTGATAGAGTTATAGAGCACCTCCATTCGTATCAAGGGCACGGGCCCAAGCTCAGCGGCGTGGACCCGTGGGTAGAGTGACAGTCAAAGGGGTGGAAGAGATAAAACAGTGGACTTAGATGGTGGAGACAGTGAGAGGCGGGTTGGAAACAGTGGAATTGGGGCTAAGGAAAATAGAAGGCTGGATGGGAAGAGAAAAAGGAGGGGTTGGGGCAGAGGAAGGACAGGCTGGGATAGTGGAGGCAGGGTTGGGTAGGGTGGAAGGGTGGGCAGTCGAATAAGGGCTAGGGACAGAGGGGGGAAGTGCCTAACCCGATGCTGGTCCAGGGGGGTGGGAAGAGCAGGATAGAATGGGGTGTGGAGAGCAGGATAGGAGGAAGGAAGTGGTGGAGGAGGAAGATCTTGAGAAAAATGTAGTGTGTAAAATGGGATTCGTGCATCCTTGTGTGAGGTGAATTGCTGGTCTTTTGTTTTTCTTCGTTTACTAGGGCAAACACCATCTCGGGCATGGCTATTTGCCCTAGTCCATTGTTGCATAGAGTAGGTTATGGACAATGGCGTATAGGCGGAGATCGCCCCTGACATCTCTCTTGCCACCGTCGGCCAGTTAGGTTTGGTTGTGGTGCCAGTTTGTATCAAGTTAAGTGAGGGTGTATGCGAGTAGGTAAGTGTAGGGGTATATGGGCTTGGGATTCCGTTCCGGCGCAAGCACCAGCACCGAATGCTCTTGTGATGGGAAATGGAAGAGTGGGCGCGTATCTGGTTGAGGTTGTGAGGATAGTTTAGGTTGAGGTGTGTTTGGGTGGGGAGTATCGAGGCCTCTTTCAGTTCGGTGACAGCATAAACGGTTGTATGTCCCTTTGTAATCCTGGTCTGACCCACATGGTAGGGTAAAATTACCTACCCCGCAGTGGGCAAGACCCCAAACTTCCTATCCCCGAAGCCTCTAACTATACGCTCTCAGGATAAAGGCATAGTTGCAACGATGGTTAGATGTGAAGTCTTCGTTCACGGGGCAAGATCACAACGGGGTAAGGGATGAGCGGGGGGCGAAGGTGCCATGTTAAAATAACAAGCGGGAGACATTTTCTCTTTATTAATTAACTCCCTCAATGGGGATGATTTTGTGTCACTGTGGCAGAAGACTCGGGGATGTTGGACCCTCCTTGTGGCGCTTGGTGAGCGTATCCTTTAAAAATGTCAGTCATGATAATTGTTCTACGAAGCCGTCTATGACTGCGAACGACGCTTATTTTATAGACAAGAGGCAACTGGAAAAGTAGAACCGCAATCAAAAAGCTTCTCTCACAATAAATGGTGTGAGTAAAGGATGTGAATGTCTAGATAAATTCGGTAAGGATGCAACGGTCTAGATAAATTCGGTAAAGGATGCAAAGGTCTCGGAAAATTCGGTAAAGGAGGCAAAGGTCTCGGTAATTCGGTAAAGGAGGTAAGAGTCTAGGATGTCACGGCAAAAATACACAGATTGAAGTGATTTCAAATGTTAAACACAATGAAGAAATTCTGTTAATTAAGACTTGTAGCGATTAGAAACATTGATGTGACTTTTGATGATGCGATCGTCAGAGAATCATTTTTCGAGAAACTTTCTGCTCTTCTTGTGGGGGGTTTATTCTAAAACCTTAAGGTCTTCATAATTCATGTCATATTGTAAGTTGTTTAGGTGCCACGCAATGGGTTTTCGCTTAGAGTGGCTCTTTGGTGGTCCTCATCTTTTTTTCGTAAGTTTTCCTGTCTGTGCTATGTACTTCGCCATCCAATCGTAGCATCTTATCTCATAGACGACTCAGGCTTGTTCATTCTCGCTCCGCCTGCCCTCCACCTTGATGAAATGGCCTCGTAAGGACTTGCTCGGCCTATGGGCTTTGTCGATGTTGTGTGGGCGGAGGAGTCTTGCTGTTATGTCCTATGTCTTACTTATGTAGGGAAGTGTGTTCCTCTTGTGTTGTCTTTCTCCGTCGTTTCGAGGAGACAGTCTTCTTACCTATTTTATAAACCAGTTGAGATAGTTATATACATATATCCTTTGTCAAGAGTATTAAGCCCCCCTTATAAATCGATATATTTAACATACTTAATAAAGCTTGTTTATAATTCATAAATATATATAATAATGTTGCTATTTGCAAATACGCATGTTTGAATATTTTGTTAATACCTTTGAATTACTTAGTATTTTATCCAACGGGAGGGCATTAATATTTATTTCGTTTCAGCTTAAATTTATAGCTAATGTTTATCCAATATCGTTCTAAATAGATATATAATATGAGGAACCCTATAGAACTTACAGAAGCCAGAGATCACAAATCAAACTTTTCCATGTCCAAGGGTTAAGTATAAATTACCTTAAACCTAAAATGTTCATGATATGCTTTCTAAATCATTATAAAACGATATCAAGAGTAAAAAAAGCTTTGTACCAAGGAAGAAAGCGACTTACAACAACTCGAGAAGACATCTATCATAAGAGCTTCTTTACAGAATCGCAGAAAAACCGTTTCTGAACTTGCTGGGAAGTTCAATGAAGCTTCAAATTAAAAAAAATCACTCAGAACAGATAAAAAAAAACCTAAAGACAGAAGGCGAAAAAGAATCCATAGATATCTAAGTCCAATAGATAAAAAGTTTTCAGTGGCAGAAACTCACAAAAAATTAAACAAATGAACAATGATCTAATTGGTTAGATGAAATTAATGATCAAGAATGTAAGAAAGAATATCGTATTTTTGTTTTAAATGTAATTTATATAATTCCATTTAAATAAATCGGGAGAAAATAATTACAAAAAATTAACGTTATGTAACAAGATTGCAAATTATTTAAAAAATTAATGTTTTGTAACAAGTTTGCATAATTTGAGTAATTCTTGGGCTACCTCTGTGTGACCAAGAGTTGGAAAGGTATTTTCCCGTACTTATTTGGTACCAACAGTGAAGCATTGAGGCGGCTCTATCATGTATAAGGCTGTATGTCTTCTTCAGAGCCAGAGGAGATGTTTTTATGCTAAGGAATAATAAACGCAAAAACTTATACCACCGGGTAATCACAAGCTTTCGAGCCATTTATCTAGAAATTATATACAGAACAACAAGAAAATAAGTTACCGGGACAAAACCCCATGCAACACATCCAACCACACCAAAATTAGTTTGTCAAAAAGGAAATTACCCCTATTGATTGGCCACCATGAATCCAATATACTCGTAGCACTAGTAGAGAGTGTTTGGAGAAGCAATAAGTACCACAAATACAAATAAAACAGAATTATATAAAATAATACAAGTCTAGTAGGGAAATGCCAGTATGGATATTCGCACACCCTTCTTTAACTGTGTTCCAGGTGTTCAAGAGATAAAGGCTCTCTACTATGTAGTTCATTTTTCCAAATTTCTCCACAACTAAATTTCCAGCAAGTTCAAATCTGCCCCACCGGTGAATACACAATTCCCTCTTCCATTCCAATTCATAGCTCTTGAAATGTCTCTCCAAGGTCGCTCCCGGCATCATAGCGAAAAAGAGCAGGAGCTCCATCTCGTTGAGGGTAAATGTCCTCATTTTCAGATAACTATCCAATTCCATATATTGGCTATGGAATTGGCAACAGCGATAAAATTATTTCTTTGAAGCGGTAGCTGTTTTAAAAGAGGTTGATATAGCAATTTTCCAATCAATCCAAGTGTGCACGTTGTGCGTGAAGTGAATTAAAGTGCAATTGCCGGTAAATGATAAAGAAATAGGAGGGGCTTTAACTTTATCAACGATTAACGTGAGTTAAAGAAATCAAATGGAATTTCTGATAGTGAAAAATCCAATTACTGCCGAGTTTTGATCACGTCACGACCAATTCAAATTCTGAAACTCGTTACAAACTAAGGAAGAGAAAGACGTGCTTTGATCTTCCCTTCCCTCTAAAATAGGGAACGATTGCATGGCGTGCGGTGACTTATGGAGATGAGGAAGCAATTCAAGTTTTACAAAAATAAATATGTTAATTGAAGTAAATTTGTTGTTCATTAAAAATAACTATAAATTGTAAGCTGTTCACTTTATTTAAATGCTATTTTTTTAACTTTATTTAAATGTTATTTTTTTAACTTTTTTAAAATGTTAAAATAGCTTCTGTAAATATGCACAACCAGCTAGACAAGATATTCTATCATATTGGCCTACATTGTATTTGTGAGTGCAACACTGTTTTGGATGACATCTAGTGTTAGCGTAGGCCTACCTGTTTTAATAATAGTTTCTCTTTCCTTATAAGTCATCGCTCTGAAGTTCCTTTTTAATACTTTTTCAATAATGCAATCGCATTTTCACCCAACTTCATTTGCATCCATTTTGTTTAAAAGGAGATTATCACTTAAAAAAATCAATAATCAATACGCAAGAATGCCGAAAATATTAAAAAAATGCTTAAGATATAAGATCTTAACCATACTAGAGTTTTTGCTATTTAGTTGCTTTCTTTCTAAGAGCCAGTATTTAAATTTCACCAAAAATTTGTTTAAGCTTCAGAGCATAATAATAGTTACGTCAATGTTTTCCCAGATACTGGCATTCTGGTAGGGTTGCCAGATGCAAGCAGATTACTGCAAAGCTAAATTTGCTTCCTTTTCCGTATACAAATAGGTTATGTTTTTCTTATTTCTAACACGGTGTTGAAATATCTAGATAAAAATCATAAAACTTTAATGACTGTATAATATTGGTAAGAAAAGCAGAACATCTTTTAAACTATTCATTCCAAAGCACTAAAAAGCAGAACTATTATTGAAATTAAGAGAAAAAAAAGAGTAGAAATCTCGACGAAAAGGATGCATTTCTTCAATTGCAGTCGGGCTCATCAGGGTCTAACGCCAATTCGATTGAAAGTGAAGGGTACTGTGTGGCGTATACAAGTATAGGCAAGCATGAATGTGAGAATAAAATTGATTCTGCTGTCATATTAATTGTTGGGGTGTAATTTCTCTTTCTATTCTTCTTAAATAGGAAAGGCATTGCTTCCAATGACTGCACGCCACTGAGAAATACTCTCAAACGACGTCATTAAAATAATGATATTAAAGTACTTTTTGAAGAGGGAAAGAAAGATATAAGGAAAGAAAAAAAATGGTAAAAAAATAACGAATTTAATTGAACTATTCATTTATTCATTATATTTCGTTTATGCATAGATTAACTTGTATGTGTTTGTTTTTTGTTTCTCTTCTCTCCATTTTCCATCACATGTCAAGCATACTAATAACATAATAGCTATGTCATTATCGTAAAACAATAACTTCAATTCTCTATCTAACAATTAATATGATAGCAGAATCAATTTGATTCTCACATTTATGCTTGGATATATATCATACTTTCTTTCTTTTTTTCTCTTTCTCGCTCTAGGGGGCTTCTGGAGTACATACAAATCTCCATCCCTCCTCCCTTCTTTCCGGAGGAAAAGCGTATTTAAAATTCTCTTTCATCATTTTCTCCAGAATGTATGTTTTAATTAGCATCGTTTGTTTATTTTTTGCACTTCATTTGCTTGTTCCTATCGATTTATACTCATACATATAATCATATTACACACGCGTCCCCAAATTAAATGAACTATTTCTCTACATTGGAATCATTATACAACAATGTTAGGGGACAATATTTAAAGAGAAATTTTCCTCTTTCGATTGAGCGGTGGAATGAGGTGGGAGGGAGTCGAAAATGAGGGTAGACTTAGAGGAGGCGGGGGGGAGGAAGGAAAAGGACGCTGGTTGCTTTACGCGCTTGGGAAGCACTCTGTCAACAGCGTTGCATAAGAAGCAGTTGCATGATACTGATACACTGCACCTTAAACAGTACTAAAATCTCAATTCTTCGCATTGCTTCAACAAAATAACATACAATAGCTTCTATAACTCCGATCTTTACAGTTCTATCTACACATTTTTTACAGGTGCTTCTGCGCATGCCCATTCTTATACACCATTCAATTTTCGAGTGACACACTCAAACATACATTCCTGCATTCTTTGAAGATGAGAAAGAAAAAATATCAAAGAGAATTTTATGATCAGAACTAAAGAAGTAAAACGATTAAGCTGAAGGCAAGACGATTTCGGTAATAAAAGAATGATAAATAATATATAACCACGTTTGGACGTTGTAAAAAATCAGCATCCCTGAAATCAATTTTGGAAGATTAGCAGACCCGAAAATACGCTGGTAAACAAACGCTAAAGAGAATTAGAGTACTGAATCTAACATTCAATTAAAAATACAACAAAATAAAAACATTGTAACAGGATAGTCCTATTAAAATAGAAATATCCCACTAAATAAATAGCATAATTGTTATTGAGCCGTTGATGGTCGGCAGACTGTATTTCAGCGCACCCATCGAAATAACATTGCGAACAACATTTAAGCCTACGTCCGTTCCCGGCCGCCAGAGGGAGTTTATGGCAGCGCGCGTGCGCATAGCTTTTGACCGGGAAGGACTTAAGATATCATTCCTTTATTTCATCTACTTTTTTTAACACCAGTCTTTTCTCAGATGTATTAAAAAACATTCTTTTCTTCGGTTGCACATGTAAGAATACACAAATTTAAATTCTTACACATTATTTTGTTATTCACATTTGGCATAGATCTTCGTTGATTATTATTATACATGCGAATGTTCTATAATTCCCTTTGTCTCCATTAGTCACTTGATTCCTTTTCAGCTTAACTTGAATCCATTTGTTACGACCAGCGGTTGTGCTAATAGCATTACCCTCATTTGTCTTCTTATTACTCATATACCTTTGCTAAAATTTGGGATTTTGTTAAAATTCAGAAAGTACCCGCCCTCTATTTATTTCATAGTTCATATATATTTCTGCTTAAAAACAAAAAAAAACAAGTGAATTTTAATTTAGCGACGGTTTTTTCTTGGACAAATTATGTACAAAAGGGGCTTTTGGGTGGTTAGGTTATTAGAATCGCCTCATATTGTATTATATATCATTTTGAAGAGAATTTCGAAATTGGGGCTTCGCCCCCATACCCACTTTAATTGTGGGTGTTTGCACCCTTAGCTATTTTTAAATAATCTAGTAGTGTTCACAATTCGAAGGCCTAGTTTTAGATTCGAATTCAAAGTCGATTGCCAGACGTCGTTAGGCGCTTTAATGTTCATTGTTTTATACCATGTTTCTTGACTTCAGACATATAAGCCCCGCCCCCGAATGCTATTTAAATCGATCATATTTTCTTTAATACTGATTAATATAAAAAAATTCATACTATCTTCAAAAAAAATCACTTCAAAATGATAAATAGTCAATATGATACCATTCTAATAAACAATGTGGTTGCCCAGATGGTTGCCAATCAATGTTTGGTCATAACATCATAATTAAAAATTTGCCCGCCTAATTTTTTTTTTAAAAATTAAGATATTATAACAAAAAGCCTACAAAAATGGAGGACGGGTATTTTCCGAAATTTAACCCTGATTTTAATATCTTTACCCTAATTACTTATTGCAGTTCCTTTAGTTAAAGTCCTTTAATAACTAGGAATATTTAGTTCCTGCCACTAATTGTTAAAATTACCTATCTTCTATATTAAATTGCATCGTTTCCTGCTAATAAGATGGCGGCGGGGGGGGGGGGAGATGTTATTATTATCTTTGCCCATCTGTGCAGATCTTCGTTCACCATTTTCCTAAACTTGCTTTTCATGCTTATGTTTTTGAGGAGGAGGGGCTGGAATTTTGATTACAGGCACTAGGTTAGTTCATAAATATTTCTTAAAGATAAACATTGGGAACCACAAATTGGAAAGATGTAAGATAAACGGCCCAGGGGAAATGAGAGAAGCGTCGCAGTGGGGACACAAAATTGCATCGCAGATCAGTGAAACGGAAGCTTAATCGGATCGGCTAATCATGAGCACTCTAAAGACTCAGATTAAACTGAGTTTGCAACCCGCTCGTTTCGTACTAGGCAAGCTACATGTTTTTTTTTTTAGAGAGAGAGCCTTTCTGCCAGCCATTGGCAAGGATACGGCTGCTGGAACAAGAAAAGCACCCACTAGACTAATTTAAAATAAACAAAAAACAATAGATAAAACAACAACATAAAACTAAAATAAAGATAAATAGGCTTGTTCATGCGCATCAGGGTAGGCTTTCTTCCCTTATCCCCCACCTTCCCTTAGGCACCAACAATTTTACGAAACTCGAACACTCTAGAACTAGGCGCGCGAGCGCCCTCTCCCAACACCAGGGATAAGCGGCAGTGGTGCCTGGACAATGCTGTATGCGAAGCTCCCACAGGCCAGGATATGCAATCAAATTGTGGCGTAGACTGGGTGACCCACCAGCATTCACAGTACCGGGTTTTGCAAAAGTTCTGTCACACTCGTTTTTTCATATTTCGAGAGGTTTACGTGTGATAGAAAAAGTTCAGTTAAAGAATCTTAAAGTTCTATTTTTCTATCACGTGTCATTAAAACGTCCTCTCCATTGTGTCGAGATGTAAGTGAAAAGAATCGAGATCTCTGCTCTCTTGCGGGCGGGCAACAACAAGTCTAAGATCGCCAAGCGGCTCAAAGTCAGTCGCATTACTGCCCACGGGATTGCAGAGAGGCTCAAGAACGGGGAAGACCTCAAAGATAGACCTAGTTCAGGCAGACCTCAAATTATCAACCGTTTGGATATGAGAATGGCCTTCGAAAGTGCTCCGAAGCTCAAATGACAGCACTCCTAAATAACAACATCTGGATACACACGGTGTCCAGGGCCGTCAAGGAGCAGTGCGGCAAGAGCCTAAGGTGCGGGGAAAGACCTCTGCTAACCGGCCGTATGCAAGAACAACGTCGGGAGCGTTTTCTTCGCCTTTCCAATGACTTGAAAAGTAATGGTAATCGAATTCTCTTTTTTTTCTGATGAAAAGAACTTAACAGTCGATCCGTTCATCCGAAAGCAGAACGACCGCGTGGTAAGTTTCGCTTAGGACATCTCCGACGTCTGCTACGTGTCCTTGAGAACGCACCCGTCCTCTGTGATGACGCTTGACGTCGTGATTCAAATGGCGAGCCGATGCCCCCGGTGTGGTTCACCGCCGGTTACAGACTCACTGCAGTCGATTATAGGGAAACATTGGCCACGAAAGTCCTTCATTGGGTGAGAAAGATCCCGAAAAAAGCGGACTACCTCTTTCAGCAGGACGGTGCCCCGACCCACATGGCCAAGACCGTGCAGGAGTGGTTGAGGTCGAACATGAATTTCTGATCGAAGGAGTTTTGGCAGCCGAATTTGCTCGAGCTCAATCCCCTCGACTACAACGTGAGGGCCTATTTCGAGGAAAAGGCCTACAAGGTTCGCTGTCCCCCGCAGAAACGTCGACGAACTGAAGAGCTCCCTCAACCGCGTGTAGGCCAGCATGACGAAGGACTTCGCCCGCAACATGTATGCGGCCTTCAGGTCTCGCCTGGAGCCAGTGTTTGCCGCCGATGGCGGCCACTTTGATTAATATTTCGATTTAAACACTTATTTATTTATTGAAACAATAAAAAAGTGTCTAACGAGGAAAACTTTCATTGTTTCTTTTGTTGCTAACGTCGCAACGATTGTAACACGAGACACTTTTTTTAATATCCCGTCAGTTCCATGGAAGCGCTCCATCAGATGGACATTCTTCGTGTATTTTGGTCTAGAAACTTTAGAGTAAAAAATATAATCAATATAAATACCTTTAGAAACAATAAATATGAAATTTGTTTTAGGGATAGGAAAGAAATTTCTAACAGGGACCAAATTAAAAATTGGTTCTTTGAGGTCCTGCTTCATCCATTTGATCTCGTCTATTGCTAGATACTAGCAATAAATTACTAACGGGGACCAAAAGAAAAAATAGTTATTTGAGGTCCTGCCTGCTTCATCCATTTGCCCTCATCTATTGCCAGATACTAGCAATAAATTACAATAAATTAGTTCAACCCTCCCTCAAAATAAATCTTTTTCGATAACAAAGGTCGAGATTTCCAATACAAAATTTGAAAGTTTCAAATAACAACTATCAAATATTTACCATAATAAAGGTTAACTATTTAAAAAAAAACAATGTTAAAAAATTTCTAATCACAAAGATTAACGATTTACAAAAACGAAGGTTTTTGTAAATCTAAAACCAAAGTTCAATAATTTTAAATAACCAAGTTCAAAAATTTTCAATTTCAAACCTCAACAATTTTCAAATAAAATAGCTTACAATTTCCAATCACAAAAGTCAACAATTTCTAATAAGAATTAAACAATTTCAAAAAACAGTACTCAAAAATTTCCAATAAAAAAGATCAACAATTTCCAATAACAAAGTTTGACGATTTACAATAGCATATTTCAACCATTTGCAATAACAAATGTCAACAATATCAATTAAGAAATATCAACAATTTCCAATCACAATAGTCAACAATTTAAAAAAAAACAAAGGCAAATAATTTCCAATAACCATGAACAAGATTTTCAGAAATAACAAAGATGATGAAATTTCCAAAAGAAACCTCAACAATTTCCAATAGCAAAGCTAGAAAAAATTATTAACAAAGTTGAAACATTTTAAATAATAAATGTCAGAATTTTCCAACGGCGAAAAGTTAACAATTTGCATTAACAAAACTCACAAATTTTCAACAAAAAAGTTAAACAATTTCCCAAAATGCAGCTCAACATTTTCCAATGACACACGTTAACAATTTCCAATAAAAACTTAATATTTTCCAAAAACGAAGTTCAACAATTTTGCATAATAAAGCTCAACAATTTCTAATAATATAACTCAACAATTTACAATAAGAAAGATCAACAAGTTCCAATAACAAAGACCAAAATTACCAATAACAAATCTCAAATTTTCCTCTGAAAAAGGTACAAAAACCTTTCAATATCTAAGGTAAAAATTATCCACTACCAAAGGTCAAGCATTTCCTATAACATAGGTAAAAAAATTCAAATAGCAAAGCTTAGCAATCTCCAAAAACTAAGCTTAACAATTTCCAATATCAAAGCTTACAATTTCCAAAAACAAAGGAAAAAGTTTACAAAATCAATGGGCAACAATTTATAATAATAATGGTCAACAATTAATCTTAACAATACTAAAAATTCCAATAATAATTGTCAAATATTTCCAATAATAAAGGTCAATAATTTACAAAAACTAAGGTCAAAATTTTCCAGTCAAAAAGTTGTACCATTTCAAATAAAAAAAGGTTAACAATTTCCAATAATTAATCTCAACCATTTCCAAAAACAAAGGTCAACAATGTTCAAACCTTGAAGGTCAACAATTTCCAATAACAAAGATCAACAATTTTGAAAAACAAATTTCCAATTTCCAATAACAAAGATCAACAATTGCCCTAAACAACTATCCATAATTCCAATAACAACAATCATCAATTTCCAATGGCATAAGTCAATATTTTACAATGGCAAAAGTCAACAATTTCCTATAACAAAGGTCCGATTTTATATTTATTTGGTTGCTTTTGAGATTACAATACCTAGCCCCATCCGACCTTTTTCTTCATTCATTTTTCTTCTGTTATTGATGTTAAAATAACTACTTTAACTTGGTTTAATTCGCAGAATTGCAAAAGTGTTTTGCAAAACATCAGTTGCAAAAGTGTTTTGCCCTCAAAGGAGATTATGTTGAAAAACAAAATTCAGACTTCTTTTTGTTTTGATTTTATTCCTTTTTTTCTACGAACTTTTTAAACACCCCTCGTTATTGTGAGAAGAATTTGTGCGATTTTTGGTTCTTCCGATATACAAACCTTTTACAAAAGGATTACTGAACCAACAATTTAAACACTTGTTATTTTCATCAGCATGAACGTGCGATTCTCTATCTTTATGTTGTTCGAAACTAAATCAAAGCATAAATCACCTCTCAAAACTTTTGAAAATCATCTTTGTTGTGCATGAGCATTTACGAAAGTTCCATTTTTTATTGCTTCTATCCTATTGATCGATAATAAAAGAGGGTGGAGGGTCATATGGGAAGCAGCTATTGAGCGAATGTCACCACCTCAAATATAAGCTGAGGAGGGGAGCAAATTCCTAGTCAAATCCTCAGAAACGATACGATCCTATGTTTACATCGCAAAGTGTTTGATAAATGTATCCTACTAACCTCGACTTACGGAAATGAAATAATAAAACTGAACAAAAAGCAGGTTAAAACCTCGGACAACAGAGAGAAACTTGAGCAAATGTGTACCAGGAAAATTTCAGAAGGTCCATAAAAGAAATGCAGGAATAAGAACAAAAGCAAGGGTGAAAAATATATATTTAAAGATAAGCGAAGCAATATCTAGGCCTTTATTATGTTGTAGTATTGCTCGGGCCTTTTTAAGTTAGTAATGCCGGGCTTAAAAATCGGTGGAAAGGTTCATGAAAAGTGGTGTTTATGTGGCACATAAAGTGTCTAAATGACGATGTTTACGTGTGAATATTGCTTCATATGTATTGGCTCGAAATGCCCATGAGCCATTTTAGGACAGAATTGTTGCCGAAGGTGGACAGTGGGTTCTTTAGTGCAATATTAAGTGCAAAATACTTTGGCTTGATCGCAAACATAGAGCCATCCCTACACATAGACGCCATCTTTAGCAGCAGCAGCGGGCGATTTTTGCATTTAGTGTGGCGATAGAAGTTATTCATTTTGGGTTACTCAACAATAAGCAAACTGTTACTGCAGGCCTATATAGTATAGGTTCAACAATGAGAACTTCTAAATAAAGCTAAGGAACAAAAAATTCTTTGCTGGTCGACCGAAAGGGTGACCTCCTCATTTGTCAAAATGCACATTTAAGCAAAAAAAAAAAAATATATATATATTTCGTTAAGTTGGAAAGTTCTTCCTTATCATCAATATTCACTGGAATATGTACCGTATTATGGTGGACCACGCTCATCGGCTTAAAATTGCACCAATGTACACGCGCCCTTCCTGTACGGCCAAATGGAATTTCCGACTGACTTCCTGCTCTCTCTTTCGAGCGAGATAGATAGATAGATAGATAGATAGAGAGAGAGAAAGAGAGAGAGAGAGAGATAGATAGAGAGAGAGAGAGAGAGAGAGAGAGAGAAACGACCTTTCTCTGCGCCTCACCAGATAAGGGCATTCATAATATCTTTCCTTTCCCTGAGAAGTAAATTTGTCTGGAAACGAAACTGCTTTCCAAATAGATGAAATGCCAGGCTCCCTTAATTTGGGGAGGAATAAAAACAGTTTTTGCAGAGAGATTCACTTGAGATCCCTTTACAGCAGTTCAGAACTCGAAGTATATCGATCATCTACACGTAGAGAAGACTCCCCTGCCTCTATGACCTCTCATTCTGTCTGGATGGTATCCATGCTATCATTCATCTGCATCTCAAGCTCAGCGTATGCAGCTGACTGGTCTAATCCTGGATTCATCGTCGACTGGGTCTCTTCACCTCATCGAAGCCTACATCTTTTTTTCCCGGCATTTTTTTTCCTTTTCTTATCATAAACTTTACCCTGCAGTGAATAGCATAAACACTAATTTGCATATAACTCCCTTGCCGTTCCGCTGTATTTTTTTAAAACAATTTTCATACAATTTCCTTGCCGTTCCCTTGTAATTTATAAATTGTTTGTGAATCTTGCGATTCATCGTATATTGGTTTGACCATTATTCAATCAATTGTCGTATCAAGCAGCATCGGGGAAGGTCGACCTGTACGGGGCTGGTTCTAAACAAACCAAAACCCTCGCCCATACGAGATCACATAAAAATATGTCTTAAATTAGTTTTTACAACTTTAAAATACTCGGTAATACCTCACATCCCAACGAATTACGATTATTAGAATAAATTTTCATCCTAAAAGTAAAACCTAATTTAAATACAATCCAAATAGCATTCAATCTCTACCGTAAATTGCACTGTTCTTTTTAAGTATTTTATTAAATTAGGCTCGGTCCTCGAAACGTCCAAATACAGATTGTCGTCGAATAAAACTCTACATATATGTTTACTTCTACCCGAATTAAGTGGGAGTTCAAGGTCAAAGGAGTGACCTTACCTCAATTCTGGTCGCGGCAGAAATGGGAATCGAAGTTAAAGGAGGGGAGGAGACAACCTTCTTCAAAAGGAATGGAAAGGATTTAACTAACAAACCACAGAGTTTGGTTGGATGTTACTAAAATAATCAAGGGTGCGGGCTATAAGGCTTATGAAAAGGTAGAAACAAAAATAAACGATACCAATTTACACAGAATACACAAAAAATATTTAGAAGGAAATAATGGCAATGAAAACTCGATGTTTACAAAAATCGATCTAACAGAGCTACTAGGAGCGAACAGGAGCGAGCTCTACGTGAGTGTTCGGGAGGTTATAACAAGCCTCGGTAAGTATGTACACAGGAATGACTGGCAAGGATGCCACAGTTGATTCGTTTCGGCCTGGCTTGGGTTCGAGGCTTTAAGAGATGAAATGGGGATTGATTGGTTATTCGAGGGACCTTACCCACATGGAGTTTAACCTCTAGTGGTAACACTAACTGGAAGGACTATTCGTGCCGAACGAAAGGTACCGGTACCGAGTATGGGCCAATTGACTGGGGCTCAGATCCTTCGGCATAATTCTAGCCTTCGGGCTCGTAGGAAAATCGGACCGCGATCGACAGTGAAGTGTCTCGTTGAGAACGGCAGACCTATACTATCAATACTCAATTGGGACCAACAATATATAGGGACCAGCCAGAACCGTTACTACCTCTTCTTGGTCAAACACAGTTCTGAGGGATGTGAAGTACCCCCGCGGGGGTTTCTTGATAACGCGCGTTTGACATTCCAATCCCTCTCCTATCGCTGAAACCAGTTTGATATTCGGACTATTCCCACGGCTCTCGGTGAGCGTTACCTGACCTAGTAGTTTCGACGGGGCTTATGGCGGCAAAGAAACTCTATGATTAAAGATGACTTTAATGAAAGCGAGATATTTGAAGTGATGTGGTCAAAAAACTTGTCAAAGAGCCAAGACTGGGTCTGCCTGCTTGTGTGGCGCATGTGTGGCCTTCCAGCGGCCTTCCAGTGGCCAGCTTTTGGCTTCAGGGCAACACCAGCTCCCCCGGGCACGTGATGTAGCCCTTCCTATTAAGTATGAAGCCCTCTTAAAAGATAAACTAGTGCATAACTTGGATCTCGCTGCCGGCCACGCCAAACACCATGATGTAGACCAGAAAATTAGTCTTCCTGACTCTCGATACATCTTTTGGGGGACGCGGCAAACCAGCTGTTGTTTTGTGAGTTCACTACCTGGTTCTGATCGAAATATACAGCGCGAACCACCTGTTGTTTTGCGAGTTCACCACCCGGTTCTGACCGAAATATACACCACCAATAGTGGAAGGAGCATCCTGCACTAATAGTTTATACATCGTATTTTTATAATTAGAGAAAATAAAAATGTCTTATGTTTTTAAAAAAAATGATGGAAAATGGTAAAAAGATTGGATTAAAAGGAAGTACGAGAGTATTATTAAAAGAAGGTTGAGGCGGGAAAAGCTAAAAAGAGTTTTTCACTAACTAAAGTCATTTATCAAGGAAATGAGGTGGATAGCAAAGTTTGTGTCATCTATCAAGAAATTGGAAATTTATCGTGTAATTAATTATATATATTTTTTTATTTTCTCATTCATTGATTATAAACTTTGAAATAGAGTTCGGAATACTTGGAATCTTCGGGGTTTTAGGCATTTATTGTTCACTCACGCGATTCTGTGTAAGATTTCTCTCTCTCTAACTCTCACTATTGATATATATATATATATATATATATATATATATATATATATATATATATATATATATATATATATATATATATATATATATATGAAAATATTTCTTTAAACTCAATAACGAGTATAGTAAATATTAAAAAAATTCCGCTTTGTATAGGCCAAATATTTAATTAAGAGACTAGTTTCAGCATGTACATATGTAGTTTATCATACCATCTTCAATTGTATGTTGATAATAAATACAGCCTCAACAAACATAATATATGTACAAGGAATCAGATTAAAGTTCCTAATTAAAGGGTATGAATTTCAGATCATTCAGAATATCTTTAAGATTAAATTTTGGGTGTAGTGGCTGCATCATAATTGCCCATCCGAGACGTTAAAATTCAAGATTTCTCTAATGAATTTGGATTCGATAACTTATTTTACTATAGGCGATAAAGGGTTTCCCATGTTAAGGCAGGAATTTTAACGGAGGTTAACAATTATTGTTTGGGGTAATGGGATATTTAAACTTTTTTTACAGTCGATAATACCTTAATGGCTTCACTAGCAGGTACCTTAGTGAAAATGCTATCCAGATCAAAGGTAACTAAGCAGCCATCTTTGATGCCAATTTTCTAAATGTTTCAATGAAATCTGATGACTGTACTATATGTCCACTAGGCTCGTTATTAAATATTCCGCTACTCACGAGGGATTTTTAATACCCACATACACACACACACACACACATATATATATATATATATATATATATATATATATATATATATATATATATATCTTTTGGGCTGCTCCTGTCGAGCTCCAGTTTATTTTAGTGGATGAACGAAATGACGTAGAGAGAAAAATTAAATCTTTAATACGACGTTTGGGATATTAATTTCACCTATTTTCTGGTTCTAAAAATACTAATTCATGAATTAACTAAGCATTTAACGTTTTAAAAACATTCAAATAGTCGAAATGATGCAGGATTATGCCCTTTAATATAGGAAGTAAAGCAGAACTTACAGTTCATTGCGTTAAAATTCACGTTGGAAAATAAAAATAGTAAAATTGACTAAGTTTTGGAGGAAATACTTTGATTAATTATAAAAAACAGGAGCCTCGTCCAATCACTTGCGAACGGAAGAGAGTTAGGAAATCGCGAGGAGTGTAAGAAGAAAGAGAGAATTAGGAAGTTGGTTAATATTTTATAGCAGAAGTAGTGGATGAGAAGAAGAATCTGAATTTAGTGAAGGAGAAAAGGGGATTGTTGTACATCGATACTTGAATTCGCGAAGAGACAAGATCGAGGATAGTTAAAAAAATGTTTTAATTAACATCGGTTTTACAGTGAATAGAAAGTAGTGAACAAGCGAGAACTCTTTTTTAGAAAGAACTTTCCCAGTCTTGTGGCTAATTCCTATATGGGAACAGAACCTTGCTTTCAGCGAACGCTCCGAACTGCTAATATCTTTCCAGAGATTACATCTGGGGCAAGTAAATTCGTATATGACGAAGCACTTCGTATTTTGTCGGATTCTGTCCTTATAATTGAAATTTTGTCCTAAGGGGTGTTTATTTATAAAAGTTATCTGAAAATTGGTATGGAAAAAGAACCTTTTTTAATAAATTTGTAATTTATTTTGTAAATATTTGGTTTAAAATGGCCCATATCCTGATAAACTACGTAACGTATATATTTACAGTCAGTTGGGAATTTTAATTTCTGTTGGTAAATGTTATTTAAAAAACTAGCTGTGGTCCTCTCCACCAGAAAGACAGGAAATCCGTTTCGTTTGAAATTTCCACACAGAAAATCAACTTCTTTATGGAATTCAGTGTAGGACGAAGCAATGTTGCATGCACGGAATATTAGAGTTTTTATGGCACTGATTTTATACGAAAGATCGCAAAAGCTGAAGAATTTGTGGCCTTGAGCAGTAGTGGTTGGGTTGAGAAAAAGGTTGGTTTCAAATCTTGTTGATGAATGGGAGATTTGAATATCCACAAATGAGAGGAAAACATTGAGCTCTTTTTCGCATGTAAATGTAATATTTAGATGTATGTGGTTGGCATATTGCAGGAATCTATCACATGAGTCCTCAAAATTGAGCATGAAGTAAGTGTCGCCAACAAAACCAAAGAACTGGGAAACAGTTGACCTATACTGTGATTGTGATTCAAACCAGGTCATGAAGACATCAGCAAAACAAGACCCAAAGGACTGCCCATGTCCTTCTACATCTATTTGAAACTAGGTTTCGTGAGTAAAAGTAAAGTAATTGTATTTAACCGCTAACTTTAGTAGTTATTTAAAAGGTCGAGGTGTAAACCCATAGAAATTAGGTTGGGTTGGATCAGAAGCACGTCTGACAATGATTTCCATGGTTTTGCCTAGTAGAATAATGGTAAACAGTAAAGAAACATCAAAACTACCCATAAAGCACCTGGTGGAAACGGTTTTTGCTCGCAATTTTCAACTGCTAATTTCAAGAGAGAATTTGTGGGCGATAATCAGAGTGGCGCTTGATAAACAGCAGCCATCCGATTGTAAGCAGTTGCGGGTGTTTAGTGAACAAGCTGGAAAGTCGCTCCAATGACCTGCGAGGTTTTGTGGTAAGATGATAAATGGTTATTGCATGGTTTCCCATGGTTCACATCACTTACAAGTGCCTTTCAATGGCTAAATTAGGCTTTTGCTACTAGATAGCGCCACCTAGCGACAAATCCGACGGTAGATTTGAAATCTCCAGGGTGAATAACCCTATGTCCCATGGTCATATGGGGACGCAGGTAACAAAAATGGAACCATAGCAGTCAAGATATGATCACAAATTTTGAGTCCAGATTTCCAAAATCAATTGAAACAGTTCTGAAAAACAAAGGACGTCATTTTAAATATTGATTGCGCGCATCAATTGAATGTATTCATAAATAAAAGGGTTTCGGGCTCTAGTCTTTGTATCTTTCACCTTCAAATGAGGACACAAAATACTAAAACAAAATGCGACGTTTTATCAGTCCTATTAATATTCTTATATGAAAAAATATATGTAGTAGTTTCAAAACATTGTGATATGTCTATATATATATGTGTGTGTGTGTGTATTAGAAGGAATCGCATTGACGCGATATAAAGCAATGCAGAGAGTAATGGTAAACCACAATATATGAATGTGAATTTATTTTAAAGCATAGAACTAGATAACTAGTTTCAGCTGTCCCAGCAGCCATTCTCAGCTGGGTAATGAAATATGAAGCTGCACCATCCAGTATATGAAGGCAAATGAAAAGACGAAAACAAAAAGAAATTAGAGAAAACAAAAGAGGGAAAAAAAGAACCAACATTTCGCGTGGTTCCAGAATGAAGTAAAAGACGAGACAAAATGAAACCAGAGGAAGTAAAATAGGAAAACATAAATAAAAATATTAATCATGGAACTGAGGCAAAGATTAAACGCTTCATATTTTATTACCCACTTGAGAATGGCTGCTGTGATAGCTGAAACTAGTTACTAGTTTTGTGCTTTAAAATAAATTCACATTCATATATTGTGGTTTATCACTACTCTTTGCATATATATATATATATATATATATATATATTCACTCTAAATTATAATGGGTGATTTGAAATTCTAAATCCAATTTTTGAAAGAATGGTGGCTGCGGCGTGACACTAATTTCTGATTTCTCCTTTCCAATTTATGGGCACTGATTCAATTTCCGTCCTTTGCGGCGCCAATGAACCCTTCCTCCATAAGTCCTACTTCATTAATCTCTTACTGATCATAGAATTTTCAACCCCTCCGATAACAAGACCCCCCCCCCTCCCTTTCCACGGGGATAAGATATTAATCCCAATATCTGCGACTCGTGGTGGGTAGCTGAGAACTGAGGGCAAGTAATCTCTTATTTTATTAATCCTCCGGTTTATTTAAAATTGTGATACATATTCCTTATTTTTCTAATGATTCCCCCTTTATTCAAAGGTTGGACGACTGAGGAAATGGCCTATTGGTTACCTCTGAGCCTCCGAATTTCCTGTTAGTCTGACTCCATTCCAGGCGAAGGGCCTTTCCGAAGAGTCTCAGCGGGAACGAGAAAATGTCATTAATTTGGGCCGTCTCTCGCCTCGAAGGTCGAAGCCACGCTGCTGTTTAAGAGCCTTTAGCAATTCTTTGGGCCGGTGACTAAGAGGAGAAGAACTGCTTTAGAAGCTTGGAGAGATATAGGAAGAGTGAGAGAGAGGCACGGAGTAAGTTGCATCGAGGGCGCAAATTAAATAAATACTAAAATACCGCCTTCCCTACCTTCCTCAATCTCTGCCTAATTAAATTTCATCAACAATACATTTTCCCCTTCACGTCGGGGCCCTTAACCCCATCCTTCTCTTCTGGTTTCAACCAAAAAAAGGTATCTTTGCTACTTTCTTTGTTTTGGATTCGTTTTGCGTTCATGCTGTGACCGACCACTCTCTTTCTTACTTTCTATCTCTCTCTCTCTCTTTCTTCCTCTTTCTCTCTTTCGTTGTGTTTCTGCCTTCTAGCTTCAGCTGTGGCCTTAATTTCACCTCGCCTCGCTCGCGCGCGTTGCCTCAAGATCCTGTCTCTTCCATTTTCTGCATAGCTCAAGAGCAGGAAAGAATTATTATAAACCTTTGTAATAAATTGTACATATATCGGTAGGTAGTACCATATAAAACCTCGTATCATTAGTGACGTCATCCGTTCCGCGAACACTCAAGAAACTCACTCAAATTCTCGGTCACTTCCTCACTGGTGGGTCTTCGGTTCGTGAGTAGGCACTGCTGAGTCGTGATCGGCAGTCATTTCAGTTATATGACTCGCATCAGATCTTCGCTTTCATTCGAAGATATTGAGGATGTTTAATGCTATCGGCTGATTTGCAAGAGGCCAAATTGCATTGAAATATTTATTCGTTTCATTGCTTTTAAAATGGGTTATTAAATAGGATGTTTCTTACAAAAGTGCTTCTTATCAACAAGTTATCCTTAAAGATATTTTATTCTCTTCAAACCCACCAGAGTTTAATAGATACTTCTCAAGTTATTTATTTTCATAATAGTGCCCCCTGCCATCGAACCCCTGCCATCAAACCCTTGCCTCACAACAAGTAAAATAATCTGGAAACGATCTCTTTGATAGCTCCCAGCAATTGCCAGGAAATTTCCTGATTTGAATGCAGCTGAACATTATGGTGGAATTAGAAATAAAAGCATCTGAATGACTGAAGATCGGTGACAAAACTCATACCATAAAAATTATAATAATACAAAATACAGAATTACGAACCTAAGTTTCAATGAAAGCGTTTACCAGGCAACATGACACCAAAATCCCATATTCGCCACCATCCAAGTCATGTTCATGTTCATTTTCTTCCCCACTCCCATTATCATTATTATTCACATCTAATTACACTTTATTTCTACCCACTATCATTTTAACCGATACACCTTCACCCCTTTTGTTATCCACATTCCCTAACATTCACTTGAGGTTAGCAAAAAGAGTGGCAAAGCAGAGGTTCTGTATAGGTAAAATGAAGCAAGGTTGTGGTCAAAGAATTAGTATCACAGCTTTAATTTCCTTTTGGTCATATTTTAAAGAAATATTCTACGATTCTTTTCTTAAACACGTTTTAGGCAAAGCATTCCAAGTCTGTGTTATTTTATAAAAAAATAAATTTTGTGCTATCGCGATCTTAAATCTTTTGTTTTATAAATTGATACAATAGATCTCATAATATCGCAATCATAAATCTTTTGTATTATAGAAAGGTACAATAAAAATTGTGCCATAGTAGTCTTAATTCTTCTGTACTGTAAAGTTCTGCTTTCGCAGTCGTAAATCTTTTGTACTCTCGCGGTCTTAAATCTTTTGTTCACTACTTCGAAACCTTTATTTCGTTTATTTAACCAAAAATATTCTGCAATAATTTATTTTACTAAATGATTTAAATATTTTAAAGTTTTTAATAAGAAGAAGAAATATTTGACTCAAATTTCTTCCTTTTTTCTGTGTTAATTATGTAACAATCCACTAATATTTATCTACAAGTTGGCCCAAAAGTGTGTATACATTATATTTTTAAATTTATTCATTTATTCCTATTTTAGTAAAATATGTAGACAAGAAATAAATAGTTTTCTTTTGTTATTCTCATTATAAATATAGAAATATCGAATATAATAAAATCAAAATGCCCTAATCAGATTGATAATAAAAAGGGTGTACCATCCTCCGCTTGAAAAAATGATTCCTAAAGACCCAGATCCATTAAATTCATCATGGGGAGGATCAAATTTAATGAAATGGCACGAGCACCACCCAAAACAGACTCCCCAGCGGGGGGAGGTCCCCCTCACCCCGGTGCAGGAGAGTGCAACCTACAAACAAAACAATAACAAAAAAAAGGAACCTTAAATAAAGGGGAGAAGGCCGGCCTCCCCCCAAAAGTCAATAAGTCCACCAGTTATAGTGCACGCACTCGTCCCGAGTACAAGGGACAGGCGGTAGTGACCCCGCCCATCCCGGTATCGAGACAGGTATCGTGCGCGAAGATCACCCAGACTGGGACATTCGACAAGAATATGCCGAACAGTCTGGGGGACGACGCAGTCGTTGCAATAGGGAGCATGTGAGCGCTCCATCAAGTAACGATGCGTCACACGAGTGTGTCCGATTCGAAGACGACAGAAAGCAACCTGAAGCCGCCGCGGCATTGGGGGATATTTTTATTTTTTTTAATTTTATGGAGCCCATCTGGCAACTACCCACTTGGGCATAAGTCGCCGAAAAACACGACAGCCTAGAACTAGGCTACTTTAAAGTAAAAATATGAAAACTTTGCAATGATATAAATTGGAAAAACTTAACAATCGAAGCACTCTCCGGCAGCGGGGGGAGGTCCCCCTCACCCCGGTGCAGGAGAGTGCAACCTACAAACAAAACAATAACAAAAAAAGGAACCTTAAATAAAGGGGAGAAGGCCGGCCTCCCCCCAAAAGTCAATAAGTCCACCAGTCATGGTGCACGCACTCGTCCCGAGTACAAGGGACAGGCGGTAGCGACCCCGCCCATCCCGGTACCGAGACAGGTATCGTGCGCGAAGATCACCCAGACTGGGACATTCGACAAGAATATGCCGAACAGTCTGGGGGACGACGCAGTCGTTGCAATAGGGCGCATGCCAGCGCTCCATCAAGTAGCGATGCGTCACATGAGTGTGTCCGATTCGAAGACGACAGAAAGCAACCTGAAGCCGCCGCGGCATTGGGGGATAGGTCCATGGGAACAGTCGCGGCGCAATGGCACGCAACTTTAAGATCCCTTCGACCGTCTCCCATCTTCTTTGCCAAGCAGTCCGAAGAGCTGCCCGTATTCCTGCCATGTAGTCGGTGTGAGGAAGAGCAAAACGCTGGTCCGGTGGCAGAGTCCTCGCGGAATCTTTGGCGCCCTCATCGGCGCGCTCATTTCCCGCAATTCCTACATGTCCAGGAACCCAGCAGAAGATAATCTCGACATCTGCCCGGCTCGCCAAAACCGTGGCGTCACGGATATCGCGAACCAGGGGGTGCGGAGATTCCAATGCCCTGAGAGCACTCAGGGCGCTTTGTGAGTCGCTATAGATCACAATCCGGTCTCCGAACCGGGCACGTCGCGTAATCTCCCGTACCAAGTGGTGTATTGCCACCAGCTCGGCCGTGAAGACAGACGCAGCGCCTGGTAGAGCCCCGCTGACTTCAAACAGAGGATATACGGCGTGGAAGCAGACACCCTCTTGGGACTTGGAGCCATCCGTATACACTGGCACGGTTCCAGCGTGACACGATGTGTGATCCAAAAAGGTCGAACGCAATACTCCCGGCGCAGTACAAGCTTTGGGAGCAGAGGCGTGGCAACAAATAGCCAAATGTGGTACCCTCCAAGGTGGCGTCCTGGGCAAAACCAGGGGCGCCACCGGCCCTAGAGCGATATCTACCTCTCGAAGGAGTTTCCTGGCCCTAAACCCAAAAGGCTTAGGGTATGACTGGCGTCTCTCGACGGCATAGGCACCATCGAGATCAGCTGCGGATGCAGTGAGAGCTGTTGGCGACTGAGGGAGGCGCCGGGCTCGCGCGCACAGTCGAGTGATACACTGCACGCGGCGCAGAGCGAGTGGCATCTCCCCAGCATCGACCAACAGGCTCTCAATGGGGGAAGTGCGGAAGGCACCGGTCGCAAGGCGAAGGCCGGTGTGGTGGATCGAATCCACCTTCCGCAATAAACGCTCGGGTGCGGATGCATAAAACTCGCATCCGTAGTCGAGCTTCAAACGAACAAAGGATCGATAAAAAAGTAAGGCAGTAGCCCTATCAGCGCCCCAAGCACTGAACGTCACGGAATGGAGAATGTCCATGGCGCGGGTACAAGAGACCCTAAGGCTGCGAATATGAGCCTCCCAGGTGAGGCGTCGGTGAAATACAAGACCAAGGAAACGGTGCGACTCAACCACATCCAGGCGCACCCCTTTAAGAAACAAATCTGGGTCGGGGTGAAGCCGTGGATGGCGGCAGAAGTGCACCACCTTAGTCTTAGCCAAAGAAAACCGAAACCTGTGCGCTTCGGCATAGCGAGAGACGCGGTTCAATGCCTGTTGGAGTCGATGCTCCAGAGTTGGCATCTGGGCCGCGCCAAAAGAGATCGAAAGGTCGTCCACGTTGAGCGTAGCGAGAACATCTTCCGGCAGCACCGAGGTGATGCCGTTGATGCTCAGGGCAAAGAGTGTGACACTGAGGACACTTCCCTGCGGGACACCATCTTCCTGCTCCTTTGGGCCGTAGAAGGCTCCCCCCACCCGTACGCGAAATCGACGATCTCGCAAAAATTCAGATATAAAAATTGGGAGGCGTCCCCTCGTCCCCATCGTGTGGAGAGTCTCCATGATACCGTATCGCCATGCGGTATCATAGGCCTTCTCCAGATCGAAAAAGACCGTGGCGTAGTGCTGTCTACGAAGGAAAGCCTCGCAGACGGCATTTTCCAGTCGGAGCAGAGCATCCGACATGGAGTGGAACTTGCGGAAGCCGCACTGTGCGGAAGACAGATGGCCTACGCTGTCCAGGAAAAAGGCTAATCTAACATTTACTAATTTCTCCATCAACTTGCACACGCAAGGGGTTAGAGAGATTGGGCGGAAACCGGTCGGAGTAGAGTGATCTCTCCCCGGTTTGTGAAAGGCGAGCACAGTAGCGATTCGCCAGGAGTCTGGGAGAAGACCTTCCACCCAGATCCTGTTGAACAAATCTAACAGAAGGGGCATGCCTCGCTCACCTAGGTGTCGAAGCATGGCGTACGGGACATCTTCCGGACCATGGGCGGTGTCCGCGCACGAAGCGAGAGCGGAACGCAACTCGCTTACAGTAAACTTGTCGTTGAAGGGTTCTCCGCTTCTGGAGGTAAAGTCCAGCAGGCGGCCTTCCGCGACATCACGACGTGCATTGAATGCTGGCGGAGCAGGATCACGGCTAGAGAATGCAGAAAAAGCGGTCGCGAAGGATTCCGCCACGGACGCGGGGTCCGAGATTGCGGTCCCATTCTCCTGGAGAACGGGAGGAGGGTCCTGCGAGAACTTGCCCCGAATCCTTTTGACTCGCTTCCACACCTCAGCTAAAGGGGTCTTCCCGTTAAGTGAAGACACGTATGCCCGCCAAGAAGAGCGGCGGGCGTGCTTCGAAATATACCGGAACCTAGCCCTAGCCCGACGAAATTCAGCGACAGTGAAATCGTTCGGGCGGCGCTTATAGCGCATGTAGGCATAACGCTTCTGTTTGAGGGACGTCTCACACTCGGCCGACCACCATGGGAGTGGTCGGCGTGCAAAACGGCCAGACGTCCTAGGAATAGTAGTCAGGCCCACGGCGATGAGGTTGCAGGAGAAGAACTCAACGGCCTCATCTACCGACCTAAACTCCTCGACTGAGATAGAGAATTCAGTCATTTCCTGAAATGCAGGCCACCGCGCCCGCGCCAAGCACCACCGAGGTGGTCTCTCAGGCGGCAGTTGCCCTGAAAATGATATTTGAATGGGAAAGTGATCACTACCATGGAGGTCATCGACCACCCCCCAATCGAAATCAGGCTGTGCATCCGAAGAGCACAAAGATAGGTCAAGGCAAGAAATTGAAGCGGTTCTCGGACAGTGATGCGTAAACTCATCCACGTTTAGGACACCCATCTCAAGCTCTTCGATCAGATCGGCAAGGACTTGTCCCCTGGGATTTATGGAGTAATCTCCCCAGAGAGGATGCCTGCCGTTCAGATCTCCAAGCAAGAGATAGGGCGTCGGCAACCGTGCCACGACGCAGCGGAAGTCCCTCGCGTCGAAGTCAGCTGACAGTGGAATGTACGCAGAAATGATAGTATACCTCCTATCCAGGTGCAGCTGCACAGCCACTGCCTGAAAGGAGGTATCTAAAGAGAAAGGAAGAACGGAGACATCATGCCGGGTGTAAACCGCGCATCCCCCAGCCCGGCCATCCCGCGGTGGTGGGGTCGCAAGACCCTTGTACCCCGGGAGGGCGGGCAGGGGGCACGCGCCTAGCATGGTCTCCTGCAAAAAGATAGCTAACGGGGAGCGGGACGAGACGAGCCTCCGCAGCTCCTCCCAGTTGGCCCGGAGTCCACGGCAATTCCATTGAAGGAATATGCCCTCAAGGCCTAGCTCGGAGAAGACGCGGGGGCCCTCCTCGAACTGAAGACCCTCACACGAATGGCCGTACGCTTCCCAGGGGCAGAACCCCGGGCGCTGTTGGCCGGACAAAGCGCTGGAGGTGCTGTCGCCTTCGAGGACTTATTGGGGGAGGTTGGGCTCGCCATGCGAGTCTTTTCCTCCCTCCGCCTCAAAACTTTAGGCGGGCGCTGTGGCTTCGGAGGCGGGGGGCCCTCTTTTCGAGGAACCACCGTCTCCGAGCCACTCGCTCCACCTCGGGACGTGGGCGAAGGAGCCGAAGCTCCTTTGTTGCTGTCCTCCTTTCGGGGGACAGCTTTAGGAACCCCCGAAGATGGCCTAGCGACCATCTTCAGGGCTGTTGCCTCCTGTGAGTCTAACGACTCGGTGGAGGCGCGTGGCCGTTTCGCCTTGCGGGAAACGGTCACGCTGGGGGAAGAGGGGGGAGCCCTGGTTTTAGCCGGGGCAGGGGATGAACCCTTTTTGCCGCCAGCTTTACCAGGGGAGGGCCCGGGTTGGGTAGAGCCCGCAGAAGGGCTCCGAAAGGCGCGGAAACAACCGTGCTCGTTGGCCTGGATGGGCCAGGAGCAAAGGGTGCCTTTCTAACTACTGAGGCATATGACGTCCCAGGCAGAGCTGGGCGCGCCAGGACCAAGTCCTTAGCCTCGTGGACTGAGAGTCTATCCTGGGCCTGAACGGCCAGGATTTTTTTCTCCAGGAGATATGCACCACATTGCTTCGAAGAAGCAGGGTGCGGCTCTCCGCAATTGACACACTTGGCCACACACGATTTGGACTTATCGTGTGCGACCTTGGAGCAATTTACACAGACTTCGGGTGACCCCGACTTTGCACGTCTACATGAGCGATTCGTATGGCCGAAGCGGTGACAGTAATAGCACCGCCGCGGCAGTGGCACGAATGCCTTCACGCGGTAGCGGTACCAACCGGCACGCACCGACTCAGGGAGCTTGTCACAGTCGAACGTGACGAAGAGTGTAGGGGTGGGTCTCGAAGCCCCTCCCTGTTTTCTCATCACACGTTCGACCTTGACCGCCCCATGGTCGGCCAGCTCTAGGGTGATGTCCTCAATGGAGTAGTCAACGAGTTCCCTCGCATAAACTACTCCTTTCACAAAGTTCATGGTAGAGTGCGGCGTCACACTCACCGGGGTGCCATGAAGTGTCCGAAGAGCACTTATCTTGGCCGCCTCGGCGGGATTCGCCACATTCGCCAGAAGGCTCCCGTCCGAGAAACGGGTCACCTTCGGCTCTCTACCAATTGCACTAGCTAATCCTCTCATCTGATGGATCATGTTGCCCTTGGACAACATGGTGCCATCAGTGGAGCGAATAACGAGGAAGCGTTTGAAGCCAGCGGGCTCGAAAACGCCAGGTAACCTCTGAATGAGGGGCCCCGATGTCATCGAGGCTCCGCCCTGTGCACTCTTGGTGTTAGTCTTGGTCAGGGGCTCCGCACACGAGGGGGTAGAGGGGCCGGATGTGCCGATCTTGGTTGGTCGCCTACCAAAGTGGTAGCAGACCCATCCGTCCCCGCAGCCACCGCGGATGGAGAGGAGCCCCGAGTCTTTTTGGTCTTTTTAGTCTTTTTCTTTTTCTTTTTCGGAGAGGAGGGCGGGGAATGAACCCGCTTATCACCTCCGCCGGCAGAAGCCCCCAGGCCAGATGGACCGGCCTCAGCCAGGTCCCTCTCCGAAATGGAGGAGGTCCTGGTTGTCGTAGGGGCACCTGTCGGAGGAGATCCCTCCCCTCCTTTTACTGCCTCGGAGCCCTCAGCCATTTGAGGAGGACCTTGCATAGGGGCGGATTCGGGTTCGGTGCTTGGCGCCGAGCCCGAAGTTCCCCCTATGGAAGGCCATACCGTCTGAGGCTGGGTCTCCTTAAGGACCATGTCTATCACAGGAGGGGCCTCCAGTTGGCCATCCCCTCCCAGGACATCGCAGGTCCCCTTGGCAGTGTCGCCAGTCTTGTGTGGGGAGGCACAGGCCTTGACCCCGGCAAGGTTTAAAATTCTTGCCAGCAGGTCTTTTGAGGAAAGCGACCGAAGGGGCCTGGCTTCCCTCTCCCCCCTAAGGGGGTTTGCTCTACCGAGCCGCTTCGATGGGGAGCGGCTGGCTAAGGGCTGCCTGCTGGCTTTCTTGGCAGTCCCCTTGGAAAGAAAAGAGGGGACTGCCGCTGGGAAAAGGGAGGTGCCCGAAAGCACCTCCAGAGAAGGGGGTGAAGGGGAGTCCCCTGCACTCGTAGGCGAAGGAGAGGAGTAAGCCTCCTCCCCGGTTAGAGAAATATTTTGAGGGTCCCCTGTGCAAGCACAGGGGGGGGGGGCCTCCATTTTTTTGCTGGAGCTGCCCGAGGGCGGCTCCGTTGATGTTTCAGGGAAAGTTGGGGGTTGAGTTTTTTTTTTTGTCTTCATCATTGGGCATGGTGACCCTTTTTTGAACACGGGATGCAATAGCGCACACCTCTTGCAGTAGCCCGCACTGCGAGAGGTGCTTACAAGCCCGGCAGAGCCAGGCGCCGCCATTTGGGACCACCCCTTCCGCCTGGTGGCCTGGCAGTCCATCGGCATGGCGGCTTCACCTTGAACACGGCGTAAAATATATAGATTGTGAAGAGGAGAGGAAAAGGGATGTGAGGAAGGTATGGGTGGGGATGAAGCAGGTTGTTAAAAACCAGCCACCCCAGACCGGAGCTCAGGGGTTAGGGAACATTGTCCCCCACCCCCTCAGCCCCGATGCGGGACGGTTGGCTAAGAGGAAGGTCAGCATCTACCCTGTGAAATTAGAGGCTGACCAGAGAAAGTTGTGGGAGAGGTTGTGTGAAAAGAGAGGAAACAAGTGTTTTGAAGGAAGGAAGAGAGGCTTAGCTGGGGCCGGACGGAGTGCTGGATCCCGTCAGCACGGCGGCCAGGATTGCAAATCGCCGCGCCCCTTACGGGGCGAAAGCTGCAGAAATTTTATCCTCCAGTTTGAGTGATAGACATATGCTTGACAGGTCGGTACGGGTATTATATTAACGAACAAGGGAGAGTACATTTGTCAAGTATTTCTCTGAGGACAAACAATGTATACTGCCACGATGTTCCTGGTCTGTTTACCGAGTTGGGACTTGGCACCTATAGCCCTGCTGAGTGGAGACTTTTTGGATAGCTCCAAGCGTAGCCTCAAGTGTGTTCTTTTGCATAATGGCAATGAATTTAGTGCAGTTAGTCTCGGTCACTCTGTCCATCTGCGAGAAACTCACGATGAAATAAGAATGGTCATGGATTTACATAAGTACCATGAACACAATTGGATCATATGTGTAGACCTTAAGATGGTCAACTTCCTCCTTTGCCAGCAGAAGAGATATACAAATTTCCATGCTATATATGTATGTGGGACAGTCGAGTCCTTGACAAACACTGGTCCCTAAAAGATTGGCCAGTTCGGAAAACTTTGGAAGCAGGAATGCCAAACATTGTTAATGAGCTAATCGTAAGTCGAGAGAATATCGTTTTCCCTCCACTTCATCTTAAACTGAGGTTGATGAAGCAGTATCTCAAGGTGTTGAGCAAGGACAATAATTGTTTTCAGTACATAGTATCGGCGTCTCCTGCTTTGTCATGCGAAAAAATAAAAGCAGAGGTATTTGATGGTCCCTAAATCCGAAGACTTCTGAGTGATTCTAGATTCGTGAACGCCATGAACAAAAAAGTGCATAACTACGAGGATATGGTTACTAATATGCTTTTAGCATATCGTGATCTGGGATGCAACGTTAGTGTGAAGCTGCATTTCCTAAATAGTCACCTCGACCGATTCCCAGAGAATCTGGGAGCCGTGAGCGACGAACAAGGGGAACGCTTCCATCAGGATTTGATGACGATGGAAGAGGGCTACCAAGGTCACTGGGATACACATGATGGCGTCTACTATTAGACGATTAGAAGAGATCAGCCAGAGAATACTTAGAAGAGAAAGAGTTACAAACACAAATTTTTGCCCGATTAAAATCAAGAAGAGGTCCTCCAGCCTGATGTACGGTCATTAATGAATTAGCATCTATTTGATTACAGTATTTTTAATCCTAATGTGTAATTCAAGTTTCTTCTCATATGCAATAAAATGTTTGTGCAAAAAAACCTGCTTTACTATAAATAACGCAAAAGGATGATTCAAAATTACTTCAGGGCAGGATGATAGGCGTGATATAATGAAAATTATTGTATAATATTAGTTATTCATATTACGAAAAATCTGTAGCATTTAGAGAGAATCTGATTTCAGATTTGAATTCAGTATGCTCGAATTAGGTAGGAAAATGTACTTTTGTCAATTCACCAAATACATTGTTCCCCAGTGTAATCATTCACTTATTTGACAGTTGGTTAATAATTTGAGAATTGTAAATGTTTGTTACTTTTATTTATTTAAAAAGATTATCATACTATATAAACAGATAGTTATTGCCAACACTTAGTGAGAATGTCGTTTGATTCCAATGAATAGCTGTAACGCTATTCCCTGTCCGTACGCTGATCTTAAAGCTGCCCTCCCAAGATTGTTTTTCAACTGGAGCCATTGCAGAGACTGTCGAGAGGTCCGAAAGTGTAGTTCATTATGCTCTGTCAATCTATGACAAAACAGAGTATGGAAAATCAAACGGTAGGCCAAAGAAGATCTCCAAAATGGAAGACTGAGCTATTACTCTAGTTGTAAAGGAGGACCATTTCAAGATGGCAGCAGCAGTCTTTCGAGAGTTTAGTGAGATTTTGGTTATCAATTTCTATAGGAATATTGTATTGTGGAGCAATTTTCACGCTCGCATACCTGCAGTCAAGCTATTGATCTTTCTGAAGAACCAGAAGGTTTGTCCTACATCCCACATTGACCACGGTACATGGGCGGGTGATCAATGAAGCCAAGTCAACTTCAGTGAGGGATTTAAGTTCAATTTATTCGGATCTGATGGCATGAAGTTCGTTCGTCGCAGAGCAGGAGAAAGATTTCCTGTCAATTGCACCAAAAATAGTGTGAAGTTTGGAGGAAGAAGTGTCATGGTCAGGAAGTAATTCAAGTAGAAGGCACTGGGACACCTATGCGCTTATGTGGCAGAGTGAATACACATACCTATAAGGAAATGTGGCGACAACATGCTTTTTCCCATCTTTGAGCCTCTGAAGCGCAAGCTGCTATCTTTATGCAAGATAACGCTCCATGCCACACGGCTAAGTCGAGGAACACCTTCCTAGACCACGAGAACATCACTGGCATGTACTAGCCCGTACAAATTCCTGACATGAATCCCATTGAAAATGTATGGAAGACACTCGGAGAGAGTTCTAAAACAAGCAATCCGAAAAAAAAGTTCAAGAACGTTTGGAAATTCTTCAACAATAACAAAGCAAGATTACTGCGCAAGTGTCAACAGATGATCTTGTGACAGATGTCCAAGCATCATTGAAAGTAACAGATTCCACACCAAATACCAATTACTTATAACGTACAAATATTTTCCACTGATACTTTAATCGTTATATCCCAGTAGAAAATTGTTTCCAATGTCGTTTGGATCATTCTAGGGGGCAACTTTCAACTTTTCTAGTAAATTGCTCATTTACTGATAACTTTCGGTCTATTCATCCAAATTTGAATAACCTTTACCTAGAACATAGTTTATACCTATCCAATTTTTAAAACCTTGGAGTTTCTCTACCAAACGTTATGGATTATGCCATAGAAATACAGGCGTTCTGATATCTGTGGACACTAATTTATATCATCCGAACAATTTATAGAAAACTCCATTTATGGCTCTAGAGTGCCTAAAAGAGACCCCAAAAGGCAAAATTGATCATGGCAATTAGATTACTCGTCTTCCCTATTTTTATACTAACTTTAATATCAAATTACCCCAGTCTTTGATAATAAACATGTAGATAAGACTATGTCCGTACTTTTTATCTAAACTAATCCATTAATTACTACTCCCCATATATTCTTTTAGGAGGAGTAAGAGTGTAAATAAGGTTACATGGATGTGTTTCTCTTCGTCTGCATCTGGCCTTAGCTCGAAGTTGATGATGCGTTAAAAATTAATAGCATGAGTTTGAGCTTCGCTCAATTTATTTTATTAGTTTTCTCTTCTGTTGCTATCCAGTTATTGGTTTCTGGTTTATTTTATTAGCATTCGTGCTTTTGTTTGTTTTTATACAGCTTTTATCATCAGGTCGCCCCATCTCTTAGTGGGGACCTTAATCTTAACGTGGTATTCAAACAAGCGGGTACTATAACATAGGAACCAAACCAAATTGCTGACCTATATGTGGCTTAATTTAAAACGAATCCTCCATAAAATCAACTGAACCTAAGCTAGTATCTTAGGTGAAGACGTTTTGCAATCAATCTTCCAAACTCAATTATCTAGATATCAGCCCCTCTTTTCCAATTTTCATATAGGGATGTTTGTACATCTGAAAATAAACCCGCTTTTGATTTACGTAATGACAAAACTCTCCTTTCCAATTTTTCATTCGGGAATGTACCTCTGAAAGATCGCCCTCGAGTGACCTACTTTTAAAACCATGTAGGAAGTAGATTCGAATATATTCACCCAAACAAAAGAATATAGCACTGATTTCCTTTCGTTCAAAATATTCTTCACTTTTTCGATATAGAAACGCCATTCTTATGCAGAAGAAATGTTAACTTAATCTATTCAGGAAAAGAATTTTCCAACGAGCCACTTCGGGACTTAATTAATAAAATAGTTTCTTTTCATTATTTCTTTTATTGAATGAGTCCTCTCCTTTCTTTTGCGGAGGCTGAGATTAGATCTTTTGAGGGTCTTTGTTTGATATGTTTATATCTGTCTGTTTTGAGTCGACTTCTGTTGTCTCATCCCATACGTTTCTTCGCGTGTTGTAGTTTCTGTCCTATTTTTTACTGTTTTGCATTTCCATTACGTAGTTGGTTTGTATCTGTTATGGGGATTAGAGACAGTGAACCTTAGGTTTATTGGATTGCTACTTACTAGATGTGGAAGAGCAGAAACCAGAGATGTACACAATGAAGCTTGAAGAAGGTTATTTATTCCTATGTTAACTGTGAACCAAAGTTTTTATCCTATTGCTAATAAATCGGTCTTATTTCTATATCTTCCTTTAATTTTGTTTTATAACTATCTCTATTTTATTACGTTTATTCCTCTTTTGCAGTCCTCTTTGTCTTTTTACAATACTCGTCATTTTTCTCCTCCCATCCGACAAATTTCCTAGAAGCAGCCAACAATTCACGAATTGCATTCATAGTCTTAAATACACGTCCCATTTCCTCTACTGGCATTACAAACCACTCCATTGTCTTCTTATGACTAATTAAAGTCATCTTCAAACATCTCTTTCACGCTGATCAAACGAATCACCATTAAGTCAAGAAACACCCGCTTCCTTATCTTCGAAGTTCATTGTTCTGAGAAATCTTTTTCCGTGAAACATTTTTGGAAACTTAAATTAGTTCGATTCACACAAAACTCAAAAGGAAATTCGAGTTTCGTCGCATTTCTTAGACTAATTAGCTCGGTTGATGTGATGGATGAGCGAAAATAAATACTAAAAGTTATTATAGAATTAAAATTTCTGCCATTCGAAAGTGCTTCTACTTTCTTTATTTTTATATCTATAAATTAAGTTTCGGGGGAGAAAAGTAGAAAAATTAAAATTGTACGATGGTTAAAGTGAAGAGATAACGAAACCTACGTATGTTTAATATCAAAATATGTAAAAGATATTCCTTCCATTAAACGATCTTCAAGCGCCTACATCTCATTTAAATGATGCCATTGAGCTCTTCTATGCCAGTCTTTCCCGACCAGGGGCGATGGCACATTTGAAGGCGGCCACAGTAAAATATTAAGATTTTAAGGGGCCACAAACTCCATCAAGGGGCCAATAGATTAAACCTATTGAAGCCTGAATTATGGATAGACTAATAAATAAGTTTAATTATAGTTGGATTACTTTAAAATATTAATAATTTTGCTCATTTGTAGATATTTTATAAGAGAATATTAATTTATCCATAAGCAAATATTTGGCATCTTACAATAGAGTAAATATCTATTTTATCTACTGAAAATATTGGTTATGGAAGCCACAGGAAAAATAAGGTTCCTAAGGGCCCTAAAGAAAAATCGATTGGGAACCACTGTTCTATACAGTAAACATGAATACCCATACACACACAAACAATCACTTGAAGGTGGTTTTATGGGCTTTCACTTCTCCTCAAAGCGCGAGAGCATGGGCTGGACATGGGTGAGAACGAATAAAGCAAAAAATCAGGCCAATTATATTCATTTCAACAGGAAATTATTAACAATGGTAGGTCACTTATAAGTTCTTTCAACAGAAAATTATTAACAATGGTATGTCAGTTACCAGTTCTTTCAACAAGAAATTATTAACAATTGTATGTCAGTTATCAGTTATTTCAACAGGAAGTTATTAACAATGGTATGTCAGTTATCAGTTCTTTCAACAGGAAGTTATTAAAAATAGTATGTCAGTTATCAGTTCTTTCAACAGGAAATTATTAACAATGGAATGTGAGTTATCAGTTCTTTCAACAGGAAGTTATTAAAAATAGTATCTTAGTTATCAGTTATTTCAACAGGAAGTTATTAACAATGGTATGTCAGTTATAGGTTCTTTCAACAGGAAGTTATTAACAATGGTATGTCAGTTATCAGTTCTTTCAACAGGAAATTATTAACAATGGTATGTCAGTTATCAGTTTTTTCAATAGAAAGTTATTTACAATAGTATGTCAGTTATCAGTTCTTTCAACAGGAAATTATTAACAATGGTATGTGAGTTATCAGTACTTTCAACAGGAAGTTATTTAAAATGGTATGTCAGTTATCAGTTATTTCAACAGGAAGTTATTAATAATGGTATGTCAGTTATCAGTTCTTTCAACAGGAAGTTATTAACAATGGTGGTCAGTTATCAGTTCTTTCAACAGGAAATTATTAATAATGGTATATCAGTTATCAGTTATTTCAACAGGAAGTTATTAACAATGGTATGTCAGTTATCAGTTCTTTCAACAGGAAGTTATTTTAAATGGTATGTCAGTTATCAGTTTTTCAATAGAAAGTTATTTACAATGGTATGTCAGTTAACAATTTTTTAACAGTAAGTTATTAACAACGGTATGTCAGTTATCGGTTCCTTCAACAGGAAGTTATTTACAATGGTATGCCAGTTATCAGTTCTTTCAACAGGAAGTTATTAACAATGGTATATCAGTTATTAGTTATTTCAACAGGAAGTTATTAAAAATAATATGTCAGTTATCAGTTCTTTTAAAAGTAAGTTATTAACAATGGTATGTCAGTTATCATTTCTTTCAACACGAGGTTACTAACAATGTTATGTCAGTTATCAATTTATAAAACAGTAAGTTTTTTAAAATGGTATGTCAGTTATCAGTTCTTTCAACAGGAAGTTATTAACAATGGTATGTCAGTTATCAGTTCTTTCAATAGAAAGCTATTTACAATGGTATGTCAGTTATAAGTTCTTCCAACAGGAAGTTATTAACAATGGTATGTCAGTTATCAGTTCTTTCAACAGGGAGTTATTAACAATGGTATGCCAGCTATCAGTTCTCTCAACAGGAAGTTATTAACAATGGTATATCAGTTATCAGTTATTTGAACAGGAAGTTATTAACAATGGTATGTCAGTTATCAGTTCTTTCAACAGTAAGTTATTAACAATGGTATGTCAGTTATCAGTTCTTTCAACAGGAAGTTATTAACAATGGTATGTCAGTTATCAATTATTTTAACAGAAGTTGATTAACATGGTATGTCAGTTATTAGTTCTTTCAACAGGAAGTTATTAACAATGGTATGTCAGTTATCAGTTTTTTCAATAGAAAGTTATTTACAATGGTATGTCAGTTATCAGTTCTTTTAACAGGAAGATATTAACAATGGTATGTCAGTTATCAATTCTTTTCAACAGGAAGTTATTTAAAATGGTATGTCAGTTATCAGTTTTTTCAATAGAAAGTAATTTACAATGGTATGTCAGTTAACAGTTCTTTTAACAGGAAGTTATTTACAATGGTATGTCAGTTATCAGTTCCTTCAACAGGAAGTTATTTACAATGGTATGCTAATTATCAGTTCTTTTAACAGGAAGTTATTAGCAATGGTATATCAGTTATCAGTTATTTTAACAGGAAACTATTAACAATGGTATGTCAGTTATCAGTTCTTTCAACAGTAAGTTATTAACAATGGCATGTCAGTTATCAGTTCTTTCACCAGGAAGTTACCAACAATTTTTTGTCAAATATCATTTCTTTCAACAGGAAGTTAATTAAAATGGTATGTCAGTTATCAGTTTTTTTTACAGGAAGTTATTAACAATGATATGTCAGTTATCAGTTCCTTCAACAGAAAGTTATTTACAATGGTATGCCAGTTATCAGTTCTTTCAACAGGAAGTTATTAACAATGGTATTTCAGTTATCAGTTCCTTCGACAGGAAGTTATTAACAATGGTATGTCAGTTATCAGTTCCTTGAACAGGAAGTTATTAACAATGGTATGTCGGTTATCAGTTCTTTAACAAAAAGTTATTGACAATGGCATGTCAGTTATCAGTTCCTTCAACAGGAAGTTTTCAAAAATGGTATGTAAGTTATAAGTTTTTTCAATAGAAAGTTATTTACAATGGTATGTCAGTTATCAGTTCTTTTAACAGGAAGTTATTAACAATGGTATGTCAGTTATCAGTTTCTTCAACAGGAAGTTATTTACAATGGTATGCCAGTTATCAGTTCTTTTAAAAGTCATTTATTAACAATGATGTGTTAGTTATTAGTTCTTTCAACAGGAATTTATTAAAAGTGGTATATTAGTTATAAGCTATTTCAACAGGAAGTTATTAAAAATGGTATGTCAGTTATCAGTTCTTTTTAACAGGAAGTTAGTAACAATGGTATGTCAGTTATCAGTTCTTTCAACAGAAAATTATTACCAATAGTATGTCAGTTATCAGTTATTTCAACAGGAAGTTATTAACAATGGTATGTCAGTTATCATTTCTTTTAACAGGAAGTTATTAACCATGATATGTCAGTTATCAGTTCTCTTAACAGGAAGTTATTAACAATGGTATGTCAGTTATAAATTCTTTGAACACGAAGTTATCTAAAATGGTATGTCAGTTATCAGTTTTTTCAATGAGAAAGTTATTTACAATGGTATGTCAGTTAACAGTTCTTTTAACAGGAAGTTATCAACAATGGTATGCCAGTTATCAGTTCTTTTAACAAGAAGTTATTAACAATGGTATATCAGTTATCAGTTTTTTCAATATAAAGTTATTTACAATGGTATATCAGTTATCAGTTCTTTTAACATTAAGTTATTAACAATGGTATGTCAGTTATCAGTTATTTCAACAGGAAGTTATTTACAATAGGATGCCAGTTATCAGTTTTTTAAACAGGAAGTTATTTAAAATGGTATGTCAGTTATAAGTTCTTTCAACAGGAAGTTATTAACAATGGTATGTCAGTTATCAGTTCCTTCAACAGGAAGTTATTACCAATGGTATTTTAGTTATCAGTTCTTTTAACAGGAAGTTATTGAAAATAGTATGTCAGTTATCAGTTCCTTTAACAGTAAGTTATTAACAATGGTATGTCAGTTCTCATTTCTTCCTCTAGGAAGTTATTAAAAATGGAATTTAATTTATTAGTGTTTTAAACAGGAAGTTATTAACAATGGTATGTCCTTTATCAGTTCTTTCAATAGAAAGTTATTTACAATCTTATGTGAGTTATCAGTTCTTTTAACAAGAAGTTATTAACAATGGTATCTTAGTTATCAGTTCTTTTAACAGGACCTTTTTAACAATGGTATGTCAGTTATCAGTTCTTTTAACAGGAAGTTATTAACAATGCTGGGTCAGTTTTCAGTTCTTTCAACTGGAAATTATTAACATGGGTATGTCAGTTATCAGTTCTTTCAACAGGAAGTTATTAACAATGGTATGTTAGTTATCAGTTATTTCAAAAGGAAGTTATTAAAAATGGTATGTCAGTTATTAGTTTTTTAAATAGGAAGTTTTTTACAATGGTATGTGAGTTATCAGTTCTTTAAACAGAAAGTTATTAACAATGGTATGGCAGTTATCAATTCTTTCAATAGGAAGTTATTTAAAATGGTATGTCAGTTATCAATTCTTTTACAGGAAGTTATTTACAATAGTATGTCAGTTATCAGTTATTTCAGCATGAAGTTATTAACAATTTATGTCAGTTATGAGTGCTTTCAATAGAAAGGTATTTACAATGGTATTTTAGTTATCAGTTCTTTTAACAGGAAGTTATTAACAATGGTATGTCAGTTATCAGTTTCTTAAACAGGAAGTTATTTACAATGGTATGCCAGGTATCAGTTCTTTCAACAGGAAGTTATTAACAAGGGTTTTTTAGTTATCACTTCCTTCAACTGGAAGTTATTTACAATGGTATGTCAGTTATCAGTTCTTTCAACAGGAAGTTATTCACAATCGAATGTCAGTTATCAGTTCTTTCAACAGGAAGTTATTAACAATGGTATGTCAGTTATCAGTTTAATCTATAGGAAGTTATTAAAAATGGAATGTCATTTATCAGTTCTTTCAACAAATGTATCATTTACGAATTACTCAGAAGCAAAAATAAAATAGATCAAAAACAAGGACGAGCTAATATCATAGTAAATAGTAACACACAGAACCTGGAAACTAGCTACCAAATAAATACCTTTCGAATTACTGTAGCAAATATGTTAAACGAAATTTTGAGGCAAGTAATAAACTAAAATAACTTAGAAAGTGGACAACCCACAAAAACGACATCAAAAGCGAAGTAAATAACTTATAAATTATTCTTTAGAAATAAATTTGAAATCTTCATTATAAAATTGCAACAAAAAAATATCAGGAACTATTTTACTCTGCCTTGGTAAACAACATCGAGCATGAGTCATTTAAGAATAAATTGTGATAATAATAAAACATATTTTGCTGAAAACGAAATTTGAGACGGTATGGAACAATTTGACAAAAATACAATTAAATAACTTAAAAAGTGTCTACAAATCGACTCCGCCAAGATCATCTGATATGCTCGAAATATATTGAATAAAAAGAAAACATTCAGTATGATAAGAAAGGTCTAAAACTTAGGATGCAGCAAACAAAAACTTTAAAGGATAAACAAAGGAATAAAATCACATAGAGAAAAAAATAATAACACGAGTTAACTCGTTCAACCTTCAAAAAATAATTGGGGACAGAAATGAATTAGCTCGAACGTTGTTCCATTCGTTGTAAAAATTAAGGAAAAACCAACGAAGTCATCTCCTCTATAATGTTTGAAGGAGAGTGTAAAAAAGTGGTTTTAAGATGGAGGAAGCAAAAATGTGTGAAAACATATACATATAGCCGTAGATCCTATTGCGGGGGTTGTGGGTTGGGAGGCGAGGCAATCCTCGAGATGTCAGCTGCAGTATGCTAACCCATGCTACACTTGGCCTAACATACCTATATAAGATACTCGGTTTCCAAACGAAACGCTCTCTTAAATAAATTATTCATTAAAGGATTAATAGAGTTATATCTTTTTATCACGAACTTTAGGATTGCATTGGAAAAAAGCCACTAGATAAATAAGAAGGAAGTCCACCAATAAAGAATTAGGCAATTTTGCACGCATTTAAGTGCATGAAAAATGGCACTGAACTCAGATATGATGTAACAATCGTCCCTAAAAAAATCTGGATGAGAAGGACCATTTTTATGACCGACTTGTCACTGTGTTGACAAAATGTTAAAAAGAAATAATGGCATGGCCCAACACCCCTCTTTTATGCTCCTTTAAAAACAAAGGAAACAAAGAAGAATTAAATAACTACAGGGGCAATCAGTCTCTTATCAGCAACATTCACAATAGCGTCAAAGTCATAACTAAGACTAACACAACTACTAGACTAAAATATGCCCACACAACATGCAGATTTTGAATATGATCCTCTTCCGGCTCTTCAGCTATTATTGCAGTCAACTAACGAAGAGGAATTAACTAATATTCATTAACTACCGATTTATTGCTAGGATTATCACGAATACAAATGATTATCAAGACCTACATTGATTTATGATCCTGCATATACAATCAAGCTACATAATTTAAGTTGTATCGAGTCAGAAGAAAAGTACAGGTGAAAAAGTGAATCAGACGGAGATTGATTCCATCTCCCTAAATATGTTTACAGAGTGCTTGGAGATTTTCGAGAGGGTGGACAGCGATTAAAAGGGAGTTGTTAATATGGGATAATGATTCCATGTATGCTGTACTGAGTGAGTTGGTATCTCCATAGAAAGAGGTATATAGGTATTTCTGTAGTTTTAGGTATGGCCTCGTATGGGTGCATAGAACATGTCCAAGATATTTTAAAAGAGACGATTAGTGTGGGAGTCATTTTACCTGCGACTGACAAAAGACACATCGGGTTTGTTTTGGGATCGACTTTGCTGCAGAAAATTTATGCATAGGAATATTATTCCTTGTCTTTTTTAGGACTTGTGGTTCATTTTAATCTTTTACAGTAACAGACATGACATCATTTCTTTATGTTTCAGCTCACCTACAATTAGAAAGTTGGACAAATATTAATGTAGGTATTAGCGACATACCGAAACAAAGAGGAGCATACAAAAGATAATATACAGTAAATAAGTGGATAAGAATTGAAAATATTAGATTATTTTAAGTTACAAGTTCGAATACCAGAGATCCATTATAATGGACAGGTCATTTTATGTAAAATGGACCAAGGTACCTCGGGATCTAAAAAGAGGCCTCGTTAAATGTGGATTCAAACACACACACGCACATAAACACCTATATATATATACATACATAGTGGGCACAATTCGGGTTAACATAGTGGCGGCCTCGTTTTGTTAAAATGTTCCAATGAGAAAGGCAAAAAAATCATGGTACTAGGACATTGCAGATAAAATGCATTGGGTAAATACGTACTAAGGAGATAAGCCTGGTACTTCTGAATACAAGGTGCAGTTTTCTTTCTCACCTCTTCAAACTATTCTTTTACCACTGGTATTTTCTTTTCACATGTTACCATCACGAGTTTAAAAAGACCTAAGTAATAATATTTCTTCTATTTGCTTTCAAATTTCATCCTTAACTCGAATTTCATCTCAATAAAAGTTGATCATTTTTCTATGACTGGTAAATGATGGCTTTGCTCCTTCTATATGGTAGTCGAGTCTTCCCTCTGCCCCTAAAAAAGGCTCGACCTTTGTACCAAATGTATCGGAAGTGCTTTCTCTCACCCAGTTTTCGACAGCCTGACTTCTCCCATTGTCCAGTATCGATTCATTCTCCGACCGGACGACTAAGGATGACTTCGATAACTTTCGGGACTGGAGAGTAAACATGAATGTTAGAAGTCATGAGGAGAAGTCTGTACTTCAATGCTCGGAGAGGACGTAACAGGCCTAGAAGGGCTCGGAATTGCACTGTATATCAGCTGTATATTTACCCTAGATAAAAGTATTTTCTGAGCTTGGAGATTTGTATATTGCAAAGTGATAAATACAGTCTCATATTCTGGAGGGAACTATAGAAATTAATGAAGGAACAAGAAAAGATTCTTTAGTGCTAGGATTGATTCAAGCACCGTGTGTAGGACGCTGAGCCATGTTGTTCCTGGTTGTTATATTTTCCTAAAGCTAACAAAGGAAAACCAGCACATGCATCTTAGATAGAAAGTTTTTGTAAGAAGAGCTGTGTAAAGAGTCCGGTCAAAAATTAGAGCTAAAATATCAATATTTATATTCGTATTTTCCAGAAAATACTCGTTTTATTACCATACAAATTGTATAGAATATTATCTTTGAAATTAGCCTTAGATAACCTTCCAGATTCATTTCATAGAACAAGGGCTAAAAAATTATAAGGATAGTAATGTGTATTTGAAAAAATGATACTTCAAAAAGAGAACGATAACTTATGACTTGCAGATTACACCTAAAAATTCTATGTATCGTGTATGTGTATGATAACTACCCACTTGTAATGTAGAATTCTGCATATGGTACCATTTATCAGGGGATAGTGAGAGGAGTTAAGGTCGACACATCATTCACACAGCAGTTACTCTACATTTTCATGACTAGCCATTGATCAGATCGTAAGGGTATTTGCTAATCTAGATTCTCTAATTCGATTCCTGGCAAAGATTGGAAGAAGCATTGAATAAAATCACACACGAACACAATGTAGCCAAATTGATGAAGTCTTGTAGCTAAAGATGTGCTCAAATCATTTAGATCAAATGCCTACATGTTTCCTATTAATATTTTGCTCAAGTGTCTTTTGGATATTTATATTACTTTCCTCATCATTTTTAAGCCGCTGTTTTATGAGATGAAACTTGGAGCCCATCAAAGGCAAATTTCCTAGAATATTATGTGCAATTTTCATCGAAAATAAATGAGTATTTTCATGAAAATGTAGGCTTTGGTATTTTGTTGTCTAGGTTTGAGCAGTACTGTATACTGTGATGTATTGAGTAAAATTTGCAGATAATAATTTAGGAGAAAGTTAGATAACTCTTTCAAGTAGTCATATTTTCACAAAACAACAGACCTGCGTCCTGGTCTTTGGTCATCTGGATGTAGTTAATTTACTAAAAAGAGGTTCGAAAAATTGGATCCTTCTTCGTGTGTTTGTGATTACGCGTTCCCTTTTTATCTCTTTGCTCGAATGTGGTTTATTTATAAGCTAGATTATGTAGTATTTTCAATTTGGATGCTCGCTTATATTGGCTGTAAGTTTGTTTCGATCCCGTAATTATAATTGAAAATTAAATGGGAACAATAATAGATTAAAATGTCGACTAATAGCATATTAGAAAAGCTAAACCATTAAGCATTTCGTGGAGAAAAGGGACAAATTGGAAAGAAGATCTCACTCCAACTATAATATTAGGGAATCCAAAGAGTATAAATGGTATGCTTAGTTTTCTCTTATTAATTGTCGAGGTTTCAAGGGAAGTTGGTGAAATTTCCAGCAGAGTTCGAGCTTGTGAATGACTTTAGAGCCTGCAAGAAGAGAAGAAAAATCCAGGAGAAAAGAAATGGATAATGGTCAAGTTTATACTTATTATTTTTACATACTAGGTGCTAGGAGAAATCTCAGTAGATAGAGCGAATCGTATTTTGGCCTATTTTTTCTATATTTCTCTTTTGCGTGTATTTAATTAGGCTCAAGCAAGCTTCGAGAACTATGCAAATTTGAGGCCCATCTTATTTACTTTGATCTTTAGTAAACTCGTGTAGTCCGTTTTTTTAAGTATAATCATGAAGCATCTGGTAGTACATAACTTAGTAAATGACACAGTGCGGCTTTCGTTCAAGACGTTCATGCTTAACTAATTTACTTGAATTTTTTCACTAAATGTTGGTCACAAATTTTGATCAAGATAAGATGTAGATATACTCTAGCTCTAGAAAGTATCTATGCCCTTTCTGATAGCAGAATATCTAAATATACGAGGGGCTTTCCCAAAGTAATGCCTTCTAATCTCTGTTGCCACTCTTGATTCGACAAACCTATCTTCTAACCTTGCTGACATCAACTGCCTCGGCTCTTTAAACGTTCACTAAGTGTTGGGTGAATGTAAATTGGTTCAACTTCTTCTGCATGAAGGAATTCAATGATGCATCTTTGCTTCTAACGCACATCCATCACAAGGGTTGCTTTCTTACACTGTCAAACCGTCAATATCTGCAACAGAGAAATGAAAATTTCAGAATATTAGCGCAAAAGTACATTCATCATAATAATGCTATAAGAAATCCCCTCGGAACCGCTGGGGTGGAAGAAAGAAATTAGGACTTATTACTTTCCGAACACCCCTCGTACTTCATTAACACTTATTGCAGGGTACTCAATTTAAGAGACATTGAGCAGGTAAAAATAGACAAACCCACAATATTCTAACAAGTTTAGAGGACAAATAAAGGAATCATAACAATTTTTAGGCAAATTATAAAATATATCCCTACGATATCCTATTAGATAGATAATAGTCAATAGTCAAATCATTTTGTTTAATGACACCGCACAAACGATTACTATAGGTTTTAACTAAGGTCAAACTAACTGCAATTTTAGAAGATCAGCCTCACCACTTTTATGCCAAACATACCTGACTCATTTGTGCTAAATAACTCAATCTTTGTTTCAACTTACCATAGCACAAGGCTCCAAAAATCTTAATCTTTCTCCAAATGATATTTGACGAAGTTCAGATCAGCTTTCAAATGAATGTTTTTCAATAAATGTGTCTTCCTCGGCCGACGTATATGAATTTCCGTTTTATGCAACATATTGTATGCTTCGTTTAAACTAACATCGAAGCCTACATCTCCAAAGTAATTGTTCATTTCTTTTCTAGTCATCCTTGTTTTGTAACGGATCTAAGAATCCTTCAAACCGTGTGTAATTTACCGAGGACAAGGCGAACGAGGGAGAATTGCAGTTGTTCCTGTTTCTTTAAATTTCGTATTACTGACTACATTAAAGATTTAGGTTGATTTAGTTCTTCATAAATCCCATTCTAGTTCATCTTAGATTTGAATTTCGTAATTATTCTTTTATTGATTTCAGGAGACATTTAACTAGCTATCGTCATGATGTTTAATGGAACATCGAATATGAGTGTCAAGAGCACAGTGTCGAAGAAAATTTATTAGAAAGTTCTAGACTATTTCTGAATAGTCAAATTATAAATAGGTCACATAATCTATTCGTCTGATTCGAAATGGTGTCAATTTAAACCACATAAATTGAAAATATCGATGTAAAAATGATAAATTCTGAATATTTTCTTTTATTCGAATTTAAAAATGCAAACATTATTCCGATCTTTAGAAGGGGTAACCGATAAAGCTCAATCAACTACAGGCCAATTAACCTGAAATCTCTAATCGGAAAATTGCTTGCATCTATTATTAAAAAGAAAATAGTCGAACACTTAGACAAATTGGGTATCATCCGCGAATCACAGCATGGTTTTACGAACAACAAATCATGTTTAACAAATCTGCCTGAATTTTTTCAAACCATCATCGAAGAGTATGATATGAATAGAGCAGCAGATGTATTCTACTTAGATTTTCAAAAAGCTCTCGATACGGTCCCCCACAAGCGTCTACTTAAGAAGATTGCCGCTCATGGAATCGGTGGAAACATATTGAAGTGGATCAAAGATTGGCGCAACGAAAGGAAACAACTTACAGTCATAAATGGTTACCACTCAAGATGGCGAGACGTAAAAAGAGAAGTTCCCCAGTGGCTAGTGCTAAGTTCATTGCTTTTTTAATATATGTAAACGACTTAGGTGAGGGCCTAGCGAGCCTATTCTTAGAATTTGCTGACGATACAAAGCTGGGTGGTAAATCGATAACACTTGCTAATTAACATAAAATCCAGAGAAACTTAAACAGCATTGTAGAATGGTCAGAAAATTGACAGATGAAACTCAACATTGATAAATGCAAGGTACAAATATTGGAGCAAGAAACGAAATATTCAACTATACAATAAAAGGCCTGCCACTGAAAAAGTATCATAAGGAAAAGATCTTGGTGTTATAGTCTGCGACGATTGAAAGTTGGAAGACAGTGCGCGGAGGCATGCAAGAAAGCAAACAAAGTGCTTGGTTTCATATATAGAAATTTTGCATACAAATCGGAAAATATAGTAATTCCCCTGTACAAATCTTTGGTTCGAACTCATTTAAAGTACTCAGTTCAGTTTTGGAATCCATACTTGCGGAAAGATATAGAAATGTTGGAGAGAATGCAACATCGTGCTACACCAAGTGATACCTAGACTACGTCAAAAGTCCTACGAAGACAGAGTTAAAGCACTTAACCTGCAATCACTTGAGACGAGAAGGTTAAGAGGATAAATCATACAAGTCTTTAAGATCCTAAACAATTTTGATAAAGTAAAAATTCAACCCTTTTCGAGTTAAACGCTTCCTCAAGAACCCGAAGCAATGGATACAAACGTAAGAAACAAAGATTTGGAAAAAATATAGCAAAGAATCTTTTCTCAAAAAAGGTGGTTTCCTCGTGGAACGAGTTGCCAGAGATCGTTGTTAAATAAACACTCGAAAAACATCTTTAAGAACCGATTAGATGCACACTTTAAGTGAATCGGAGTGGTTTGAAGGAGAGCTGGCCCAGAAGTGGACCACACCGTCTCTGCCGGCTCTGACATCTTATAATATTATAAAATTGTTTAGAATGGAATTGCTAACTATTAATTTAAGATAGGATTTGATAGAAATAAGGGTTGTAAAACTAAATCTTAATCTATATCCTCTTTTCATTTTAATAATCTTTCCACCCTGGCTTCCCAACTTTACCCTCTTTTTGAAGGTAAAAGTGAATATTAACATCTTTCAGGGTCATAATTCCTTAGAAGTAGCTGCATTAAAAATAGTATCTCCTGCGATTGCAGTATTGATAGTTCATATTCTCAGTACCAAAATCAGTGAGAAATTGTTGTATGTGTACCTATAATATCAGTTGGTGAACGTCTACCACTGTAAATAGCTTCAATAGCGGGCAACTGTGATAGACTGAGATAAACTATAGAGCCTTAGAGAAAACTAGAATTGGCTCACTAATGCAGACAGGTTATAAAATTGCGTTGACGGGTAGCGAATCCTCTCCTCTAAAGAGCAAAATTTTTGCAATTTTTAAACAAATCTCTAAGAAGACATGAAAACTAGTTGAGGCGTTGCTAACAAAAAATACAGGGTTCGAATGTTGTACTGCTACAAACCGTCACTAACGCAATTAGGAAACATTCCTTGCTTTAGAATTTTCAGATCTGATCTCTTAGTCAGAGCGCATTGAAGAACAGAAACGAGGATGGTAATGGGTAAATCAGTCATTTGATCATTCATTTCTTGTCTCTTAATTCATATGTGAGGTGTTTGGAAGTATTAGTTATTGACTCACTTTCTCATACCATGAGTCACTCATCATTGTTTAGAGCTCAAATTGAGTAGATATGTAAGGAATTGTCGTGAGCAATCAAAGTTTACTTATCATGTTAATGGTGACATTCAGAATTAAGGCAAATGAGAGAGCAGATTTACAGTTTCCGGGACGCTCCGAGAGACCTCAGTACCATGTCAGGCTTTGCAGGCGTCGTGTAAGAGAAGGTTTTTTCTAAAGGTTTCACCAAGTTGAAAGTTTGGCATAGGCTGCAAACAATCCTACGTTGATTAGTTAATTATCTGTCTGGTGGACAATATATGTATCAAAATAAGAGAGCGTATTGGTTAAAATGTTTTGTGACAGAAACAAACAACTGGTCATGAATACAATTCCTGCTTTTGAAATTTGTGACTTGGAAGATTCTAAATAAAATTGTGCTTTAATTTCCACCTTTTAATTATTCAGTTTTAAAAAGAATAGTAGAATTTAAGTACTCCGAAGAGGAAAATCTGCTGCTTTATTTACTTATTTTTATTTTTTTAAATGATTTTCTTTACTTTATATACAGTTCGAGAACCCTTGATTTTCATCAGTAGCCTGTTTGGTCTGGCTAGAAAAATTAAATTACCTTACTTCTTTATTCAGGCTATACATTACCTTTAACAACGTCAAATTTATGTCCTTAACCTATTTATATTTTAGGTTAATATTTAAATAAATTTTATTATATTAGTGATTTATAAAGGCAAAGAATTAGTAATTTAATAATGTAAACGTCGAAACGAACTTTTGGGGGAAAGTTTATATGATTTTAAATGTGTATCCGATTTTCAATTGCTATTTTACTTCACGTCTCGAGTTTGAAAACTTAATGACTTAAGACTATTAAAAATTAGAGACATATTTAATAATGATTCAATATAAGAGTAGTGAAGGATAAGGATTCCAGAATCTAAAAAGTTACCTGCTGTGTTAATATGCTCTTAAATATTGGATAGATTCTCTTTGCATATATTTCACTTATTCCTCCATTCAGAAAAATCTATACATTTTTTCTTGGTATTAAATAAAATTATATATATGGTTAATTTATTTATATGTCTTTGTATGGATGTATAAGCATACTGTCTTCATCAGTCTCTCTCATTCAACTTGCTATGGAAAGCTCCCACAAGAAGTTTCTCCCTAATTAAGTTCAAACACTTAAGTTTGCCACCACATTCCTACCATTGCACAATGGTGTATTTATGCATAAAGGTTCACCAAATTCCTACCATTGCACAAATTTCACACCTGTAATGTTCCATCCTTGGTGTATTTATGCGTAGAGGTTGATAGAGGATGGTAGGAGAAAGCCAGCTAGCGATTGAGGTCCTACGTTATTGACGTTTACTCGTCCCGAGATTTCTAAGAATATCAAGAATATTTTTTGAGCGGGGAGGGGGAGAATAGGAGAGGCAAACTCATCGTCGGTATAGGTACCTCCCCCTCCTTTCCCTTCTAGGAAAAATGGGTAAGGAGAAGCGCCAGGTCGATCCTTCATCGTGTTCCTTCGCCTTTCCTAAAAGATTTAAGTGGACTCAGATGGGTAAGATTAGCGGGAGACGATGAAGGTCGAGAGTAGTAGGAAAAAAAATGAGATGAGAGAAGAAAGTAAGAGAATAAAAGTTTATCTGCATATGTTCAGTTTTTTTTAGTGGATAGTTGGATAGAATGAAAGAACCCCATTTGGTGGAATCCGAAACACGCAAGCTTCAATTACTCAGTTCCTTCTACTCGTTCATTCGCTCAAATTTACACAGATAGCGAGAACGCCGCTTAATCTCTGTACGGTTTTATACTTCCAGATAAATTCACGTGTTTATTATGGCTTTCATGCCATTATGAGTACTTAAGGTGTCTGAGCTTGTGTTGATTGTTGTGAGCATCGCTAATGTTGTGTAGGTTGTGATATTGTTCGTGTATTTAGTCTATGCTGTATTTTATGAACTTTTCACTTTTCTAAATTGGTTCATATTATTTTAACTTGGAGTTTAGTACTTCACTTTGCCTATGCAATTTTTACTTTCACTTTACTTTATATCGCTTAAATTTGAGCTTTCTACCTCACTCCTTTTATTCACTTTTCACTTTCATTTTTGTATTTAACATTTTACACTTTTAATTCATTGCATTTGGGTATTTAAATTTAATACTTTATCTATTGGTACAATTTGGGGTAGATTATGTCACTTATGGTTGGATTATTCAAATATCAATAGTCTTATTTAGATGTCAATGTCTAAGAGTTTGGTCTTAATTTGAATAATTTCCCTTTAGGTTTTGATTCAGATTTGGTTTAATACTCTATTTAGAGCTGACTCACTTTTGGTAATTTTATTGTTGCTGTATTCACTTTAAGTAACCAACAGTGTTTCTTCAACTCTCAACTGATGTATTCAGTTGAGGAATCGAGACTTAAAAGTGGTTTCTGCTATGATGCCAGTTAGCTCTGCAAATATTAGAGAAAAAGCGTCTATGTTTGCCTATATTTTCTCTGTTCTCTTCTTGATGTTAATATTAACCCGTTCCATTCCTGCCTCTGGATGTAAAGTTCTCAGATTTCATTTCTCTCTGTGTTTTTAATTAGGTATAGATTTCTATTTTGTATCCTCTGAAGTTACAGTTTTTTAGGTCTTTGTTTCACTGTTACTTTGGCGACTACTTCCTTTTTAGTGCTATGTAGATTTTTATTTTTTTGTTATACTTAACTTCCTCAGGTTATCAAGGTTTGTTAAGAACTCCATATACAAGTTATAAAGAACAGGTGAAAGTCGAAAAATAAATTTTGCTGAATTCCAATTAATTAAGTGGTTATTTTCGGACATATGCAAAATATTGCAAAAAATTGTTCTTCCCTTACCTACTACTATTTTTATGAATCTCATTACCCTTTGTACCCAAAATAGTAAGTTTTCGTTCGAAGCCAAATATTTTCTTTAAAAGTTTGGATTAGCCATAGGTAATTGCTTTTCACTTGTTCTCTCTAACTTATATATGAAGTTCTTTGAAACAAGAGTCCTCCCTAATATCCTTGACTTCCTTATTGTTTGGTACAGGTATAATGATGACGACATTTGCCTGTGGCCTAATTCTAAAGATGTTAATAGCTTTCTTACAAAACATAATTCACTCGTTCCTTCCATTAAATTTACCCATGAGGTTGAAAATAATAGAACCCTTTCCTTTCTCCATCTTTTTATTCATAGAACAACGATTGGTTTTAAATACTCCACCTATCGCAAATCTACTAATTCAAACTCTTATATTCATTTTTACTCTTCGCATAGTCCCAAAATCAAAGGTTCCGTTTTTCCTCTATGTTTTAAAGGGCTTTACGAGATGTTAGTTCTGAATATATGGATTCTGAATTCTCCAATATCTTTGAAATTGGCCATAAACTATTTTACCATTAACCCTTTCTTATAGACTGTCTTTCCTCTGCAAAAAGTCGTTCTATAATACAGCTCCTGCTATCCCTTTTAATGTTAAAAGATTTTTGTTTGTTTGTTTGTTTCATTGACCTTCCCCGTCTTTTAAATAACTTTAACATTTCAATTACTTCCAAATACGAGTCAACTATAAAAAAATTCTAGTTCACAATAATTGTAATAATATTGGGGGAGTCTATTCGGTCAAAAGTTCTGTTTGTCCAAGTAAATATTTTATACAGACAGGAAAGCAGTTATCTGTCTATATTATCAGCATAAATACAAGGTTAGGAGAGCTCTAAATAATAATACAACTTTTATACATATGTCCGAAAATAAGACTTAATTAATTGGAATTCAGCAAAATTGATTTTTCGCTCAAATGACCCAATTAAAAGAAAGCTTGTTAAATGTTCATGTATAAGCTAATTTAATAACTTTAACATTTCTCATGGCCTTTTTAAAATTGATGTTGTTATGAAAAAACTCATTCTTAAAGAAATTAGTTTTGACTTATGTTCCTAAATTATTTTTTTTGCAATTTTTATTTTTATGGGAACCCAATGTGTCAATTTGATTATTGCATTGATTTTGTACTTACATTATTTTATTTCTCTTCCTCTCTCCTTGTCCCTCCCCCCTTCGTTTCAATTTACTTCTCGTGTTTCTCCTAATATCCCTCTTTAGACTATCGCATTATCCGTTAATCGTTTTACCCCTTTTGGTTGTGTTCTTGACTCGTTTTTGCCTCTCATTGAGTTCCAGATTTATTTTTTTAATGTAAAGTGATTAAAGAATTTTTAAATCCAGAGAAGACGAGGCAGAAGAGAGTATACTAAAGGAATCAGCGGACATATATATATATATATATATATATATATATATATATATATATATATATATATATATATGGCCGCTATAGAAGGACACTTATGGTGACCTTGAAGGCCAACAAAGGTCACGATTGTGGGTAGCTTGACCTCTACTCAGGTCTGGTAAATAATACTTGATAATGGTTAGAAATGCTTAGAGCTATTTAAATATGAATCCGTTACACCGTAGATTTATCAAAAGGGTCCTTTTCTACATATACCTATAAAATGAAATGAAAATGAAAGTCAGAGACGATGAACAAATCGTCCGAACCTTCCCCCTTGGCCCCCTTGGCCCCCTTAAGAGTTGCCAAGGTGAGAGGATGGGGAAGGCTCAGTGCTTATTCGTAGTCTTCCGCGCCCTCATTGTCCAGAGCCTCAGTAGGATCAGGGCAGTGTGGATACGGTAGCTAGGATTGAGAGGGGGGAGAAGAGGGAGGTTTCAGAATAGGAGAGTGAAGAAGTAGAGTAAAGTAGATTTAGGTAGTCATGTGACCTACGCCTTAATATCAAATCAAACCAGGATGTGTAGTATGGTAACTATTCTACGTAATGGATATTTCGTTACCCCTGTCCACCGTGTCTGCCGTGAGTTAAATGTGTGACTCTGATAGGCAAGAATAAAAAGGCTGAAATTTGATTGAAAGTTGGGATTTTAAAGAGACGAATGTGTGTTTGTTTTTATTCCTGGCAACCCTGTTAAGCAAAGAGTAAATGATTACTTTTTAGCAAGAGATAAAGAGTACTTCTGAGCAAGAGACAGTAATCTGAGAAACATATTTTCAAGAATTGCAAAACATTCCAGATAATTCCTGAATATTCTGAATTGATCTAAAACTTTCCATTCGAACATTTTGGAACTTTTTAGATCTTTCTATTCTAAAATTCTTGATCATTCCAGGATACAAAACTTGTACATGTATAAAAGGCAGGAGATTCTTCTCAGATCCCCAGTTTAAATTTTATCTCCAAGTGAACCACGTTACCAAACCAGAAGCAAAGTGAAAGGTAAAGTAAATAAGTGACACAGGATTGCAGTAGTGTTCAGTACAGACAAATGTTAAATAGAAGCGAGGAAGTGTGCACCATAACCAGCCATTGCCTCAGTCCAGGGAGGGAAACTAGGTATGAGGTGGGCCCTTGCAGGGCCAAATATCAATCAATGTACGATTCCGGTGGGTTAGGTTAGGTGAGGTTATAATACCCCATAAATAATAATAATGATCAGCATTAAAAATATTTTAGTTCCTCAATATAAGAATTTCAAGCAATATGCATCTGTATTTATTTGCGACAGGACCTTTCCTCATGGGAAACGCTGGATACCTATTCTAGTCATCACAAATCGGGTCTCTAGCATGCCAAAATGAATTGAAGCAGTCCGGAAGCACAAGAGACATCAGTCACATCACGCACCAATTGACTGGATTTATTATACAAAATGGGTTTGTACTCTTGATTTTTATATATTTTACCTTAAAATTATGATACAAACATACAAAAACAAAACGCAACGTTTGATTAGTTCAATTAACTTTCTTACGTGAAAAAAAATAATAGTCTCAAACACTTTGAGCCAAGACTATAGATCTTGAATGCGTGGTTGAATGCTAGAAAGTGCACAGCCTAAATCTCCTTCAAAATTCATCCTGTTTCTGTACTGGGTCTTGACTGCAAAGAGCGTGGAAAATGGAGGTTCACAAAGATACGCGGATCCGGACTTATTTCAAATCCGAAGAGCCCGATGTACGATCAAAGGGTAAACATGAAAGTACTTGTCCCAGAACGTCTTAAGATCCAGTCATTTGAAACCTTCCTTAGCTGTGAAGGTGAACTTCAACTCAAGAAACTCTTCTTGCACTTCATCCGAAACATTAGCTACTTCAAATTGAAGTGAGTTACTGATGAATTTGTAGGTTCCACGCTTCTCATCTATATCTGTGAAGTAGTTGATGAATTCCGTTTTCAAGTCAGATAGATGAGCCGTTATGTGTTATTAACCTCATAACTATGACTACCCTGAATAAGAACAGAATTCATGTTATTAAAACTTACTTTATTTTTCTGCTGAGATCATTCAACGCTTCGAAGACGTCTACCAGGTAAACTAGAGATAGTTGAAAATCTTCAGACTAGAACTTGTCATGGACATCTGCATTCTGCTGCGAATGTAGAAATAATACTACTTCTCCTTGCAGTTCAAAAAGCCGTCTAAATAAGTTCCACTTTGATAGCCACCGTACGTCTGTGTGAAAAAGCTTCATGTTCAGATTTCATATTCTTACACAACAGTTTGAAGAGAGGACTATTTAAGGCTAAAGCCTTTATATAGTTGACGACCTTGATAGCCACGTGCAGGACATTCCTCATTTTAGCAGGTAAGGTTCTGGATGCTAAGGCTTCCGATGAATCATGCAGTCTGTACATACAATACATTGCTTTTTTTCACTCTTGTAATGAATTCAGGCTGCAGGGATAGAGCTCTATCAGTGCATACCCTTAACAGCGAGTCACGGGAAAGTTGGTTTTCTTGAATGAAATTTGATACATAATGAAAAAAGCTTCTGCTCTTGTTCATCTTTCCATGTTATCAAAGAACAACATTTCATATTTTACACTGTTATCTGACACGAAACGTGCATACATCAGGAACTGAGAACATTGAGCGATGTCAGTTGTTCGTTACACTGAATAACAAGAACAGGAGAATCCCCTACTTGGTCGAGAATTTGATCTTTGATGCCTTGACTCGATTCATCGATCCTTCCCTTGACTCTATCCTTTGACATTGAATTTTGGGAACTTATTTACACTATCTTTCACAGAACGAATTTTTTTGCACAGAATATACTTGGTTTACTATAGACTCTCCAATGGTATGGCTCTTTTTTCTTTTTGGAATCAACATAGGGATCTCATAGGAAGCCTCAACATTCTTTGAGGTTTATTGCCGAAATGCTCCACTACCGTCCAACTTAGTTTGGTTCAGTGAGTGTCCTTTTGTTTCAAAGCATAATTTGAGTTTGTTTGGCTGCAAAAGCAGATAAGCCTACACATGTCACACTGATGATCCTATGTCTCACCCCTGTGTAAGGACATGAACTCAAGTCGATTATATTCGTCAAGATAATTTCACTTTTTTGTACTCATTGCGAATTATTTGATGTAGAGTTTTGTTCACAAACTTGTAAACATAAATAAGTCACAAATAAAGTAAGATAAACATTAAAACTTATTCCTGAACACTACAACACGATCAATAACAAACACATGATCGTAAAGGTCGTAAACAATACAAGAGGCTATAAGTATACATGATTATAAACCCCCCCATATTATTAACAAAATAACACATGATTTAAAGCACCGCCAATTTATAATAAAATACAAAGAAAAATAAAACTTGAAAAAAACAGAGCAACATATTTATGTTCTTAATTCACCGACAAACTTCTGACTCTTTACTTCTTTTAGGTAAATATAACAACTGAGCTAAAGAAATATCTGTAGTCAACCAAACACTGATTTGAATTACACAATATATTTGTAAAGTTGCGTATCAGAAAGGAAGAGGAAGTCAATAGGTTAGTAAGTGAGTAAGAATCTGTGTGTGGGTGTAACCCCATCTTTATATGTTTTGTGACGAAAATGCAGATCAATTGCATTGCAGAAAGCGGAAATTACATGTGTAAATATGATGTTAATTTACTGTTAAATCAATGTAACATTTATAAACAAACATAATTACTGGTTTGTTAGTATACTATGATTATTAAATATGAACCATAAATAATGGATTAAAGTATTAAGTAGAGTTAATAGAGGCTACTTACTCTACTATTCTACTTAGGGCCTACTTATTATTTCCGCATATTTATAGTTTTAGTTTTCTATAGTTTGCTAAGGTAGACTATAGAAAAATAAAGTTATAAGGGCTTCTTTTGCATTCACTATAAACTTTTCAATATTAGCCTATGTTCGCGTTAAGAGATTAACAAATATAATTAGAGAAATTCCTGTTTTACCTAGGGTGAAGTGCCAGGTCTAGGTGTCACCTTTTTTCAAAAGGACTAAAATTCAATTGTACTCATTTAGGGCCATGAAATAACCCATATGACCATGGACATATGTTTTTTTTCCCTCTGGAGATTTCAAATTTGGCGCTGGGGGGCACCATCTAGTGGCACAAGCCTCATGTAGCCATTCAAAGGCACTTGTAAGTGATTTGAACCATGGAAAACCATCAATGTAATAACCATTTATCATCTTATCACAAAACATCACAGGTCATTGGAGGGACTTTCGCTCTTTTTCCCCACGGGTTCGTGCCCCCCACCCTGGAAATTCCCAACGCTCTTCAGGTTAATAACTACTGATATAGATTAATTTCTTCGATATATTCTTTAAGTCTTCGGTTGAGGGTTATTTGATTACCTTCGCCATAAAATTCAATAACGATATAGTGTGACTATTGAGGGTGACTAAGTAAGTGGCCTACCTGGTGTTTAGGCATGCGTTAAAGATGTTATCTATTGTTTCTACGGTTTTGTCTGAGTCTTTAGTGAGGTTTATTCCGATGATTCCTGTGGAGCCTGGTACTTTTTGCTTGAATGAATTTATTGCAATTTTTATTTCTTCTGTTGTTCTAGTGGCCCCTGGTCCTAGAATTTATTCTCTTTCTGGTATAAGCGATATTGTTGGGGATATTTACCCTATATTGTTTAATAAATATTTATGTGTGGACCTTTTCGTCTATATCTCGATTGTAGTCTCCGTTCTCATCTGGAGTTATGGAAAACAGTCTTCCATTGGTAGCGAAGATGTTTGTCTGCGGTCCTATCTTCCTGATTTCTCACTTCTTTCGTTGTTTAGTATGAATTTTAGTCGCGTGTGACTCTACATCTCACTATGTTGGTCCGTGGGTTGGTTGGTTGGTTGGTCGGTCCCTGTTTTGTTTTGTTTTGGTAATATCATTTTAATTATTCGGCCGATTCTAAAGAAATTTGAAACTCTTAAGTTGTTTAACATTTTCTTTTGAATGATATATTTACGAAGGTCTTCCTAATGTTAGTCCGGGAATTATCGAAAGTTTTTAAAGTCATAAGGTCATAAATCGGAATAACTGAGAGCACACGACTTTGTTTAGCATAACTTTTCTCCGTGGTCCGCTTTTGATTCTATTTATTACTCACCTTTTCTCTATGGTCTCTTTTGCTATATTTATATTTTCTATAAGGCTATCCCATTTGAGTCTTAGCTGTTCTTCTATGAGATACCTTAGTTCCTCTTTCCTCCTACTCATCGCCGCGAATCTTTTTCTTTGGAGTTCGAAAATCGTTATTACTTCGGATATTCCGCTTAGCTGTCTTGTTTTTTCTCATCTTCTTTTCCATCAAGTAAGGGAGAAGCCAGAAGACGGAATTTCGTTCTTAGTAATTCATTGTCTTTTTCCTCTATCTTTTGCCATATTTGCATCAAAAAGATCCTTTGAGATGAAGTTACGAACCTTTTTGTCTTCTTTCCAATTGCTTCCTCCGGTGTTGGCACTCGGATTTAATATAGATTCAGGGCCCAACATGGTCACTGCATGCAATGGGGACTGGTTACATTAGGATGTTAAATTGCATGTTGTGGGTGGCTGCTTAAATTGACAGATGGCTTTGTGGCAACATTACCGATGACACATGTCGGAAATCTGGCCCAATTCTCTTGAAAATATTCCTGTCCAGCAACATTTCTCAGTTATATCCTTCGACTTTTCTTATGTGTTAGCTATTTTCCCTAAGCCTAGCATTAAGTTCTCCTATAAATATTGAAGGAAAACCTGGGCTAATGATTGTGATTAAATTGTAAAGGATGAGGCAATTTTCCTTAGGTTCTTAGTATCCTGTGTCAACAATAACTGCAATATTTGTTTCAGGTCTTATTGTCAAGAATTCCTCATTCATATTGTTTATCTCACTGTAATCAAGGCCTCTTCTAATTCCTCTGTCCTCCCTGTATTATAACTCAACTGAAGGCTTAGCCTTGAGGATGGTGTCACTGATCAATTTCTTGTGTATTTGTAGTGGATGCACTTCCCGTTCTGAGATTAAGATTATGTCTGGATCAGCCTCTCTGAATATATTTCCAAATGCCATCGTTTTATGATCCAGCTTTCCATATTTATTTCCAATAAGTCGAGCTTTCTTCTCCCTTTAGTTTCCATTGTTTAATTTAAGTTGAAGTGGAAGTTGTTTGCTTCCATTTCATTCCCAATTTTGTCACTCTTTAATTTTTGCAAGGTTCCGTGGCTGAGAGTGACGCAGTCTCCAGAATAGATGAGTAACATATCTTGGACTAATGTTTTTCTATCTCTTTCTCGTAGTCTTCTGTTTTATCCCTTGAATGCTTATTTACATTTGTCTCCTTTGCGTGCTTTCTCTATTTGGAGGTTATGATGGAGGTTAGTTCGCATCATTCATGTCTTGCAAAACCCTGATCATTTCCTGATATCCTCCGGGAATGATCTTTTATAGATTTCCGAGTCCGGAGTCAAAAATCTTTTCCTATTTCCTAGCGCGGAGGGGATGGGCATGTGAGCTCCAGTTACCGTGATTATCATGGGTATGTGGTCACTTGGTGTGGGGAAGACTGTTTGGATGCAGTGATGAAAAGGGAAGTTATGGAGGGTAAGTACAATCTCTGGCTTTTTAAATAACCCAAGGTACATGGATGTCATGAGGTCTAGACCTAACTTATTTGCTGTTCTTCCCTCAACCAGAAAGTTGAGGTTCTTTCCACGATTGTCTGCAGGTACGTAACGTTCCAGCCGTCAGAAAATCAACGAAGTTGACAAGACGATTCTTCATGAACGGGGTGAACAAGTTTTATTAATTTGTATCCAAATATTCTTTGGCGATCAGCTTCTCTGATCCCAGTTTCTGAGAGCAGGAGTATGTCTAAGTCGATTTATTCTTAGATATTATACAGCTAGTTTTAACGGTGTTCACGTCTTTGCACACTGTAAGAAGGAATGAACAGTCTATTATTCTGGGAAGCTCACTTTTACTTTCCTAACTGCTTCCTCAACAACAAGGCATTTCCAATCATTCACACTTAGTTCGTTTTAAACTCATGGGGATCGACAGAAACAGGACGTATTAGTCCTCCACTCCTAAATAAGTCTGGTGGAGGTTATGGACAAAAAAGTATCCTTACTGCTTACCTTTCAAGCATGGTAGGTATATACGGAATCTCCTCTCACCAGCCCTTGCTACTCTTAATTTTATGAATGACTGAAAAAGGATGAATCTCCAATCATTCAGGCGTTTCCTTACAATGACAAACGGAAGACCATACTAGGTTGCCTGGAATTTACAACAGCAGCGAAGATGCGACGAAGAACGTTGCGGAGGTGGAGAGCCTGAGCCAATATTCAAGGAAGTAAGCAGGTTGGTAGACGGGAAGGACACAAAACTGTCGCGTATTGAGTCTCTGTAGGCGGTAATCTACTTTGGTATCTTTCTTCATATACGGCGGCAAGAAAGAGGTTCTAAGTAAGTTCTTTCAGTGTCATGTTGCCTGAATTTAATTGTTTGACATCTTTATTTTCTGAGCAGATCAGTGTAAATCAAAGTTATGCTTTTATATACTTAATGAGACTAATTTCCTTCGTAATCCGTGATCACACCCACATATGCACCTTCTAACAGATCACGCTTGAAGTGGTAGTCTCTTAACATTTGGTGGATCCATCTTGCGTGTGTGTGTGCTTCTGCTCAGGAGGCTGGAAGGTCTTTCCCAAAACTTCAATTAGAACAGATTCCCGTCTACACTAGTGGGAGTTGACCTCCTATCTATCCTATATCCAAGTCACATGCCTTCCAATAGGTGCACACTCCCCGACCATTCTGCCTAAATAGCCCAGCCCTGTAAGCGGTCCTCAGTTAAGTTCGGGCTCGTAGCCTCTAACTGGCCCACTAACGGGTCTCCTGCAATGGCACTATAAACAAATACCAACTACTTCTTAGACCTTTTCATTGGTAGGGTTATGTTGTGCTTGGAGAAAACAGGGTGAGAATCAAAAGTGGAAAAACAGACACAAAGAAGTAGAAGAAATAAGGTACCCAAACTTTTATGATGGCCATATGGCTCTAAGGGAAAATAGATATCTCTAATGGGCCCTAAGAGCAGATATATTTGTTTATTCTCTTAATATACAGATTGCCTTGTGTGTGGGATAATTGTATCGAAGGTTGAGTGCTTCTAATTGAAATGTGTGTGCATTATAAATTAGCTTTATTGGTAAACAATGCGCGAGAAAGTGAGGAGACTTAGACTATAATGTCAAGAAGTGATGGAATGAAATGAAAGGAAAAGAGAGAGGTTAGAGACAGTGAAGTTTTCTTCAACTCCACCCAACCTCCCAGCTGCTACCCTCAGAAGCCTTGCGAGCTTCAGCAGCAGCGACAAAGAAGGTGGGGTACAGAGAAGGAGAGAAAGAGTAAATAGTAGAGAGATCAAAGCTCTGAATACATGAATAGGGTTGACTGCTGTCCAAAGCGGTTGGTGGACCTACACCTTTACGTGAGATCCGAAACACAGTGTGTTGTATTATAGGGTGTTTGGGCTCAATTTGATGATTTACTGTGTTTTTTTTTCAAGAACATTTTGATGTATCGGTGAACAGTTAGCGGCGTTAGAGAGCATAGAGAGTAAAGTTTTAGTTGAGAAAATGTTAGCTAACGTGGAAGACTGAAAACCATCTGAATATTGGAAAAGAGTTACCACCCTCATGATGATTCGCACCGGGTATCAAAGGGCCGACATCATGACTAGTGATCAATCTGTAGAGTCATTAAACCGTAACTACAGCAGCTGCAATGTACACTACGAAACTGTGACAAGCAGAAAGGAACACATTAGGTGCTTTGACTGCCTTCCACACACCAGAATTCCTCCAACAACTTTAGAAATATGGTGATAAAAGCTCCGAGCTAACGAATCCTTGCTTTGGTGAAAGAAATGGGTGTTGGAGTCACCCACATAAAGCTGACCCTGAATGAAGACATTCCATACCACTCTTAAAAGAGGTGCAAGCGCTAAATTCTGACCGCGAAGGCCAAGGAGAACTGCTTGGCGAAGGTAAAGAAACTCCTGAAAAAGCTGAAGCATCCTTATGAGCCGGGGACGATCTGGTTCTTCTTATTTGCCAGGACTAGCTGTAAAACATTCACAACAACAAGTGGCTTGCATATAATCATCCATGCGACGTTCCACGTATCATGAAGAACAGGTTCCCTCAAACTGTGATGGCCAATGTTCTCTCTCCAGTGAGGGGGACAGCATGACACCCCACATCTTTGTGATGGATCTTATAGTCAATTCAGACTGCCATGTGAAGCTGCAGGAAATTGTGGTCTAAGTTTGGTCGGAGCTGGTTGCTGCTGGAAGTACATACATCCGGAAAGAGTGAGAAATAGCTGTTAGAGAATTTTAGGAATTCACCAGCCCTACTTTCTTTTAGATCCCCCGATTGTAATCACATGGATAAGTATGTGTGCGACTGGTTTGAGAAAGAGACCAAACTCTCTATCAGCAACCTTAAGGCGAGCTGATGTCCAAAATCAAGGACCTTCTCGAAGACCTTCACAGGCACACAGTGAGGAACACACGCGCAGGTTCCGGAACCGTCTTGAGGCCGTGGTGAAAGCTGAGGGCCGCTACTTTGAGCACAATATTATTTCCCATTCATAATCTAGTGGATAGTTTATAAATTTTTTAATATACATTTTTGGGGACTTTGATAGTGTAGTTTTTTATGCAAACTATCAAGTTTAACCCGAGCGCCATGTTCCGCGTATAGGGTGAAGTGTAGTGGAAAAAGTGGTTTTAGAGTGGAAGGAAGAAGGAGGTTTGCAAGTGAATGCTATATTTCACGGAGGTCATTTTAATTTCTTTTCGTTTAATGGAGTAAATTGTTTTAAAATATTAAGTGTTATCCAATCAGTGCTTGAGTATTAGATTAACCTTCATTGTTATCGTACGTGGTGCTATTATAATTGTGTTGTTTTTAAGTGTTCGAACCGTTATGTTAATTATTTCTACTTCTGCTTTAGCTTTCTCTCTAAAACACATTCTTACATGTTTATGTGTAGCTATCGTTAATCTAGGACCACATACCAGCCCGGGAGTTTTATACCATCCCCTCTCTTGATCTGTTGGTTGTCCAAAATATTGAGCATGAATGAAAGTGTCCAGTTTGGGGCATTTTCTTTTTTTCGTCTTCCTTTCTTATTTCTACTTCATACCTTTATTTCCGTTTTCTTTTTCGATTAGTCTTGTTTGTATTTATATCCAAACGTTGATTTTATGTTCACTTTTGATTTTACTTTAAAATGTGGTCATCTGTAATAAATAACTTCTCTTTTTATCATCTCTAATAAATAACCTTAATCTGGGGAGTAAATCTAAGGTTATTATTAAATATAATTAAAAAATAGATTTTAGAGAGAGGGGGTACATTTGAATTGACTGTCCAAAAGGTTAAAGTTCAATTATATATATATATATATATATATATATATATATATATATATATATATATATAAATCAGGAGGAGTAATTCGGGAATAAATTCGAAGCTTGCTGAAAGAGACCGACGAGTGTTGAAACGAACTGTGATGAAAATTCCCGGACAACTGCCCCTAAAATGACTGCAGAGTTGAATCAACATCTCACTACTCCTGTTTCGACCTAAACTGTTCGCCGTGAGCTCAATAAAGCCGGATATCATGGAAGAGCCGCAATCAAGAAACCTCTGCTTTCCAATCAAAACATTCAGAAAAGGTTGAACTGGTGTAGAGATCACAAAGGTTGGTCGATAGAATAATGGAAGCAAGTAATATTCTCCGACGAGTCCAGCTTTTCTTTTTTGCCCATTGCAGGTCGAGTTTATGTGTGGATAGCCCAGGGAAGCTTTTAATCATGACTGCTTTCTTCCTACAGTGAAGCACGGAGGAGGGTCAGTGGTGGTTTGGGCATCCATATCTTGTAATTCTCTTGGTCCAATCGTTGCGCTGCATGGTAGGATCAACAGCAACAAATATATGAATATTTTGGAAGATCAAGTCCATCCTGTGGTCCAGACATTATTACCTGATGGTGAGTGCTTTTGCCAAAATGACAATGCCCCAATACACTCCGCTCATGTGGTTAAGAATTGGTATGAAGAGCATACGAGTGAGCTACAACACATGGAGTGACTCCCACAATCTCCAGATCTTAATATTATTGAGCATTTGTGGTGTGTCTTGGAGCAACAAGTTTTAAGTCGTTACCCTCTACCGTCGTGTTTGAAACAGCTGGAGCAGGTATTGCTAGAGAAATGGTTCCAGATTCCTCTCAATGAAGACAGAAAGCTGTATGAATCAATTCCAAGACGAATCGTCCGAAAAGGAGGACCAACCCCGTATTATATATATATATATATATATATATATATATATATATATATATATATATATATATATATATATATATATATATATATATCGTTGAATGATAAGAACATTTCCTAGGTTGTATTTTGACCTTACCAATCTTATTTTGGATTGTTCTTAATGGCGAATGCAATTTTTGTTATCTGACTGATAATTAAAAATCAGCTGAGGTAGATCCATTTTGTTTGATCGTATTTAAAATGGAAAATAAGAACGAACCAGGGAAAATTTGAGGTGGTCACGATTGGAAGGAGACTACTATTAGATGTCAGGGTGGGGGATAGGCTCAATCTCCACAACATGGAGTGCAATGTACTCGGTATGAAAATTACTTTATTCGGGTACAGGAAGCACTTCTCTTATAAAATTTCGAGGGCATCGGCCGCAGCTAAAACTCTATTTATGTTCATAAACCTCCAAGAGAGCAATAAGAAGAAGATCTACAATGCGATTGTACAAGAGCCTGAAGCCATCCAATATTTCTAAGTTCCGCTAGCCTTATGGCTAACGGAGATGAAGCGCCGTTCAACGCATGATGAAATGTGTGAAAACACCGGAAAAGAAAATACCCATTTACCGATTAATGGAACTATCACCAAACTGGTAAAAATATCCGATTACGACGGACAACTTCATCAATTTCGACTCAAAAATAATTAGAATTTTGACTCAAGAGTAAGGAAATCGAAGGAAGAAAAAGAAAATGAAGAAAAAAATGACATTCTCAACATATGTTTTGTCCTCCCTCCACACGCGCACGGACACTGACATTAATTGGTAATGGGAACATCATTTTTTGCTACTCATGACCATCAATAAACTACCTCGTCAATAAAGGAGGCAACACGAATGGAAAACTTTATATCAATGCCGCCTCAAAATAACGAAGACTTCCGTCTGAAGATGCCTGAAGAAAGTCGAAAGCTCTCGTTCAAAATTTGAATTAGTTTAAATACGATCAAATAAAATGCATCTTCCTCAACATATTTTTAATCTCTGGCTAGATACCAAAAACTGATTTGCCAGTTAGAGTGCTCTAACATAAAAAATGTCAAGTCAAAATACAACCTATACAACCTAGTCTTTAACAATATATATATATATATATATATATATATATATATATATATATATATATATATATATATATATATATATATATATATATATATATAACGAAATAGTCAATGCCGTCCGGCTATTTCGGCATTAATAATTTCGTGTGCTGATTTATGAAGACAGAAACCCCAAAATGGGTAGTTTCTCTCTCTTTTGCGAAGAAAAGACCGAATGAAATGGGAAGAGCCGGGAAGGAACCGGAATTTCGGAATCTGATAGAGAAATAAGAGCTATGGAATGGAGTACAATAAGTGCCTTTATTGCTTCACTAATAGTGCCATCTTGAATGTCTTAATGCTCATAGCGCGATGGTAGGGGAACAGGAGAAAGCTGGGGTTAGTGTGAGGGAATTAGCTGTGGAGGGAGATCAGTAATTTAAATCTCCAAATTGATTTTAGTTCGTGCTTATTAGTGTTTGATGGGATTTTTAGCATGTTTAAAAATGCACTCGTTGCACTATAAGTTGTTTGGGATACAGTTTGGTGTGGCAGTTTTTCTGGACTTTCTGGACCAATGCTTAACTCAGTGTCCCCTATCAAGTTCAAAAGAAAGAAAATTTACCTAACTGGAACATTTTCCGAATGGATGATGAACGAGGAGAAGAAAAGAGAGAGAGCAAGATGAAACAAGGTCTGCTAACCTAGCATATTATAGTATGGCCTAGTTTAGCCTAGCTTATTATAGCCTCGCCTAGTGTAGCCTAGCTTACTATAGCCTAGCTTACTATAGCCTAGCTTAGCCTATCCAGGTATGGCTTAGCATTGCATGCAAGAGCTTCGCCTAGCGTCACTTAGAGTAGCCTAGCCTTGTATAGCCAAGCTAGAATAGGCTACTATAGCCTAGCCAATATATCCTTACATACGATAGCCAAGCCTAGCCTAGCCTATCATACTATAGGCTAGCTTGGTATAGCCTATCATAGCATAACCTCATCTAACATAATATAGTCATAATATATCCTAGACTAGAATAACCCTGCATAGCTTAGCCTATTATAGCAATGGTTATCAAGCCTTTCGTAGCCTAACATAGTATTACCTAACCTATTATACTTTAGCCTACCCTAGCATAGTATAGCCCTGTCTAGCCTAGTATAGCTTATCATAGCTTAGCCTAGCATAGTATAGCCCTGTCTAGCCTAGTATAGCTTATCATAGCTTAGCCTAGCCTAGAATAGTTAACCTAGCCTAGCATTAACTATCAGAGACAAGTATAGCTTATACTAACGTATAATACCCTAGTCAAGCTTAGCTTAGTATTGTCTAGCCTAACATGCTATATAATATCCTAGTATAGCATTTTATAGCCTATATTAGCATATTATATCTTACCCTTGTACATTATATCTTAGCATAGCTTAGTATAGTATAGCCTATTTTAGGCTTGCCTAGCAAAGTATACCATATTATAGCATGGTCTAGTCTAGCAGAGTATCGGCCGAATAGTTATGATGTGATTGCCCAAACAAAATAATTCCAGGGCTAACCTTGGGAGGACTTTAGCAATTATATCATTCAAAAGTGAATGTAAAGCAACATAATGGTTTCAAATTTCGTTAGAATCGACCGAATAGTTATGATGTTATTGGCAAAACAAAATAATTCCCAGACTAACCTTGGGAAAACTTTGGCAATTATAGTATTCGGAAGAGAATGTTAAACAACATAAGAGTTTTAAATTTCGTTAGAATCAGCGAAATAGTTATGATGTTATTACAAAAGAAATCAAAACGGGGACCGACTGACCGACTTTGTGAGATGTAGAGTCGCTCGCGACTAGACTCACACACGCCTAAAATTGAGGAAGAAGAAAGTAAGAGGAAAGTTAAAAGAAATCGTTATGAATAAGACTTACCACAAATTTTGTAAACTCTTAATTAAGTGGCAAGAAGGGTGTACTATTAATTACCAGCAACAAATTCGTACAACCAATCATAACCATAGATCCAGACAACCACACCATCATAGAAATGAGCGCAAAAACGTCCTATTATTTAGAAACTGGAGCCTCCATCCATATTACAGCTGGTGAGAGAAAATTATTATTTTGCAAGTTCTCAATAAAGGACTGACCTTCATGTAATAATAATAATAATATTTAAATAATATTTAAATGAAAATAGTATACTATTAGCATAGTCTGATGATTCATTCGTACTTATAATCAAAAGGGAGTGGGAAGAATTAAAGAGCAACGCACCAATCAGTTTTTATCAGCAGCCTAAAAAAATTACTTACAAAAGTCGTACAAAAAGACTAGTACAAAAGGTTCGACTACAATCAAACAGCCTAAAAAGCAGGTCTCAGTGCTCAGTATAGAACGAGTGATCATAATAACAAGAGCTTCCCGACCGACCTCATTGCCGCAAGAGAAATTGGTCTCTCTCTCGAGTCATCTTTGCGCCTCGTTAAAATCTCCCGGCAAATTTTTCGCGCCTTTTTAGACTCAGCAAAGCGGGAAAGAAGTCTCCTTTTAACGCTGATATTTGGAAAAATGTCGTCGAATATATTGTTGCTCTTCGGATCAATAAGTCTGAAAGATCATAGTCCTCTTACTATGGAATTCTTCTATCATTATGGCCGTGATAGATGGTAGTTCAAAACCAGATCTTTTTATTGATCGCCACTTAGAATTTCAGCTTTTAGAAGATTTGTGGAGACAATCTCTCATTATTTTTTATTATTTATATTATTATTATTATTTGTTACATATTTTCTGCTACATTTTATGTCTCTCATACTTTAATTTTTCTTATGAGATATTATTTTGTTTATTTTCTTTGATAACATTTACCTCGTAGTTATGAAAATAAGTACCAATAACTTTAATCAGGGTGCTTTGGCACTGTAATTGAGCCTCATATTTACCCATGACACAAATTATAATAGTCATAGCTTTATTCCACGTTCTTTTAAAACTAATACTATTGACACCCTGCTACATAGAGCATTTAAAATATGCTCTAATTACAAACTATTACATGAAGAGTTTTCTTTTCTTAAGAATTTATTTCAAGACAACGGATTCCCAAACTTTTTTAGGGAAAACCGCATAAGGAAATGTCTTGATCATTTCCTCAATCCGACTAAAGATAAAGCCACCGTTAATAAACTCTTACACTTCTGGCTGGCACCCTTCTTTGGCCCAGAAATACGCTCGATTATCCAAAAAAATCTGCCTTTTTGGACTTCAAAATAATCACCCCAAACCACTATACAATAGGCTCGCTCGTTCGTTATAAAGATCGCTTTCCTGATACGTGTCGTTCATCTCTCGTATATAACTACTTGTGTCCATCGTGCGATGCGACCTATATTGGCTCTACCAGCCGAACTCTCCATTCAAGAGTTGAACAGCACGCCGGTAGGTCCTGCCGTACGGGTTTGCCTCTACCCAAACCTGACTATTCTATCATCCGACTCCACGCCAATTCTTGCAATTTACAGGTAAAACTCGAAGACTTTTCTATAGTCTCTACAGCTAATACACTCACTGATTTACGAATCCTTGAATCCATATATATTTTAGATAGTAAACCCACACTTAACGACCAAATTTCGTCTTTCCCATTACATATTGCACGTTAGATGGTTCCCTTACTTTACCACCTTCTTAGTTTAAATTAATGTTTCCCTTACTTTGCCACTTCCATGTTAATTTGTGTAATGTTGCTATTACCAATGCAATTCCATCAATTATCGATGTGGTATCATGACTTATACAAAAAAGTGACTTGTAAGACCATTCCCCTTATGTCCCCTATCCAATGTCAATTAGAATTACTTTGTATTTATACTAAATATAATTCCAGTACCCAGAAGATGAGGCTGGCCCTCTAAACGTTGGTTGAAATTAAATGAAGAAAGAAAAATGCATTTCTTTTCTGTTGCCCTGGTTGTCTCTTATATATATATATATATATATATATATATATATATATATATATATATATATATATATATATAAATGGGGTGAAGTGGTGGACACGGACTGTACAAAAGGCCTTCTTGCCAAAATATGGGTTTGATTCAGTTTACCTTTTTGCAATAGAAATGGGGTCAGTGTTAAATGATGTAATTTGTTTTATTATCTTACATTATTTACGTTCGATGCAAGATTTAACTATACACAGTGCTGTTTTGAAGGTATTTAGTAGTAATATAAATGTTTCTATTATTAAAGTATTTTTGCATCATCATTTTATAGGCTATTTTGTATTCCATTTTGTGAATTTCAATTTTCAATTTTCCAGTTGCATTATTGCAGTAAGATGGGGGGGGAGGGGGGGGGGGGTATTTTACATGCTTAATGAGGTAAATAATATATGTATGCAATGATAAACAATGTGGGCTGTCCATTACTTGCTCAAATTTTTTTATAAAATTAAGAAACATTAGTTTAGTCGCGTGCGACTCTACATCTCACTATGTCGTCAGTCGGTCGGTACCCGTTTTGCTTTTTTTTTAATAACATTGTAACTATTCGGCTGATTCTAACAAAATTTGAAAATCATATGTTGTTTTACATTCCATTTCGAATTCTATAATTGCCAAAGTCCTCATCAGGTTAGCCCAGCAATTATTTATTTGGCAATAACATCCTAATTATTCGGCCGATTCAAATGAAATTTAAAACCCTTATGTTTTCTTACATTTCTTTTCGAATGATATAATTGTTTTGGCAATATAGTCATAACTTTCGGCCGATACTCTGCTAGACTAGACTGGCTATAATATGCTATTCTCTGCTAGGCAAGCCTAGAATAGGCTATACAATGCTAGGCTATTATAGGCTAAGATATAATGTATAAGGGTAAGATATGGTTTCTTTGCGGTATAACTCATTCCATATATATATATATATAATATATATATATATATATATATATATATATATATATATATATATATATATATATATATATATATATATATATATATACGCTATGGTAGGCTAGGCTACCATAGCGTAGCCTGGCCTAGCATTAACTATCCTAAACATGTATAGCCTATACTATATTATTATGCCCTAGTCAAGCATAGCTTATTATTATCTAGACTAATATACTATATGCTACCATAGCATATTATAGCCTAAATTACCTAAATACATAGACGGAATTTTTCATATATATATATATATATATATATATATATACAAAGAAAGCAACTACAGGATCTGCGGGTGATAATACAACCACCACAGGGCTATGCCATTTTTATTTTCTGTCTTTCAAATAAAATTTGAAGACGGAAAGAAAGATGCAGAAACCTGGTGTAGCTGACTATAAATACATAGAGTACAAGAGGAAGAAGAATTAGACGCGAATGTGACATGGACAGTGAGCCTTTAAATTGTGAGCGGGTAAGAGGATGTGGTATAAAAATTCCTGGGAAGTTCCTAGCTTAAGGAGATACTGGGTTTGATGGGGTAACGCTTTGGGCGAAATATAGTAACTGTGCCTGGTAGCTTAGCGGTAAAGCATCTGACCGTCAATCAGCAGACCCGTGTTCGAGTCCCAGCCAGGAATTCAAAACTTTTTACCCCTGGCCTTATTTCTGTCTTCTCGGTAAAGGATCGCCTTCACTGTGCCGCCCTCTGCTTCCTTTGATTCTGGATTCTTCTAATGTCCCTCTCTCTTGCCTTTGAAAAACTCCGGTTTCTTGTCTCATTTGCTCATTCACATACAATTCTTATTTTCTTTTATAAATATATATATATATATATATATATATATATATATATATATATATATCTCAAAGTAGCACGAGAGAATGATGAAAATGAATCCATTAAACCACATTGAAAGAGAAAACGGAATAATTTATTCCGTTTTCTCTTTCAATGTGGTTTAATGGATTTATATATATATATATATATATATATATATATATATATATATATATATATATATATATATGAAGAATTCTGTTTGTGTATTTAAGTGTGTGCATCTATGTAGAAGGTTAAAGGCGTCCCTCTTACTCCTCTTTGAGCTGCGAATATCAATTCACAAAACCCTCAAATGTGGAATTTGAGTCAATAAAATAAGTTTTAATGGAATTTAGGCGGTTTTAGACATTGCAAAACTGAACGGATTTTAAGCAAATATTGGACTTCACAACTCGACGCAACCACTCTTAGGCTTATCCTAAATAGGGGGATTTATGTATTTCTGGTCGGGGAAGATAAGGGGAAGGTTTGGGGCATTTGAGGGGAGGGAGTGCCACGTGAACTATGACCTCTTCCCTTGACGGTGAAATTGAATCGGACATTTTCTTTGAAGTCTTGTATTTGGAGGAGGAGGGCGCGTAACGAGATTTAGTCCCATGACTCGGAGATAGACAGACCTACAGAAGCGGATTGATAGCGAGACGGGGAGAAAAGAGGCTCTGCCAAATCACCGAAGAGATCCGATCGAGGGTAAATCCGTGATAGGTGACTCCCTTTTGCGGAATAAATCAAGGCGGATGCGGAAAAGAAAAAAAATGAATAAAGAAAGCTGTGGAACGTATAAATAGGAAGTTGTGGCAAAGGATTCCATCATCTGCTATTGATTCATTTTTCCATGAGTCAGGGGGGAGGGGGTAATCAGCTGATTTAGGCAAACACAGGTGAGGTGGTGGTAGTGGCGACCCCGTCCCCGGCCCGACAGTGGGTCGGGTACCCCACACCTGTTCCAGGCCCCACTTCAGCTCCCCAAACCATCCCAGGAGCAGACCCGCCATCTCCCGGGGTCTCTCCCAGAGATCCACCGGGCCCAGGTCTATGTGTATGTGTGGGTAGTTGAAGAGATGTGTGGTAGCGTGTATCTGTGTTAAGCATTTGGGGAAGTTTGGTGTTGTATGGGTGGTGGGAGATAGTTTGTACATGTATGACGTCAGGAGGGGTGATTTGCTTGTTCGTATTTGTGCTAGTTTTCTTCTGATCTGCTTTGTAAGTGTTCGTTCTGAGTTGTGTATGGTTGGAGGTGGTGCACTTAATACTTTGTTGTGGGTTCTGTTTGTCAAGTATTGTTGTGTGATCTGAGAGTGGATTGTTTTCATGTTTGCTTGATTGTGTCTTCTGTTGTTGTGTTATGGTATGTGTCTAAGTTGGTGTTGTTGTTGTTGTTATCGAAAATAGTCTGTTTTTTTTTGTGTCGTGATTGGGAGGTTGTCTGGTGATGTGGTGGAGGGGATGATTTGGATGTTGTGTTTTCTGCCTGAGTTGTGATGAATGTATTTTAGGTGATTTTTGATTGGTATAATATTCGTCTCGTCGTGTAGGTGTTGGGTGTTTGGGTCAAGAGTGCATCCTGTGGCAGTGTGGAGGGCTGTGTTTTGTATTGTCTGTAGTTTTTTGGTGTTGGATTCTGAAATGATTGGAGACCAGATTGTGTTGACGTATTCTAGTGATCGTCTTGTGATTGTCTTGTATGTGTTAATGAGTGTTTCCTTGTTTTTTTCCAAGTGTGTAGTTGTAAGTGCCTTGATGACTTTGAGTGTTTTCGTTGCCTTGACTATTGTGTTTTGTATAAATGAGACCAAGGATCTTTGGTTCTTTTGTGGTGGGTAGCGGTATGTTTTCTATGTTTAGATTTAGGATTGTGTTGTATTCTACAGGGTCTGGTGTGAAGAGAGTGGTCATTGTTTTGGTGGCGTTTAGCTTTAGTGAGTTTTCTATTGTTTATGTGTTTATTTTGTTGTGGTAAGGTTGTACCTCTTGTGCAGATGATTCTGGTTTGTTGTGTGATGAAAGTATTGTAATGTCGTCTGCGTAGGTGACAATCTATACTGTTTGTGAGTGAGTTGGTATATCTAAGGGGTAGATGTTGAGAAGTGTTGGGGAATGTACTCGTCCTTGGCGGACTCCAGATTTTGTGTTTAGATTTTGTGTTTTGTATTTGTGTGTATTGAAGTCGTCCCTTGATGTAGTTTGCTATGTGCTTTATGAGAGTGGTGGGTATGGTGAGTTTGTGGATCTTGTTGATTAGTTTGTGTAGGTCTATAGGTCTACTGTGTCGAATGCTTTGGACATGTCAAGGGCGACTGCTATGGTTCTATGGGGTGGAATTTTCTTGTTGAATCCATTTGTGATTATGTTGTTTATTGTGTGTAATGCTGTGGTGTGTTTGAAATGTTAGATGTGATGTAGGATAGGATGATTTTTTCTAGTGTTTTGGCTATGGTGGAATTTTCTTGTTGAATCCATTTGTGATTATGTTGTTTATTGTGTGTAATGCTGTGGTGCGTTTGAAATGTTAGATGTGATGTAGGGTAGGATGATTTTTTCTAGTGTTTTGGCTATGGGGAAAAGCAGCGCTATTGGTCTGTAGGAGTCTCCTTTGTTTATGTCTTTGTTTGGTTGGGTATTAGAATTATTTTTGCTACTTTTCATTGTTTAGGTATGCTGTTTGTGTTTATAGCGAGGTTGTAAGTGTGCGTGAGGAGGTTTATGGCGTTTTGACCTAGGTGTTTGAGTTGTTTGATATTTATGTCATCAGGGCCGGTGTAGTTGTGGTATTTTGCTAGTTTTATGGCTCTGAGGGTCTGTTCTGTTGTGGTTATGAATTGTGGTTTGGGAAGGCTTTTTGTAAGTCTGTATATTTTCCTGTTTTAATTTTTCGTTTGGTGTATGGTTGTCTTTGTGAAATGTTTTTTGAAGTGTTCCGCATTTTGTGTGGGTGTTGTGGCTTCTTTGTTTCTGAAGGTGTTGGTGTTGTTTTGTGGCTGTGTTGGTTTTTTGTTTGTGAGGCAAGCAATAGTTTTCCAGAGTTTGTGTGTGTTTGTTTTGTGGCTCATTGCTGGTCTAGTTGATTTTCCATAATTCTTGGCGCGATCTATTTGTTTTTTTTTTTGTTCTATAATGTTGTGTTCTGATGGGATTTGTTTTCTAGTGTTGCTTCGTTGTGCTATGAGGTTTCTGTTTGGTTCAGGGAGTAGTTTTTGTGTGTTATGTATTTTCCCACGTGGGATGTTATGTTTGTCTGCTTATAAGGTAGTGTTAGTTAGTATTTTGTTTGCCGTGTGTGCATCTTTGGGGAGTTGGATGTTGGAGAGTACTTATTTAATTTCTTTTGTGTATTCTATCCAGTTTGCCTTGTGATAATTTGTGTATGTTTTGAGGTTGTGTTGTAGCCTGAAGTTTGTTTTTGTGTTTAATGTGACTAAGACGGAGAGATGGTCAAAGGAGAGGGCGTGTATTCTGTTCCAGGTGAGATGTCTGTGTAGGGTGTTTGTTGCAGTGGTGATGTCTGGCGAAGTGAGTTCTTGGTTGATGTGTCTGGGTATGCGGGTTGGTGTATCTGTGTTTGAGGTTATGTGATTTGAGTTTTGAATGATGTCAGCGATGAGTTCTCCTCTGTGGTCTTCTGTGAGTGAGTTTCAAAGTTCTGAGTATGCGTGGATGTCTCCTGTGATTATAGAGTTCATGAAAGTGGTTGCGCGGTGAGGAAGTTTGTTATATCTGCATCTTGATTTGGGTGGTTGGAGTTCGTGGTGTCTCTGGGTGGGATGTAGAGGTTTGTGAGGTGTAAGTGCTTAGTTTTGCTTAGATGGATTTTGGTGATTTGTTGCTTCAGTCTTTTGTGTGTTTATGTTGTTTGGGAGTAGGTTATGTGATAGGTGATGTTGTTTTTGATGTATGTGATGAGGCCTACTCCATCTTTGTCTTTTCTGTCGGTTCTGATTGATGTGTAGTTTGTGATTTGAGAGGTTTTCTATTTTTTCGTGAGTTTGGTTTTTTGGATGGTGATTATGTCTATTTCATGTTTGTTCGTGGGGTGCTCGAGTTCTGTCGTTTTCTTGTTCAGTTCAATATGTTTATTTGTAGATTTTTCGATGTTTGTTGTGTGCGTTTTGTTTCTTTGATTGTCTAGGGGTTTGTGATTTTTGTGGAAGTGTGGGTTGTGAGTTTTTTGGTTGTGGTTGGGTGGGTGTTGATAGGTGTGGTTCTTGGTGTTTTGGGCACATCCAGTGTTTTGTGTTTTGTTTGGTTTTAGTATTTGTTCATTGAGATGTACCCCGTGTATTGTGGTGTTGTTACACATTATGGGTGTTTTTCTTTTGTGATATGTTTATTGCATAGTGTACAATGTATATGTTCATGTTTTGGGGCTAGGGTTGGTCTCCACGTCTCCTTCCCAAGGAAGAATAGAGCTGCTGCCCACGCGACCGGGTCCACGGGGCAGAGCACCAAAAAAGGTGATATTGGGCCCCCTCCTTGCGGGGCGAAGGGAAGTCTTGGTTTATTTGAACCTTGGCTTTTTCTTTCGTCTTTGATTCGGTGTTCCCGGCTTCGACCTCCGTTTCGACCTCCACTTCGACTTCCGCTTCAGCCTTGGCTGCATCCGAAGTCGTGCATGCAAACTATCTTCGGACCGCAGGTGGGGTGTCTCACCGGCCTCTACATGAGAATCATCGTTATTGTTCTCCCTTAGTATTTTGTTTGAGACCACGCGGTCTCTGCTCGAAAGGGGGGCGGGGTCAAGGTTGTCCTCTTAGGTCGTCCTTCAACACAAAGAACAAATCGGTTTTCGTGAAAAAATGCCTGCGGGATGTAGATCAAATTAAAGAAGAAATACTTGCAAATTAAAAACGCCCATTTCTTATAATTACGTTAACTCATTGGAAAACCGCGCTGACTGAATAATGCGGCGTCTCCCGCTTAAGAAATTTAGCTCTAAATTAAACCTTTCCCTTCATGGAATGGCGTGTCTTACACTTTCCAAACAGCAGTGGCTCCAACCGGATTTAAAATGCTTGACGCAACAAAATCGAAATCACATATCCACCCACGTTACCATTCAAGAGGAAATCGAGTCTCTCTTTGACATCAAAAGGTTTTCGGATTCGAATAAATTATATAGAGTCACCCACCTCGTAATAAAATTCGTCTTCCTCCTTCGAAGAAAACCCAATGTCGATCTTAACTATGCATGTCGTTTGTATTGGTTTTCTATCAGGCAACTCGAAAGATTTCCGGTAGAAAACGACCTTTTAGAGGCCGGTTCTAATCAAAGGGGAAATAGAATACCACCTCTCGTGAGAGATCTCTATCTTTTCCTGGATCTGCACCGTCTTATCAGAAGCAAGGGTCGGATTTCGAAATCTAACTTTTACGACTACGACGTCGTTAACCCCGTACTGTTGGGAAAGAATCACTACTTAACTCGTTTAATCATTCAAAACTTTCATTTGAAATGGAAGCATCTTGGGATTGCCTCCACTCTCACCCGCCTTAGAAGCGAAGGATTTGGGGTTACCTCCCCCCACCAAACTGCTAAAAGATTTCTTAGCTATTGCTTTATCTGCAAGAAGTTCAATTCCTTCGCTTTTAAGTATCCTAAGATGACCAATTTCACGATGGCTCAGATGGACCTAGTTAAAACTTTCAAACACACCGGTGTCGACTTTACTGGACTTTTTTTGTAAAGAATTTGAGCTGTATCAATGTCAAGGAATACCTTCTTATCTTTACCTATATAAACGTAAGAGCGGTGCACATAGAAGTTGTACCCGATATGTCCACCTCTCAGTTCATTAAAGCCTTTCAGCGGCTTTCAAATCTTCATGAGGTACTATATTTACAGCGATAATGCTAAGTTTCGTAAAAGGGGGTCATGTTCTAAACAAAACCTTAGTGTCTGATGAATTCCAAGCTCGCTTACTTTCTAGTAACATCAAGCACCTTACTATCCCAGTTTATTCAGAGTTGGTCGGAAGTTGTTAAAAAAGATTAATTCGTGTGATCAAATCATGCCTTCACAAAACCATGGGTCGAACCACTCTGGAAAACTTTGACATTCTCACCCTTATATCTTCGATTCAAAACGCCGTAAACGGGCGCCCTCTCACCTTCCAATCTTCAGAGATAAATCTTCTCCCTCTCATCCCCAACTCCTTCCTTTAACTGCATAAAAATTCAAGTTTCACTTTCAAGCATCCCGACAAGGATGATGCCATTTGGATTCCAGAGTCAAATCCTCATTATCAACTCAACGCATCTTTCCAATGCATATCTAAAAAAATCGAAGCTTTCAGACATATAGTTTCATTCGTACTTTTTGAGTTTGCGGGAACTAAGCAAAAACCTCTACCAAAGTTCTTGAGCGAATCGAGTGAAGGTAGGGGATGTGGTTCTTATACAAAACCCCTCAAAGAAGAGACCATTTTGGCAAATGGGACGCGTCTTTGAACTTTTGCCAGGGGAAGATAATACGGTGCGAATAGTTAAACTGCAGAGAGGCGATGGTCATAATCTGCAGTACCCCATCAAACATCTGTATCCACTTGAACTGTCTGTCACCCAGTCTGGATCCTCGGACTCGAACCCCCGCTCGGCAACTGCATATAATGAGCAGATACACGAACGATCCGAGCTGACTCAAGGTGAACCTCTCGTGGCTTCGAATCGGAGCCAGAGAGCAGCAGCAAGTTTGGCTAAGGAGAGAACTCTAAAAGCTTGCTGCTTAGTCGTTAGACTCACTAACCAGAACCTCCAACTCCCTTTCAAATATATATTTAAGTAAAATGCTTGATCTCCTCTAACTTCATCTGAAAAAATTAATTTCAAACACATGATCAAGTCTAATACTTAATCGTTTCAAAATTTCACCATTCATGATCAAGTTGGATACTTGATCACTCAAACTTCTCAAACTTCATTCAAAACTTCATCAGTCATGATCAAGTCTGACACTTGATCCCCTCAAAACTGATCAAACATTATTCGAAACTTCATCAAACACATGATCAAGTCTAATAATTAATCGTCTCAAAACTTCAGCAAATTCATTGTACAGTCTAATACTTGATCGTCTCTAAAATTATTTCAAATACATGATAAAGTTAAATATTTGATCATTCCAATTACTTCATTAAAATTGTTCATTTCAAATGTTACAAAACTCTAATAAATTAACCTAAAATGTCCCCCCTTTAAATACCTCCCCTTGAGTACTCATTCAAGTACCTCCTTCAAATGTCTCATCACAAATACTCTGTTCTGTTAGCTGATTTTTACACTAACTAAATTTCAGGAGTCTTTGCTTAAGCTTCACAACTTTATGAATTTGTTAAGCTTCTCTGGCCGAGAGGTTGTTAAGATTACATCCTATTGCACCGTCTTACACATGTACTCGTGTGAGGGTGCATGAACGCATGTAAGTCAAAGTAGGAATAGTTTAGATGGTTTCCTTCCCTAGTGGATTCTCTCCCCTCCCTCTCTCTCGGGTATATTCTTTTTAGGCTATCGAAGACGCACCGAGTGGTTGAAGGGTATATAAGGGAGGGGGGTAGCGGTTCATGGTGGAGCCGGGGGTTTATGGTTATATGAGGGGTAGAGAGTGTTACGCGTTTTTCGGGCCTTCCTTGACTCCCCCCTCTAATCATCCCCCAACTCCCCCCTTCTCACTTCCTTGAAAACCTTCTTGCAGGAGCGACAAAAAGCCACTATAAATTAGAAGCTGGAAGAAGAAACAACTCTCTGAAACTGCTGTCAAAGCTCAAACTCCTCGACTCCGGGCGGGATCGTTCTGTAGCTTGAAGAAGAAGAAACAGTCAACACTCAAACTCTCCTCAAACTCTTGGACTCAGCCGGACAGAAAACTTCGGAATTATGCTACACCGTGAACGACTCCTGCTCGCAAGTAGGTCCTCGCCCAGGTTCTCTGACCAAGGTAAACTTTTATACCCTCTTTTCACATTGGTTCTGCGAGTTCCCTCGAATTCCCATCAAATTCTCTCACTCTTTTACCCACCTCTCTCGTCTAAATTCATTTAACCTTCGGTCCTTTAATTCATAACTTTATTTCGATTTCGGAACCATCAAAAATTTCTCAAACTATCCTCAAACCTTCAAAAATACCCTTAAACTAAACTCTAACTAACGGGTTCATTCGGCACTAAACATCGTATTGAACGGGCTCTCTGGAGAGGCTAATAAAACTTTCTAAAAATCAATCGGAGACGAATGCCTCTCTCTCTCATTTATGTGCAGCCACCTTTCTTAGCCAAGCCCTGCTATCGGGATAATAAATCTAATATATATATATATATATATATATATATATATATATATATATATATCTCAAAGTAGCACGAGAGAATGATGAAAATGAATCCATTAAACCAAATTGAAAGAGAAAACGGAATAATTACTGCAAGGAAAAAATTATTCCATTTTCTCTTTCAATGTGGTTTAATGGATTCATATATATATATATATATATATATATATATATATATATGGATATGAGAAACTCACAAAGTAGCGCGTGAGTAGAGAGATAAATGCAAAAAATCCCACTAGAAAAAAGGCACATTCACAGTACTTTCGAACTTGTTCAGTTCACTATCAAGGAATAAGAGATTTTTTTACGAAGGTGGTATATATATATATATATATATATATATATATATATATATATATATATATATATATATATATATATATATATATATATATATATGAAACAGAAGAGCAATGCCCCACCCATGTACAACGTAAGGACCCATAAGAGAAAAATAATATCAAAGGCGGATGTGAAGTATAAAACCAAATAGATAAGATCTACTTCCGGAAAATTCCAACTTCTGCGCAAAGAATGTAGACATTTATGTGACTAAACTAAGCACATACATAAAAATAAACAAGAGAGACATAACTAAATTAATGAATCAAAAATGTCCAATTATTTCTGTTATTTTGGGCATGGTATTGAAATTATTATTTATATTAATTTGAAACAATCTTAATTTTTCAGTAAAAGCTTTCGAACACGCTTGCAATTTTACCAACCTAAATAATTTATCTTTAAGTTTGAGTGAAAATTCATTAAATTTTCAAAAAATCCATGAAGAAAATGGATCATACTTTTGTGGTTTACTTTTTCCTGTCCTAAATCATTCTCTCCTTCATTTACCAGGAAATTAACTACTGTATCTAATAGGCTTTAAATCTTGCCAAGTAGTTGCCATTTGAAAGGCAGCGGACTTCTGTTTTCCAAATAAGTCTTATGTGGTGCTCTTCACTTTCAATGAAAAACTTTTGAAAATTTCTGTCATATTTCCTGTGAAATTTATTTTTTTTAGCTGTTGTAATTATACTGTCTGTGACTCATGAAGATACGGACTAATATTTTTGGAAATGAATTGATGGAGGTGCAGAATACAATGGCCTGTAAGGATAGAAGGGCATATCCTTTTAAACTGAGCAATAAATCCCTCACTTCTACCAAATATAGATGGAGCACCATCTGTTGCACAGGATACCAAATTTTCTAAGGGTCATTTTTTTTTGGTCACAGCAAGATTTTGTAAACTCAAAAAATTAATAATCTAGTAGTACCAGTTTTTAAAAGTTCTACAAACGACACTTCACAAAATTCTCAGACATCATCTATGAAACGGATGTATGCCATAAGAACCGGTTTTATCACTCACATTTATTGTAGATTCGTCAATTTGAAGTGAGAATTTATATATTTTTAGTTTGTCACAAGCGAGTTTTCTACATCAGATGACATTTCGTCAATTCTTCTCCAAATTGAAATTGCTCACGTTTCCTGAAACTTCGTGCAAAGGTTTTCATGAGAATTTCAACGAAAGATGTATAATATTCTCAGCAACTGCACGGGCACTTACAGTTTTTTAATTATTTGTGTAATTTCTTAATACGCAAACATTCTACTCCCATTTGTTTCTGCACTTTAAAAATAAAATAAAATAGTATTTCGTAGGTTAAAAAGTTTCTTCGAATTATCGAAATAAGCAATGAGTTTGTTCATTTTATCAGGATGTTTTTTAAAAAATGTTCTATAAGCCTTGAAAGCTTCATAGTTTCATTTGAAAACTAGTTCTTGCATATTAAGCACATAAGTTACTTTTGATCATACGGGCTTTCTATAAAGCCATAAGCTAAATACCCCTTAACATAATATCTATACTTCATTTTAGGCTGGTAGAATTAGATACTTTTCCTGACATGCTAACTGCCACTTCAATGCATAATAGAGATTGTGGTGAACATTGTGCAGTCAATGAAACACTGATTTATTGCTCTCGATGAAAATGGCTGATTTAGAGCTATGGAACACATAATTCAACAGCCTTAAAGACTGAATGAGGCAATAGAAGCTGCAGTCAAAGAGGATTCACGTCAGAGTATCAAAGACTTATCACAGAGAGGTAATCTTCCCAATTAACTCTTCAAAATCATCTCAGGTAACTTGGAAATGCGTATAGAGAGGGATTTGCAGGTCTCATGTATTGTCTAGAGGGAATAAACTTTACATTTAACAGTTTGCTAATGAGTAATGGAAAATATATACTTCTTTGAACAAATTGGACATTATAACAGTGGGAAAACATTTAAACCAATCAAGCTGTTGAAACAACACCCACATACTTCTTCTCTTAAAAAAACCCAATTTTTTTCACCGAGATATCAAAAAACTTGTTAACGGGAAAAATTATTCTATGAAATTAATCTTACTCCCACAAGAATTACATCCGTTTTACTAAGTCTTCTTAAAAAATAATTATATTGTAAAATAGTAACTAATAGTCATTGTTCCTTTTCATTGGTTCAATTAGTTTGAGATCAAGAAAATGAGTTATAGATGTTTGAATTGATTTAGTATTAGCGGTTGTATAATTATCGCGCTAGGATGGAAACCATCTGCAAGTCTAAGTTGCTTATATGTTTATGCATGTAGTTCCCATACATAGGGGCGCTTTATGAAAGGAACATGATACAGTTTTGTACAGCTGGACATATGTAGAGAAGGATAGTGTTACTGCAATACTACCTACGGTCTACTCTTTTGATCGTTGTCATGTTACAAGAAAATTGCCTACTTCACATCATTTTCCTTTCTAAAGATAGATTTTCTTCTGAAATAGCCCACAAATATTTTACTTATTATTTAATCAATATTAGAAGTGTTTCTCTACCATTAACAGAAAAACAAACACATTAGATTATGGTTCACTATTGTGTTTTACGGTTGATATAGAACTCACCAGCACGCAAAAGATTTCCTCTAAAATTATAGCCAAAACGTTTTACTTCCGTTGAATCGCTTCATAATACGTTCTTCCTAAATATTTTATCAGCTGAACGTGCATCTTTTTAAACATGAGCCTCTCAGCAGCGTGAGATTTACGAAAATATTGCTTCTATATTTACTTCGTACTCTTGATCGTATTATGGTGTGTGAATCGCTTCATTCTCGTTTCAGAGAAATTACAATTCCAGTTTGCAACCAAACCTTGACATATTGACTGGCTAGTAGTAGTGGCTCAATTTTAAATTCCCTTACATTGTTACAAATATCAGGTGGTGATAATTTGAGATTCTTTTAATTTCTTGTCCATTTTTATTGTATCTGTATCTAAAGGGTCTTTCAATAAGGTCGCTCGACTTTTAAATGTAAATAAAACAAGTTGTGTGTGATATATGCACTCAATTTATTTAAAGTTTAAAAGCACATTTTATGGCACTAAGTGTGGAATATGAGGTCGTTCAAATGTCCGCTTCGGCTTTGCTTGGTGAAACGTATTCGGGAGGCCCAATTTTCGATGACTTTGTCACATAAATCTGGCTGAATTTGCTGGATGGTGTTTGTTATGTTGACTTTGAGGACTTTAACTGTTTTCAGATTATTCCATAGACCTGCGATTTAAGGCATCTCCAAAGAAAGTAGTCTAATGGCGTTAAATCGCATGATCTCGGTGTCCAGTTGACGTCGCCGCCGCGCGAGATAAACCTGCCCTGAAATCGCTGGTGCAAAATTTCTATCGTGGCGTAGGCAGTGTCGCACGTAGCGCCCTCCTGTTGGCACCACATGTCGTCAGTATCCATATCAGGCATATAATCCAGTTGAGGTGGCAAGAAGTTGCTTATCATCGATCTGTAGGTCTCGCCGTTGACGGTTATGGCAATCCCCCCCTTCGTTCTCAAAAAAATACGGACCGATGATTCCGTTAGACGAAAATCCGCACCAATCAGTGACTTGGTTGGGATGCAATTGGTGCTTGTGTATCTCATGTGGATTGTTTTCGTCCCAAATCCGACAATTTTGCTTGTTCACAAATTCATTCATATAAAAATGGGACTCGTCGCTGTGGCGAGGATAGAAATGACGTAATGCGCGGAACGTTTGTCGAACGGAGCACTGATTTTGATAATAACATTTGATGATTTGCACACGCTGTTGAACGCTATAACCTTCCATCGTGACTTGCAAAGTACTACTGAACAGTTTACAGTTAGGTTGCTTGATGTCGCTTTAATAACATGGCCCCTATCGCCTGACAAAGCTCGAGTGTCCTTGTTGAAAGAACCTTATATACTTGCGTATAATTCTCCCAGTTGATCCCCGTAGGATGTTCAGTCTCTAGAATTTTTCTCCATATATTTTCCCAACATGATTAAACGCAATAACATACTATTTTCTTTCTTGCTTATGCTTCTCGCTTATGTCCATTTTAAGTAGTGGCAAAAATGTAGATTAACAGTGGCATGGCACCAAATCCGATCTCGTAGCTTATCATGGGTTCTGGAGAAACATATAGTCCGCTAAAAAAATAGACCATTAAATTGGACTTTAGTTTAATTTGAACTACATGTTTTCAAAATTAACAAGTGTAATACATCAGACTCCTCATGATATATAGAGATTTTCCATGAAATAAAATCATTAGGCAATTTTTAAAAATCAATAGGTTTTCAATTCTCATCATTTAAAGTTCGGTTCCCTTTTTCTTGGGAACCTCCATATACATAGATCAGACAAAAAAGGTTACATTTATTAGGGGAAATTAAGTTTGGCAACAGCGCATTGAAACTCATGATAGTGTAGGAGGAAAGGACACAGGACAAAAATCATTTAGTGATAATTACAACGATAACAACAGATGAGTTCCGTTCAAGTGTGGCAACGCCCATTTTGGGGTTCTCTCCCTGTTCCAAGAACTGCAGGGAGATATCGGGTTATATATCTATACATTTTCACTTCATATTCACTAATTTATTTACACATTTTACCTTATCATTTTTCTGCGGAAGAGGCACTCGTTAGTTTTCACCTTAAACACTAGGTGTGTTGGTACAAGTTCCTCTTGGGAGAAAGAGACCATCGTGTGGTTTGTTGTTATTATTATTATACAAATAAAGAAGTTTCCAAAGGAAAGAACAAGCCTACAATAACAAGGGTGGTCCCATAGGGAAATATACTGCAAGAAAAAAAAACCCAAATCCCTCCCAAAACACACATTAAAAGAGAATATGTTAAAACAAAATAAAACCATATTAAAAATATTTAAAAACAAAGTCATTCTTCTGGCATTTTTGGATGTAGTGTAAATAAAAATGTTGTTTTCTTTTCAGAATGCGTTGCTTTTCCTTTATATGGATCTGGACACGCTCGGGACATCCTCTAGAACAAGAGCAATATCGATGTTTAGGAAATTGATTTTAAGTAGGGGATATTTTTCTGAAGGGCATTTCGAATACCAATCATCTAAGGCAGTCAAGTAAGAAGATAGAAATACCCAGCATGAAAGGCTATGTTTATCAACTCTACCCACCCAGTAGGCAAGAGAAAGAGTTGAAGAGTGATCATTAGTTTCCAATTGGATATGAACTGACCATCCCACCTGGATGAAATTTTTAAAGTTTATATCAGCCGAACTGGATGCAATCATTGAGTTTATAACACCCCACCTGGATGCAATCATTGAGTTTATACCACCCCACTCGGATGCAATCATTGAGTTTATACCACAATACGTGGATGCAATCATTGAGTTTATACTACCCCATTTGGATGCAATCATCGTGTTTATACCCCCCACCTAGGTGCGATTATTGAGTTTCTACCACCCCAGCTCGTGTTAATCATTAAGTTTATACCACCCCGCCTAGAAGCATTCATTGTGTTTATAACACCCCATCTGGAGTCAATCATTGAGTATATATCACCCCATCTAGATACAATCATTGAGTTTATACGACCCTACCTCGAGTCAATCATTAAATTGATACCACCCTACCTGGACGCAATCAGTAAGATTATACCACCCCACCTGAACGCAATCATTGAGTTTATATCACCCAACCTGCATGAAATCATTCACTTTTTAACACCGTACCTTGATCCAATTATTGAGTTTATACCACCCTAACTGGATGCAATTATTGAGTTTATACCGCTCCACCTGGGTGCAATCATTGATTTTATACCACTCCACTTCGATGCAATCATTGAGTTTATTCCACCCTCCGAGACAATCATTGAGTTCATACCACCCTTTCTGCAGACAATCATTGTGTTTCTACCTCCCCACCTAGATACAATCATTGAGTTCATATCACCCCACCTGGAGTAAATCATTCGTAATACTCGGGTTTAGGGGCTCACGATAGGGGGCGCTGTTTCTGGGCTACAATTTTGGGCCATTATTTAGGCGTTAGACGTCATAAGGCGAAGCCCCTCATTTAGAATGTAACTAAAAGTGATAATTTTTGGCAGAAAGAGCCTAAGTAGGCGGCGCTATCGTCTTTATTATTTCGATAAACGTGCAGAGCCGATCGCACCTTTATCAAAATAACAAAGACAATTGCGCCACCTAATTTAGGCCTATGCCACCAAAAATAAAAAAAATACTATATGACTCTATACTGGGGGATCTGCCCCCCAGACCCCCCAATTGATTGAAACTTAGGATCATCGTAGGGATGTCCACCCGCAGTGATATCCTCCCCATGAGCAGTCCACTTGAATTTACTCGAAAAAGGTGAAACATATTGGAACATGGACGAAATATTCTGCGGCCAGGACCGTGGAACAGCGGAGGCGAGCGCGTGACGCAGATCTTCAGGTTTACCCTATCTCCACCTTTCACTATTATAATTGAGCCGCGCTTCTTTTAAATGAGACCACAATCTATAGAAAAGTATTAAATTGGCCCAAGAATTAAGACAAGTCGTATTGAAGTCAAACAAACCTTATTCACATGAATCGCGCTCTTTTAACTTCTCGGTTTCAGGGTTGCCCATTTTAGAAATGAGGTTGAATTAAGGGTTGCCAGTGTGTGAAATTAATGGTTTAGTTTCACAAAAATAGTTAAACGAAACATACAAACTTTGATACATTAGTAATTATAAAAATCAATGCATTACTAAATAATATAATTAATTAGAAGTGCAAGCATTTACTAAATAATAAAGAAGAAATGAAAAACAAAAATAACAAAACAAATACAACGCGTTATTGACCCCCTTTGATGTTACCGTCTGACCTCATAAGGCCTAGATTGTTGCCCAAAATTGTAGCCCAGAAACAGCGCCCCCTCTCGTGCGCCTGTAAACTGAAGTATTACCCAATAATTGAGTCAATAGCACCCTACCTAGAGACAATCATAGAGTTTATACCCCCCACACATTTAGTTGCAATCATTAAGTTTATACCGCCGCACCTGGAGTCAATCATTGAGTTTATACTACCCCACCTGGATGAAATTATTGAGTTTATACCCCCCCCCCCCAGCTAGATGCAATCATTGTCTGAGAACCTTCTTGGCGAGTGGATCGATGCGCTTATCTGTGGCTCTTTCTACGGTTCAAGTTATCTTTTGTGCTGTGTTTTAATTTTGTTTTTTGCAGTGTTATTGCCTGTGCTTTCACCATTTGCTGTGTTGCTTTTTTGTGCTTTTTTCAAGCCGCCTCGTTGCTACCTCCGCTCTCTCTTCCCGCCCACACCTCCCCACCCCTCACCGACCGCTAATTCTGATTCGTCACTATTTTTTTTCCCTCGTTTCTTGTTTCTATCGTAATTTTATTTGTTCACACTATTCGATTACTCTTTATTTTGTCTCGATTGTTGCTTCTCCCATTATTGTGTCGCTTAGCCACTATGCTTGATAGGTTAACGATTCTTGCCCTCAATGGAACTGCTACCAGTGTTTCTCAAAACACTCTTACTCACATTAATGCATTGGGAATTTCTCGTTCCCGCCGCCACACTAAACGTGATTTGCGTTTAGCTCCCGCTCTTAGAAAACTTTTCTACTTGAATCCAGCCCCCCCATTCCCCACTTAGCCCTGATTTTTCTTCACCTGCCCCTTCACCCGTTCTCTCAGCGTCTCTCCTCAATGTCAGAAGCCTCTCGAAGAAGGCTGACTACATTCATGACCTCCTCGTTAACACTCGAGTCACTCTCCTTGGACTTACGGAAACTTGGCTTGCCCCTCTTGCTTGCTGTTTAAATTTGGCTACCCCTGATGGTTACGTCCACTCCCATACCTCCCGTAACTCTCGCGGTGGTGGAGTTGCTCTCATTCACAGTGCCTCCTTCCCTCTGAATATTCTGCCCTCTTCCCCTCTTCTTTCTTTTGAGGTGCTCATCAATGTCCCTGATTTCACCCCCTCTCTAACTATCTTAGTCCTCTACCGCCCCCCCAGCTCCTCCCTCGAGCTTTTTCTTGATGAATTTAGTAACCTCCTCGCTGGCCTCTCCTCCACTGGTTCGCTGCTAATCTTCGGTGATTTTAACCTTCCTGGCTACAATCCTAATTTCAAAGCCTTTTCTGAAATCCTTGATCTCTTCTCCCTTACCCAACACGTTTCTTCACCTACCCACTCTCACGGTAACATTTTAAACCTTGTAATCTCTGACTGTCTTATTTCCAACCTGACGACTACAAATTTGTCCAATGCTATATCTGATCACTTCCTTATCAACTTCAACTTCTCTACCCCATTCCATATACCTCCCCAGCTGTCTCATAATCCTAAGCCTTTCCGTCGACTTGCCTCCATTGATATTCCCTCCCTATCTAATGATGTGGCCTCCAAACTTCCTCACATTGATGCTTCTGCCTCTCCTGACCAGATTCTCTCTTCTTTGTAGCAACCCCTTCTCACTTGTCTTGATGCCCACTCCCCCCTTGTCACCCCTTCGAACTCTCGTTGTCACCGTGCTCCTTGGTACTCTATGGAACTTCTGCGTGCTAGGCAGTCCATGCGTGCCCATAAAAGAGTCCTTAGAAAGGCTCGCACCCGTGGGCAAGACAAGACCCCTCTCTCACTGGCGTTCCGACTTGCAACAGCTTCCTACGTGGTGAAAATAAAATCTGCTCGTGAAGCCTACTCACGTAATCTGCTTACTGATAATAGGAATGATCCCCGTACCGTCTTCCGCCTGCTCTCCCGTCTTACTTCCCCACCCCAGGTCTCCCCACCTATTAGCCCTGCTACTCTCTCGAATTTCTTCGCAGATAAGGTCACTAACCTCCGTGCCTTCCTTCCTCAGCCTTCTGTCCCGGCTCCTGCCATTCTCCCTGACTTCCCGCCTCAGCCGCTCATCGTTTTTCCCGCTGTGACCGCGTTGGAGCTTACAGCCCTGCTCTCGCGTTCTAAGAAATCGGGCTCCCCAAAGGACATTTTTCCGCCTAAACTGTTATGCAAAATTCTGCCTGCTATCCTCCTAACGCTTCTTCACCTGTTCAACACTTCACTTGCAACTGGTCTTGTTCCCTCTTCCTTCAAGCGTGCGCCCCTAAGTTGTGGAATGCTCTTCCTGCTGAAATCAGGTCTTCTCCCTCTCTTACCACATTTAGGCGTCTCCTGAAAACGCATCTTTTCAGTATTGCCTTCTCCCCCTCTTGAATTTCCATTGAATTTCCATTCTCATCTCAGCACAACGTGCGCCCTGGGAAGGCCTCAGGCCTTGAAGAGCGCATTACAAAAGACTTATTATTATTATTATTGATTTTATACCACCCCACCAGGATGCAATCATTGAATTTATACCAACCCACCTGAGTGCAATCATTTAGTTTACACCCTCCACCTGGATGCAGTCATTGAGTTTATACCCCCCCTCCTGGTTGCAATCATTGAGTTTATTCCAGGCCATCTTGTTGCATTCATTAAGTTTATGCCACCCCCCTGGATGCAATCATTGAGTTTATGCCACCCCACCTGGATGCAATCATTGAGTTTATGCCACCACCCCTGGATGCAATCATTGAGTTTTCCCCCCTCCCCCTGGATGCAATCATTGAGTTTTCCCCCATCCCCCTGGATGCAATCATTGAGTTTATACCCTCCCACATGGATGTAATTATTGAGTTTATCCCACCACACCTGGATGCAATCATTGAGTTTATGCCACACCACCTGGATGCAATCATTGAGTTTATGCCACCCCACCTGGATGCAATCATTGAGTTTATGCCACCCCCCCTGGATGCAATCATTGAGTTTTTCCCCCCTCCCCTTGGATGCAATCATTGAGTTTATACCCTCCCACATGGATGTAATTATTGAGTTTATCCCACCACACCTGGATGCAATCATTGAGTTTATGCCACCCCACCTGGATGCAATCATTGAATTTATACCACCCCACCCGGATGCAATCATTGAATTTATACCACCCCACCTGGATGCAGTCATTGAGTTTATACCATCCCAAATGGATGTAATTATTGAGTTTATCCCACCACACCTGGATGCAATTATTGAGTTTATCCCACCCTTCATGGGTGCATCCGGCGTGAGGTTAATTTGCAATTGAACTTCCTCTTTCTAACCGTTGCATCGACCGTAACTACAGGGGGCTCCAGTATAATTGCCACGGTATGTAAAACCCTTTCTTTACTCTCACCTATTCCCTTAGGACAGCCTCACAGAAGGCGGGGAACCCACTTAATTTTGGTACCATTGACGGGGCCAACAACCCAGGCTGGAGGATCCAACCTTTTCCCCTTAATCATTGAAGCGATCGGAAAGAGTAGTGACGCCATTTGCTCCCGGGAAAATCCTAAACAACAGCAACAACAAAAGCACTAATTTACACGAAACGGACGGGTCTCGAATGACCTCAAATAAAATTGGAAATCCTTATTAGCCAAACCTCCAAACCAATTTTGCTATCCCCCCTCCCTCTAAATCAAAAAGATACTTGAGCGTATATATGCACCAGCGCGTGTCTGTTTGCGTTTCAACGGCAATCCTTCTTCCTAGATATCTCAGCTCCTGGAAAACCAATTACTAGCATAATGGTCCTCTAATACTCTGTTGGATTGCTTATTGATGGGAAATTGGACTCTACGCCAATCAATGAAAGACCTTCAGAGGACGGCAACTTTCCGGTTTTCAATAACAGAAGCGACGTTTGCCATTTCATCGGCCCCTGATCGAAAGGTAATTGGAAGTCGAATTGGATGCGATGGTTAACTTCCTTTCCAATTGGACGCTTAATTGGAATGAGGCTCCAGCCACTTATCGACACTAAGGAAATTAGTCTTTATAGATGGGAACGTAAGTTCTTAGAGAAAATAAAGAGGAAAGATGGAGAAAAAGAAGATAATAATGTAGGAATCAAGAGGAAAGGGTGATGAGATGTTGAGAGTAATTAGGACAGATATAACAAATAACATCATCTAACCTACCCTAACCTAGCCTAACTTAACCTCAGTTTACCTAACTTAACTTAACCTGACTCTACTTAACCTAACCTAACTTAACCTGACTTTACCTAACCTAACCTAAACTAAACTAACCGAACCAAACCGAACCGGAGCTTTCGCTAGTCTAGTGGATAAGGCGTTTGTCCTGTAGCGTCGAGGTGTCCGGTTCGATTCCAGCAAGAACGGACGCAAACGTCAGCGCTTGTATAGTTCTGGGCACCGATTGGTAGAGGGTGCTTACTCTCGCAGGAGAGGGGGGGGTGTAAATCATCCGCCTTTTTTTGGCTATTGGTCTCACGTTCTGTATCTGTCTGCCCCTTCCCATCTCTCTCTCTGAATGCCCTACGTATGAGAGTATCAGCTATAACATAGGTAACCGAGCTGCAGCTGACATCTGGATAATTCCATGCCATCTCAACCCCAATGCTTAAAGTGGCACTTGCGGCTATATATCTTCCATACATTTTCACTTACATCTTCCTTACTTTCGCTGGAAATCTCTCCTTACAAACATTCTGGCGTAAATGCCTTCGTTGGTTTTCAATTTATATTTTTTTCAAATGCGATGAATACCTAGGCTGAAAGACCCTTCTTCAATCGTGAGGGCAACCTAGGCTGAAAGACCCTTCTTCAATCCTGAGGGCAGCCTAGGCTGAAGGACCCTTCTTCAAACCTGAGGGCAACCTAGGCTGAAAGACCCTTCTTCAATCCTGAGGGCAACCTAAGCTGAAAAACCTTTCTTCAATCCTGAGGGCAACCTAAACTGAAATACCTTTCTTCAATCCTAAGGGCAACCTAGGCTGAAAGACCCTTCTTCAATCCTGAGGGCAACCTAGGCTGAAAGACCTTCTTCAATCCTGAGGGCAACCTAGGCTGAAAGACCCTTCTTCAATCCTGAGGGCAACCTAGGCTGAAATACCTTTCTTCAATCCTAAGGGCAACCTAGGCTGAAAGACCCTTCTTCAATCCTGAGGGCAACCTAGGCTGAAAGACCTTTCTTCAATCCTGAGGGCAACCTAGGCTGAAAGACCTTTCTTCAATCCTGAGGGCAACCTAGGCTGAAAGACCCTTCTTCAATCCTGAGGGCAACCTAGGCTGAAAGACTCTTCTTCAATCCTGAGGGCAACCTAGGCTGAAAGACCCTTTTTCAATCCTGAGGGCAGCCTAGGCTAAAGGACCCTTCTTTAATCCTGAGGGCAACCTAGGCTGAAAGACCCTTCTTCAATCCTGAGGGCAACCTAAGCTGAAAGACCTTTCTTCAATCCTGAGGGCAATCTAGGCTTAAAGACCTTTCTTCAATCCTGAGGGCAACCTAGGCTGAAAGACCCTTCTTCAATCCTGAGGGCCATTTAGTCAATAATGGATTTCAATGGGAATTTGGACCGGGTGAATACATTTTCCGCCACGTTCGTCTAATTCCAAATCCATCATATTCCCGCCAAATCCTCCCGCCGACGAAAAAACCCGCGAAGGCCAACGACGGCAATGGAAGTTCCCTGGAATGAATCAAAAAATTACTTTGATGGAATTAAACTGAAACAAATCCTCACATCGCCGATATTCGCTTTTCCTCTTAACTCAAGTCTCCTATTTTTTTTATTTTATCGTTTTTCATTAGTGCCAAAGACGATTGTGGGTCCCATGAAATCAATTGTGGGTTAAAGATCTGATTGAAGTGGTAATGGACGACAAGAACTTAAGGGATGTTTTAGTGTCTTTTGTTAATTTCATAATGAAGAAATATTTTAAAATGTCAACGGTAGTCATCTCAGAACGTCAACGGCTACAAAAGGTTGCGATCGACAGCGATTTGCGATACGAAATTGGTTTAGCCACAAAGGCGTTTATTTCTCTCATGAAAATACAGGGGGACGGGAAATGGACCCTTACGAACCTCATTTAAAGTGTTGAAAAATCTCCTCGTTGCTTAAAAGTACGAACATCTAAGGCAAAGTTCGTGAGTTCGTGTTTTGTACCCCGTAAAGGGATTCAAATTTGTAATTCTCAGCACCTTAACCTCGATGTCATTGGAGACGAATAAACAAACAAACACTATCATGCATTAAACAGAAATAAATGATAAAATACATAATTATTGAATGGAATGGCATATGCAAATAAATAAATCCACATGTATGTATAAAGAAATAGAATAGATATTTGACACTCCAGTTTAAGATGTGTGCCCGCAAATTGGATGAGAGATCAAGACGAGTTCGAAGAACGTCGAAATTGACAGGAAATGCAGAAGAAGAAAAGACAGCAGGTCGAAAGTTCTGAAAATTTTACAGAAGACAAGAATTTAAAATCTTTTATTAGCGTTCATGAAAGATATATATATATATATATATATATATATATATATATATATATATATATATATATATATATATATATAGAAAAGAAATTGGACATGAATGAGCACATGGAACAAGTTTTTTTTAATTCAAGAGAAAGAGAGATTGGAAGACACAGAGTTCAAGGAGAGCAAAGGACATTTCAATTAATTCAATATATATTGACATCACAGGACTAAAGCTTTGGGGAAAAAATATAAATATCCTGACCTGGAGTCGAACCTGGGTCTTCGATTTGCCGGGGCAGTTTTCCTAATCACGAAGCGACCAGCCCCATCAAATCAAACCTACCCAAAGCGTCAGTTTATTATACCCAATCACTCTCCATGCAAGATGTGACAAAAATCACCAATTTCTCAGTTGTCTGTATCAAGGGCATGGGTACACGTTGCAGCATCGATGGTCTTATTAGTAACCCAAAATATAGTATTTGAAGATATGTTTCTACCGCAGTTATGGTAGTTTCCTGATAGGTAAGCATTTCTATGACAACAATAACAATTAAAACATTTTTGTATTTAATGTCATTCATTAAATGGAATGGCCTAGAACTTCACTCGGTTGCCACACAATAGAAAATTGCTCTACACTGTTGAAATGATAAATGGAAACACTCAGACATTTGCAATTAAAGGAAACTAATAGAAAACTATTTGCATTAAGCTTTCATGATGGAGAGTCATGGTCTTATCACAGAGATCTTTTAACACTATTTCCATACATTATTACATCTCTCTTGAAGTCGTAAGTGGATATAAAATACCAAAAGTTTACAACACTGTTTCATGTTATGGAATAAGGTATAGTAGCAAATAAATACTGATGTATATTGTTTGAAATTCTTATAGTGTGGCAAAAAAATATCTTTTCTTACTGATTATTATTATTATTTGCGAAGGGAAGGCAGATTCAGGAGAGTAGCACATTCTCCCTATCATATATTATCATGCAGTATTATATAATATACTTAAATTTAGTAAACTCTTCACCCGCACCCTACAGTTTATGGGCAGGCGTGAATGATGGTTAGTTATGAGCGAACAATATTGTGGCCGCAGCAACAGATCGAACGTCTTATAGATACAGATTTCAGTATATTATCAAGGTTTTATCCTTTCTCTCACACATAGGTAACATATGTAAATGATTCTCTAAGAGACTTCATGAGGTCGATTACAGATACATTTAGTTGTTTTAAGGCGATATTTTGGGTTCTAAACTGTCACCGTCAGTTATCCTAAGTTTAGCCGTTTTTTAAAGTGTTTTATAATTGCTGAATAAAAAACTATTTAATCAATTGTATAGATTTCATAATGTAGTGTAATAAATATCTTTCAACTATTTTTAAGACATTTGTCTTAAGGGAAATCCATTTAATTGGAGAAAAAGATAAATTGTTGAGATCTTCAATTACCTTGGATGTTTTCGCTGTTAAGAAGTTTTATAAAGAGAGAAACAGTTCGCAATTGTTTGGAACGAGGTCTGTGTAGTGTAAAAGTTAAGGCACAATTCCCTACGTTTACATCGCTGTAATTTTGTATCCTTTTTTATTATTCTTCTGTTAAAAATAGATGGGCTCTTTATTTAGCTTTGTCTTGACTCTGGTAATGGCGGTGACCATATTTGCCTTTTTGCTTTGGGTTCCAACAATTTAGACCAAATGACGCCCAGCGGATCCCATCACATCAAAGGAAGGAAATTTCCCGAATGCATACTTCTTTTCACCGTTGGTTTGGGGCGTTTTTTTCACCATTTTCTATTTCATTTCATGTCCTCAAAGCGTATGTCTTTTTCACCTGTTATAATTGGATTGATAAATTATTCAACTGTATAATTGTTTAAAAGAGAAGAAAATCTTTACATGGCAGTTAAGAAGTGGCATTTCGTTGGACATCAAGTTTCTCCCACCATCTGCCGGGTATGAAGGGCAGCATGAGATGTAAATATTAAGCTTACCTGATCTATTTTACCACTTGAGCTCTACCAGTACAATAACATGTATAAATCTTTGTTGGGTTGTCTTTCAGGGTAGGGTTTTCTCAACTCTGGTTTGCCATTTCTGGCATAAATTAAAGTCTCACAACGGACTTCATACTTCTTTGTTGTATGAATGTTAATAGCTGATAAGTAAGAAAAGGTATAAGTGTGTTATATATTATTTACTAATATTCATTCCATTACCACTCCGTTTTTCATGAAAACCCAGAGTATTCTATCATTTTGATAACCATAGCTCGCTAAATCCTCTCTTTTACATGAAGTTTGAATTATCTAGGCATTTAAACATCTCATAATAATTCACAGCTAATATCGATGAGAATAATGTGTTAATTATAATAACAATTAAAGATATGACAACACTAATTTGGTTTCTCTTTTAACTTCTGTCCTACCAAATGAGTGAACTATATTTGAATCAATATTTGACCTATGAAGAGGAAATGTGCCTGGTACAACAGATAAAAGGGATCTTAATCTGGATATCACTAGATTAAACTCGACTAGTACCTAGCAAGATGTTTTTTTAGCAAGAGTAAGTTGCTGTAATGTTTGGTAGAAAAGGTTTGGTATCGTGGATTACGAGCTGCTAAGAGCTGAAAGACTCCATTACTCTGACAGTCCCTCTAAAGACATCCAACATTAGTCATTGGGGAAAATATTGTTCATCGGAACATCGCGCATATTACTTCTATGTATGTATTGGTAGGGGATCAACTGCAAATTCCATATTAGAAACTTCTACTATGTTGAATTCTGGTAACATCTCTTTTTATTGCTTAAATATTGCATACGCTAAACAAGACTTACTAATAAAGACTTGAACGTGAAGTTAGCTGTTTATTTTAATTGAAACGTCGGGACATCTAGGCAAAAGGTATATATAAATTTGTTTCCTCGAATTGCAAACAATTTTCCTGATAAGATTCGTTATTTTGCATTATTTTTCGCTCATTCGATATTTTATAAAAAATACACAACCTTATTTTAAGTCATCGCATAAGTAATGCGCCAGTTTTTCGCTCGAGAAACGTTAGTCTCAAGGATCAATCCTGTTCAGGATGACCAGTGAAATTTGATGATCTTTTATAAATAATAGCGGAAGAAAATCCGATTGTAACTATTGAATAATTGGTTGAAAAACTACATTCATCTCATTCCACTGTAAATCATCTTTTAAAGGAGAGACGCAAGTTCTCCCAACTGAGGTCCTGGATTCCTCGTGACCTGTCACAGCTACACCTGCAACGAAGAGCCAACATTTGATCGTCTCTCCTTTCTGGAATAAATGTAATACATTTTTGAGTAAGATTGTTATAGGAGATTAGTCTGGGTGGAAACCAATACACCAGCCTGAACAGGGGCCCTCATCCACGGAGCATTCTCTTTTGCGTTTTGGAAGATATGCATGGCACGATCCATTTTGAACTTCTTAACCTTAATTAGACTATCACAAAAGAGGTTTATTGTGCTCAATTGGAACGTTAACACGCAATAATTAAAGAAAAAGCCAGCATTAATTAATAGAAAAGAGCGATCTTTGATTAAGAGAAAGCGCGCCGTCATATCGCAAGAGATACCATACAAAAACTCAACAATTTCGATTAGGAACTAATGAGACATCCTCCCTACTCACTTGATTTATCCCGATCAGATTACTATCTTTTAGCTAATCACCTAAAGAGAATGAAGATATCAACAAGAGAATGGATCGAAACAACCTTAAGGAACTTTTGTAAATCAAATTCAAACGATTTAAACGAACATTGTATTGAAAAATTCATAGAAAATAGAGAATAGTGATAAAACTGATGTAAATTATGTTGTTTATTAAAGTAATAAATAAATACTTATTTAAATATTTCATAACTTCACAGAGTTGTTTGATTTCTATCCATAAAATAATGATAAAATTAAAAATGCCGCATTACTTATAAGTTGCCCTAATATGATTACCAGATATTTTAGTGTTAACTGGTTCTGTATATGTCAATTTGACAAAAATGTCCATGAACTTATGGACTAAACTGATATAGTTCAGCGTAGTCAACTGTTTTTGCATGTATTGTGGTCATTTTTGGCGTCCACAAACTATTTTGAGTTAGAAAAAGGGGAATCGTGTTAGATGTGTAATATTTAATCTGTGACGAGTAGTTAATATTCGATTGAGATTTAAATTTAATGTTTTGGTTACAATTGTGTCACAATAATCTGTTGTTTGATTAAAAGTTGTAAAGTCCTTAGGTAAACCTGAACAAAAACCAACAAAAACGATTACTTGATTTTTTTAACTAATTTTAAACATGGTCGGGAAACTTCCTAGAACTGTAGACATAAGGGAGGTATTGGGCCATTGGTCTATTTCTGAACCGAGTACAACTTTAGTTCCTAAAATATTTGGACATGGTGAGACCAAGGACATTGTGGAAGGAAACTATTCTTAGATATCGACTTAATAAACAAAATCCAATTGATGACCCCTTTCACAACAGTACATGTGATGGTGAAAATGATAGGAGAAAGAAAATCGAGGATAATAAATAGAAGAGGCAAATGTATTAGTGGGCCCCGATGGAGCTGGCAGAAAACAAACAGAATCGCGATGATAAAACATTCAGAACATTTTATACAAATTCGGAATAACTTGTTTCTTACGACCGAACTGAGATGAGAAACGGATTCTGTACCATAATCCGTGATGTTCACAATGGTTCGATGTAGCCTTCAGCTTAACTTTGAAAACTAGAATTCCTAAAGGTAGATCATAGTTCCCTATGGTAAACAGTAACTAAATTTATTTAAACCTTTTGAGGGAGAAAAACAATCGTAGGGTACAACTGTTAAGAATTAAATTATGAGTATCGAAATCTTCCAATAAAAGAATCAACGGTGATAACACGATAAAAAATCAACCATTTAGGAATCGAGTTTCTGCCCTATCCACCTCATTTGTACATCACTACTACTACAGATAAAATAACAGACACCCTCTACACCAAAAAATACTACAAGTACTTTCCCAGAGTTTTCTCATCTTCATTAGGCTTAGTATTATGAAGTAAGGTGCACAAAATGCCCCATTGACCATTGGCAAAGCTGTGTTGATAATATGACTTCTTATTTTGATTAATAAATGCATTGCATCAATAGTTGGTCCCAATCCATCCTCCTTATTTAATATCCATGTCCTGGACATCCTTATGGCCATCTTTCTTATCTTCGACCTCTATCGCTACTCTTTGTTGTCGTTAGCTGGTCGTGCTCACTCCCTTCGCATCCGCCGCCCCTAAAATCCATAACACCTCTATTAGTTTCCTCTTCTGGCTATTAAAGCTAAATGACCTCTTCCTATTTCCACTTTCCATGGCTGGGCAGTTGTCCTGAATGACTGGAACCATCGTTCTAATTGAGAGAAGAAAGGCCATGGTAGTTCGGGTTAGTTGCAAGTTGGGGTCCAGAGTAGGGTCAAATTTGCAATAGCTGACATACATTGAAACAACCGTTGGTTGGAACCCAGGTTAAGCAATAGGTAGTTCCTTAGATAAGTACTAGACAAGACCGTGGTATAAAACGAAAACATATCCGCATAAACAAATAAAAAACTTATTAATGAATAAATTCGGTTTCCATTATAAGTCAGGTCCGGTTTCGCTCTGACGCGAGATATGAACACAAATAAAGTGGAATTTGGTCCTAAATGGGTAAATGGTATGTATGCCTAGTATGCGTCCATGTTGTAAACAGATACACTTGCACCAGTTTATATGTTTGTGGAAGTGTGTGAGTGAACCGTTCGTTTCTGGGCATGGGCGTGATACGTTGTTTGCGAACGGTGATTAAATATTTATTGCGGTAATTTTAAAATGTTCAGTATACGCACATAAACGAACACAAAAACGCCTGGATATATATATATATATATATATATATATATATATATATATATATATATATATATATATATAAATGGGCGTGAATATGGATATTTAAAAAATATGGCCTCTTTGAGTAAAAATATGTTCGCCCAAATGTGAAAGTTTATCTTTTAGAAATTTATGACTTGTCGATTATTTTTTTCTCCCCTAATCGAAGCTAATTAAGCAGATAAAAAGGGGGCGAACGCTAACAAAGCGATTATATATACAGATATATGTTTACCAGACAAAGAAGAACAGTTCAATTAAAATTTATTTTTCCGAATAAATTATCTATCTTTCTTTTTATCTGTTTCTGCGTCTATTTCTCTGTTTGTCAGTTTATCTCTGTCCTGTTTATTTGTCTGTGTATCTGTCTGTCTCTCTCTATCCCTCTCCCTTGCTCTTTCTGTCACTCTCTCTCTTTCACACACACATACACACACAGGCGTTCTCTCTCCCATTCAATGTTTCTCTCTTTCTCTCCTTTTTCTATAGATCTGCTTATATATGTCTTTCTCTTACTCATTACACTGGTCAAAAGCCAAAATGGTTCACATATGAGATTATGCTCACACAACTAATTTCATATTGCTGAATTTGAATCTGGTATCTGTTTTGTTCTATCAGACTAGGTTTTATAAAAAAAATCAATAGGTACAAATATTTAATTGTCGTGGTATTGTTGTTGCTTTATTTTTTTCTGTCAGAGAATTTATATGTTCAATGACTTTAGAGCACAAGTCTGTTTCTATTACTTATGAAGGACAACAATACTTCTATATTGGCTGAGTGGACTTTTTAATTACCTTATTATTGAGAGAGTGCCACAGCGTCTAATCCGTTTTAAGGAGAGGGCCCGTTAAACACGTAAAAGATCCATGGAAACACCATAATTATCCACAAATAAATATATTTTTTAAATTTATCAATTAACTACAAAACTAATAAAATATTTACAATCACCTAATAAGTTTACCAGGGATAACCATACTTGAAACCGGGCCTATTACAGAATCTATTCATGTCCAAATTGAAATAGGCTCCAAGTAAACAAACCAATTGCCGATTAGTTATTTTATAGTGACCCTTTTAGATTAACATTAAACTCCAATTTAAGTTTCACTCTTCTAACTGTAAATATGAAGGGGTTCACTAACAATTCTCTCTACTTCAGTTAATTTGAGTACCGTAATAAACTTCTACTAAATCGATACAAATATAAATGGTCATTCGGACTTACATGAAAGAAAGGATCAGGGGTTGCCAGATGTCAATAGATGGCTTTTATCCCGTTTCGCTGGGTGCAGCGGCCGATCGTAGACTTTCCACGAGATGGTAGTGGGGAAGGGGATCCGATATCTAATTCTTCGGTTCTACGTAAAAACGCGGAGAGAGGAGTTGTATTCTCTGGCTCAAGGAGTGCTCTTCTGGATGCTCTTGAAGCCTTTTTACATCCTAGTCTTCTTCGAGGGGTTGCCCACTGGATTTTTGGTATACGAGGAGATTTTGAATGTACTTTAAAAATTGGATCTTCTTCGGGTATTGTTTCTTCTTCTCTCTTCGGTATTAAAGTCGCAATTTGAGAGTCACTCGAGGGTGACAGGTTCTTCTATTATCTTACTTGCGAAATTCCTGTTTGGCACTAGAAATGTTGGTCCAGCCAAGCTTTTTACTAAGCCTGTGCAGGATACTTCGGTCTGGCACCGATACAAAACGTGGCGTTTTTAAGTTATTTTTAAACTGGGAGAAGGACCGATCTTCTCGAACTGGTCCTCTATCGTCTCTCACCGAATAATATTTTTTTCTCTTTCCTTATGGGGCTTATTTATAGCCTGACGACCACCCTATCTAAGGGGGAAGGGGCGAGGACGCATAGGGGAGAGCGAGGGGTGAGGGAAGGGTGGCACCGCGGTGCCCAAGTCGGCTTCTTAATTAGAGGCACCGCCAACCGTCACCATCCTTGGTGTTCTCTTTGACTGGCACCGCTTTTTGTGGCGATTTAACCACAAGCCTCCGGATGTCGTAGGTAATTGGATCCTTTGAGCGCTGCGTAATGGCCTTTGGTGGTCGCCTTGGCAAAGCGGCTCGCTCTCGACTACCTATGAGGCGGGGAGATCAAAAAGGGTAGGCCGTTTGACTCTTATTCCGCCGGCTAAAGTTCCCACGACTCTCCTCATGTGGCTCGATTCTCCTGCTTTCTCCGCAGGGGGGGGAGGGGACTTTAACGGATATGTCCGTCTGGCCCTCCGGGAGGGTTTATGTTGTAATTCTTCTACATCAATATTCCACCATTTGTGTCATGCAACAGATATTTAACCCAAAACAGACCAACTTGTCTCTTATGTAACTCTGCTTGCATGACTAATTTCAAATTGTTGAGGATGATTAGATGTTTTATTCTATTATCAGATCTACTTTCTTAAATAATCAGAAAAATAGTAAATATAATGACATTAATTATCTCACGCAAGATAACGATATTAAAAACGTCGCAGATAAGCTCATAAGAAATTGTACTAGAAAGCATAAGTTCAAATCCTTTGTAATTGACAAAATATGAAGTTCTAAAAGTGCTTCTCAACTTTGCCCTTTCGTTTGTACAGCTCGCTTTCCTCTCGTTGCAGCGTCCAGCAATAGTCGCCCATCATGTTAAGACTAAATTGTCCCTGATATCTGTTCTCCATTATGGCGATATCTTGAGAAAAGCTTTCACCGTCTTCATCACTAATGTCTCCAAGGTTATCTAGCAAAAAAATCAATATGAGAGTGGAAAAATGCAATTTCAACGGCATCATTGCTCCCAATGCATAATAATTCTGCAGCATGGTTGTAACGATTTACTTTTAGTTGCCAGCACGATAGTTTCCAAGAAAAAACTTTGACACAATGACAAATGATTCCCATGAGTTTTTCTCCATTGGGTCCAAGGCCTTGGTGAATTCGCTATCATAAACTAGTATGCAAATCTGTGGTCCATTCAAGACACCTGCTTTCAACTTGGCTTCGGAAACCACACCACCTAGTTTCTGAGATAAGTATCAAAACCCAGTATCAAAAACTACCGCCTTGATGAATTTTTTTAGCCAAACCGAGCTTTAGATGAAGTGGAGGAAAAAATATCTTTTCTGGATCTACAAGAGGATTGTGAACACAGTTGAACCTTCCAGGCGCATATTTTGGTCTTGTCGGCTATTCCTTTCTCACATAATGTTCTACATCAGCTCTGCTGTCTCACAAACACAAAAAGTACATGTGCTTTGTATAGCAATTCTGAAGGCCTAGTAGCAAATAGATGACTTTGAGATTCCCACATATCTTCCACTGGTGTTTCTCGTAATCTGTAGCGGCTAACAAAATTTTTCTTGTCTTATAGCTCTCAGCCATCTTTGATGCCTGTGCTATTTGGACTGATGGAAACCGATTGCCATTGTATAAAAGAACACTATCATTAACCATCAATCTGAAACAAAGAAGCACCATTTAGGAAAATATTATTGCATAAGTGGAACCAATGAACATAAAAATTAGGTATGAATAACAGGGTGCACCAAATATATAGATATGCTGGTTCTGGAAAACTGAGCCCGATACAGCTATATGAATGTCATTATTGAATTCAGCACACACAATTACCATAGATTCATGAAAAAAATTTTGTTGACCAATTTTATCTATCCCTCTCTCAATCTCTCTTTGTGTCTCTCTGTCTATTGTTTCTCTCTTTTTCCTTTCAATCTGTTTATCTCTCTTTTTCCAACTTTCTCTATTCCATTTAATTTTCTTTTGTATCTCTGTTTCTGTCATTGTTTTTCTCTATTTGTTTTTATATCTCTGTTTTCATTTGGGTATATTTTTGTTTTTAATTCTCTTTCTGTTTTTCTGCTTTGTTTCTCTCTTTGTGTTTCTCCCTCTTTGTTTCTGTATCTCTGTTTTTATTTTACTTTCTCTTTCAGGTTCTCTGTAACTCTTTCTGTTTCTCTAACTCTCTCTCTTTCTCTCTATCACTTTCTGTCAGGATCTCTATCTCTTTCTCTCACTATCTCAATCTGTACCACTTTCACTATTTCTCTCTCGCCTTTTTCTCGTTCTCTTTTTTCGGTTTTTTCTCCACGTTTTCTTGTTTTCTCCGTTTTTCTCTTTTGTTTTTTCTGTTTTCCTCTCTTTTCCTTCCCCCTCTCTTTTTATCTTGCTTTTATCTTCACACGTTTACCTCGTCCACTCTCTCTCTCTCTCTCTCTCTCTTCCATATCTCTCTTTCTCTCATCTATTTCTCGATATTTTCCTCCCTCTCTCTTTGTCGCTTTTTATCATTATCTGTATTTCCCTTTCTTTCCCTCATTCCCTCTCTCAATCTTTATCTTTTTCTTCCTCTTTCTACGGCGAAGGCCGTTTCGGTATTGCCTATCGGTTATGCAAATCCGAAGACCGACTAAAATCCAGAGTGAAGAGAAATGGTTGAACACGATTTGGCCAAGGCAAAGACGCGGGCTTCCTCAGTAACTGCGATTTCGGGTTCCTCCCCAAAATGGGACAGGGAAAGAATTAGGCGCCACAGTTCTAGCTCGCATACAAGTTAGTTCAGTTTCCAAAATAAGGTCAGAGTTCTGGCGTTATATGGCCTACTAAATAACCACGACCTATAATGTAGGGTTCAATTTTGGTCTCCGTTCTTTAGTGAAAGACAGCGAATGGGTCGCAATCCAGAACCACGTAGATGATCAGTTCGATTCGGTACAAGAGCTATCAGATTCGACTGGAAGAGTTCGGTCATTTCTCTTTTGAGACTCGACGATTGGAATGGAAGAGCTCGCTCTTTTCTCTTTTGAGACTGGACAACTCGACTGGAAAAATTCGATTTGTTGTTTCTTTAGACTCGATCACTCGCCTCGACGAGCTCGGTCTGTTTTCTCTTGAGACTCGACGAGTCAACTTGAAGAGCCTACTCTATTCTATTTTGAGACTCAATAATCGACTGGGACGGTTTAGTCTCGTATATCTTGACACTCGATGACTATGCTGTCAGCTGATCGTAGTATTTAAAATCTTTCATCAACTCGAGAATACTGGGTATCTGAAAAGGTTCGCTCTGAGACAGAACAACTTTAATTATCCTTAAGGAAGTTAAGTATACCCAATACGCCAAGTTTACAAAATTATTGTGGTATTCCCCTATGGTAAAAATGACACATAAAGTCATGTTTTAATGTGTGAAATTATTGATTTGAGGGGAAATCACATTGTGTCACCTTTATTATCAGTTAAAATATGATGGCCATTTAAATGAGCTCTATACAGCTCAATCAAGGCACTGAAGCCTAAGGAGAATACTTGAGTCAAAATACTTGTTGACTACCAATGCTAATATTACTCTATTTTGATTATATCTGATATACTCTTATTCCCAACAATCAGTATGTATATGAATATACGAGTATATTTAGGATCCTAAAAAATGTTTGTTACTAATGTTTATAATTACTGGGTGTTTTCACAATATTACAATGTATTCTCGGGTAAAACACCTAATCCTTTTTCTTGTTTTTCTTCTTATGGACATGTGTTTTCTCTTTCAGATGTCTAAGAGATGTTTAAGAGGTGGTCAAATACCTGATTTCATTACCTAACGAAGAAAATGGCACATACATCTAAATTGCTTCTAAGCCTCCAGAAGATGGTGACGACCTGATGTAGACGACGCTAGTGAGAATATAGCTGTTGTGGAGCAAGAAAATGTCCGATTGCTGAGAGCAAGACTTCTTGTACTCCCCGCCTATAAATCTGAAACAGTCCCATTGAGCCTTCTTGTGCATGGGAAGCATCAATTTTTAAAGGGCAAGAAGAGTTTGGGCATGGTGATCATCAGTGGCGTGTGTCCAATGGAAGCAAGAGAAGAAGTGCTTCCCCCATTTAAGAAGAAAAGAAAAAGAAATGACACCCCAACTATTAATATGACAGCTGAATCAATTTTATTCTCACATTTATACTTGCATATACTTGTATACGCGAGAAGGTACCGTCCAAATTCAATCGAATTGGCGTTAGACCCTGATGAGCCCGACTGCAATTGAAGAAATGCATCCTTTTCGTCGAGATTTCTACTCTTTTTATTTCTCTTAATTTCAATAATAGTTCTACTTTTTGGTGCTTTAGAATGAATAGTTTAAAAGATGTGTTGCTTCTCTTAGCAATAATATACAGTCATTAGAGTTTTATGATTTTCATCTAGATATTTCAACGCCGTGTTAGAATTAAGAAAAAAGTAACCTATTTGTATTCGGAAAAGGGAGCAAATTTAGCTTTGCAATAATCTGCTTGCATCTGGCAACCCTTCAGGGTTGCCAGAATATAGGAAACTGCAATAAAATGTCTAAGACACAATGACGTAACTATTAATATGTTCTGAAGCTTAAATTTTTTAAGGTTATATTTAAATACTGGTTCTGAGAATGTAAGCAGCTACATAGTCTAATCTCTGTATGGTTACACTCCTTGTAGCTTAAGCCTTTTTCCTGGATTCTGGCAGCCCTACCGGATTCACCTCTCGTATCTTGGAGATCAGTTAGTACCTGTGAGTTAGTGCTTAGGTAAGCGGAGCCTATTGTTTATTCATTTTTGTAAGTGATAACCACATTTTAAACGAAATGCATGGAAATAAAGTTGTGAGAAAATGCGATTACACTATTAAAAAATTATTAAAAAGGAAGTTCAGGTCGATGACTTACTATGAAAAAGAAACTATTATTCAAACAGGTAGGCCTACTCGAACACTAGATGTCATCCAAAACAGTGTCGCACTCGCAAATACAATGTAGGCCAATATCATAGAACATCTTGGCTAGTGGTTGTGCATACTTACAGAAGCTATTTTAACATTTAAATAAAGTTTTAAAAGAATAACATTTAAAAAAATTAACATTTAAATAAAGTGAGTAGCTTACAATTTTATAGTTATTTTTAATCAACAAAATATTTACTTCAATTAACATATATATTTTTGTAAAACTTGAATTGCTTTCTCATCACCATAAGTCACTGCACGCCACTTATGATCATGGTGCAGACCTTGGCCCATTTAGAAGATAGAGTAAAACACGGTCGAAGTTGGTTTATGAGTGGAACAAATATGAATTTCAGATTTGTGATGAAGGTGATGCCCTAAGCTTGATTGTATTAGATAAACCATCTATTTTGGAAAAAAATGGGTAGATAAAGGGTTTACACGTGTGGAGATATTCATATACTTTTGGCACAAAGAGTTAATTGAGGTAAACAAGACCCAGACAAACCGTTATCATCAAGTTAAATTGGGGAAATATTTATGTGTTACACAGGAAGAACTGCATCAGGTACTTAGCATCTTTCTTCTCTGAGGTTACAACCCAGTTCCGACGGATGTATAGGGCGAAGTAGGCGGAAACGCTATTTCTTGCTGTAACTCAGTGTGGAATGACACTAAACCGATTTGATGAGATCGTGCGAAGCCTCCACTTTGTGGACAACTCCAAGAAGCCTTCAGATGGTAAGATCTTTAAGATGCGCACTCTTGTTGACCATTTCAACAAGTTTTTCATGGATCTCGTTCAACCACTTCCTATGGCATGGGCTGTTAATGAAGCCATGGAACCATATTATGGCTACATGGATTCAAACAATTTATTAGAGGAAAGCCCGTGAGATTTGGTTACAAGTTTTGGTGTCTATGGTCTCACAAAAAACTATTAATGAATTTCTACTTGTATGAAGGAAAAGACTGCTGGGTTTAAGGAAGGAATGCTGTGGATGAATCTGTTGTCCATGCAATGGCCAAAGGAACAGTACCTAAGAGTAGCAGAGGATATATTGACAACTTTTTTAAAACTGTGCCTCTTCTTCATTCTTTCAAGGTAGCTAATATCTGCCTGACAGGTACAATCCTCTAGATCAAGGATGTCCCAGTGTCAGAAATCAAAAAAAGAGAGAGATAGGAAGCAGAGCTGTTTTAAAAAAAGTAAAGAAGATTGCTATTTGTGCATGGAATGACAACAGCGATTTTAGTGTGGCAACAAAGAAATGTGAGAGTGCAGCTCTTTCAATGGGCAAATTTTACAAATGGTAGTTAAAAGAGAGGAAAGAAGTGATAGTAATCGCTCAGCCAAACATTGTAAAGGGGAAGAGTGGATTTGTTTGATCAGTTAAAGGGAAAGTATAGGGATACAATAGACTGAAGTGTTTATATTGAACAGTAAAGTTTTCCTAGACAGAATATCATAATTTTCCCATCAATCCAGTCAAAGGTGCCTGGTTGTGTCCTTTCTCAAAGACAACAAACCTAACGATCTTATCTATGTTCTCTACACTTTAACTTCTACAACAGATGGCGGAAAAAATCCTTGAAATGCATTTTATCCTCGTGACTTCTTGTGATTCTTTTGCAAGAAGGATTCCAATAAGCATAAGTTGACGCTTCGCTGAGAAAAACAATCTTTCTCTCCCTCGCACGAACAGTTCCTTTAAAATTGAGTTAGCATTTCTTTGAGTAAAGCTCTCTCTCTCTCTCTCTCTCTCTCTCTCTTTCTCTCTCTCTATCCCTACCTTCTTCTTTGGTGGGGGAAAGGCTTCACTTGTACTATTTCTCAAACTGAATGGTAGGCTTTTGTCAAAATATAATTTAGAATAAGGAAAAAAAGATCAAAAACTAGAAATAACAAAATCAAAGAAAGAATAGGGAAAAATGAAAAGTTTAGAATTAAAGAAATATGTGTGTGTTCACCGGAGGTTGAATCAATAGAAGAGGAAATGGGCGGAATGTCATTTTCTTAGCGTCGATTTACTGTCTACTAAAAAGACGGTGTTTTTCCTAATATTGTGTACAGACAGGGCTCATGCTACACACCACCATCATCGAAGAGGGTTGTTAGATATCGATTGTCTACTTATTTTTGTGAGTATTAAGGGGAACCAGATTCAAAACTGTGAGTTGGCGTAAATAGAAATCATTAGAACGAATATTTGTACCATCGTAAATGAGAAAAAACGAGAATAGAAAGTAATTATAAACATAGATGCGATTCAAAAATAGCATCACTCGGATTGTCTCAAAGATTCTCGTTACGTTTAATCATCATGTCGTATTCATGTGTTATCTTAAACTCGAGCTCTGATTGGAGGATGGGAATCCTGAAATTCAAGTCGAGCCAATCAGTAGTGAGATCTGTAGCACACGCCAAGACTTTCTTTTTCTTTCTTATCTTTGTTATATTGTTATAGTTAGTTTTTTTTCTTGGCCATTTCGTCTCTTATATTTCCACTTTTCTTGTTTTGTTGTTTTCCTTCGTTCTTGTAGTTTTGGGCACTTCGTCTCTTTTATTTACACTTTTCGTGTTCTGTTGTTTTCCTTCGTTTATTAGTTATGGGCACTTCGCCTCTTTTATTTACACTTTTCTTTTTTGTTTTTCCTTCATTTTTTTTTAGTTTTGAGCACTTCACCTCTATTATTTACGCTTTTCTTGTTTTGTTGTTTCCCTTCATGTTTTAGTTTTAGTCCCTTCGCCTCTCTTGTTTATTTCTTTACTTTTATAACCCCTTGTCAATCTTAATCTTAATTTTAGTTTCCATATCCGGTTTTATGTTCTTGATTTTGTAGCATGTTCCTTGTAATGTTTTTAAGTGTAAGTTGGTCATAATGTTTTCTCTTGCACAGTGTCTTCCGTTTGGGAATAACGATGTTCTCTCGACAGTGTGTTGCCTTTATTGGGTTATCCCTACAAACCTCTTTTATCCCTAGGAAACCTACCACACATTTTATCACTTACTCCATAAATAAAAAATATGCGAAGACTGTAACGACTAACATATGTAAATCCATTTCATCAATCGAAATTGATTGTATATATTGACAAAAATGCCTAAAGCAAGCAAACACGCTGATTCTCGAAATAGCTCAAATAAGTCATCGCACTGTTTAAGCAGTTGCCACCTCACAGATCCCCCAACACAACGAGATAATTTAGCCTATATTTCTCTTCCTGAGGTAAGTGCCAGTAAATTACATGTTTTTTGTCTGAGAGAGAGAGAAAGAGAGAGAGAGAGAGAGAGAGAGAGAGAGAGAGAGAGAGAGAGAGAGAGAGAGAGAGATGGTGGCATCTTGAAAAAGATTGAGGATCGACGGGGTGAAAAAGTTTATTGGTCAATTTGTGACCTCCATACAAATGAACTCTCCCTTCGTCATCAATTCCAAACCATCGACAGACCTACCACAGGCAATATTTTTTTCAAGGGACTAATATGGAAGTCTTTGTCAAAGGTGGAAGAGTTAGAATGGGATGAAGACTTCGTTCAAATCACAGATGGACCAGAAATTCCGATGACATATGAAGTGTTGTCGGATTTGTCCTCTGATCAGAAGTACCTTTTCCTTGTACCCAAATCCATTAATAGCATAAAAATTGATTCGGAACTGAAAAATCTGAAGCCAGGACCCATTTCCAGTCGAGGTGGTTAGCTTTAGCTTGTTGCCTTGGTGCAACTTACCTTTCCAAGCATCTTTATAAAGGTAAAGTTTAGAAGAACATGCACTTTCTCATCTTCTACGTCGTTGCCAACTACATTCCTGGTTGGTTTGTGATCAAAACTCGACAACGAATTTCTGACGCGGCGAATAACATTTTTTTTCAAATCAAATGTCTCCGCCTTCTTCGTCAATCAACGCGAGATAGAGTGTTCCCTTACATCAACTCATGGAACGCACACCCAAAAAATCTGCTCGTCTCTCTCTTCTGCGACGATTATTCAAATCCCGCGCCATCGCCCTTCATAAGATTATGGTGGTAAGTCGTTGAGAAAACTTGCTCCTCCTCCCGTCAACTTCAATGTGAACACAACACCATTGCTAACCTCATCGATTGTGATTCAGTCACGATTTACTAGTCTATCCTCCCCTGGGATCTCATCATCGCCTAACTTCAGGATATGATTGTCAGCAAATTTGAATTGAAATCTTTCCCAGCCCACACCCAAATGGTGGAGTGCCTGATTCACGAATTTATAACTTTATGCGGTAAAAGTGTTGGTCATGGTGAAAGAGATGAGGATATTCGCGGGAGAATGGCTTCCAGAAAAAAAAATCGAAAGCTGACACGAAAAAAGGTTATGCAAAAATTATTTATTTGCTAGTTACAATCCCTCTATTTCTCATAGTAACGGCAATAATATGCATTTCTCATGCGTTTCGCCCTTCTTGCGTTCATTTGATTTGATGTTTGATTAAAAAAGACTCGTCCCTTGCTTGGAATTTAGTTTTATTTTGAAAACTTAATTTAGTAATAGGTTTATGTTGGAAAAAGGTAGGCATTCTCGTTTTTTTAGCTCCTACCCAATGAGCGGCTCTGAATACAGTCACGTGACCAATGATGATCAATCAGAATGAAGGAAATTGATTGGATTTCGAAATATGGTAATGTATTACTTAAAATAGCTTAATGGTTGAATTGGCCGGGCGTAGTTTATTTCTTTTTACATTTTCCAATAAAATAATTATTGTTTAACTGATCTTTTAAAATAACAACCTTTTATCCTTAAAATAAGCCGATTTCCTTTTCCCTTAGTGAGCATACAGATACATGTAAGAAGTAAAATGACCGTTCGCGGCTGTTGCATAGGCACTGCGGAACTGCAGCACCCACTATTTCCACTCGATATTATCAATAACATTCGATATAAAGAGTCCTTTATTCTTTAATTCTTTCTTTATATTTGTACATTATAAATCTCTAAGCTTAATGTCAGTAGCCATCCCCTTAGGAAAAAATACAAAAATCCGTCTATAAAACTGTGTGCTTCACAGTTTCAGCGACGCGGTGTTTGGCTGAGTTGCGCATGCTCACATCTCTGAGATAGGGAGCTCCACGCTAGGGAGCGAGAGCAATGTGACTCACGCAGTGCCCACCATGGTGTGCAGGTAGAAGGTAGTGTTTCTTTTTGACTCGGCGTGTGTTGGGCTTAAAAACGTGTTTATATTCTTAATGTGATAAAGTGTAGAATTTAATTCATATTTTTTCGGTTTTTTTTAGTAATCAATTGATTAATGAAATAATTAATTAATTAATTAATTAATAAATAAATAATTAATAAATAATTAATTTTCTGAGAAAATTATCCCAAATTCCACCCACAGCAATGCAGATTTAGATATGACAAAAATGTTTATAGGAAAAAGCTATCTGTGCATGGCAAAAGGATGGGGACAACCGCCAGCTTCGGGAGAGGCGGTCGAGAGTGTTCGAAAAAACTCTTGAGAAGCCCTAAGGAGGTCCTAAGAAAAACGATTCTGGAAACATAGATTGCTCCAACGAGACACTCTAACGTTTACTGAAGAAACGCTATTAAGGGAAACACTACAAGCTGCAGCTCGTTCAGTCCTGAAAGCCAGATGACAAGTGAAAGACTAAACACTTCTGTTTTGGTATGAGAGAGAAACTTGAAGGATATGAGTCAGATGAACGCCTTGTTTTCAGTGATGAGGCCCCATTTCAACAAGCATAATCTTTTCATTTGGGGCGAAGAAAATTCCCAAGCCACATTTGAGCGAGAATAGGAATCACTAAGGGCGAATGTGCTCTTCTCTATCTGCATAAATCGTTCGTATGGCCCATGGCGATTATTACCTGCAAAAGCTTCAGAAATTGTTAATAGATTTGCAAATGATTTCAAATCGTTTTATTCACCAGACAGAAATAACAAACCGATACATGATCTTTTGGCTCTCGCCACACCATGGGGATTGCAAAAGGAAGACTATTTCTCTTTCCTTTCGTCCACTCACGAAGACGTTCCATTACAGCTATGGAAAACACCATGTGGGGCCCACTTCTTACCTTGATTGCCAAGAGGAACATCAAAATATGCCTTATAATGAGGATCACAAAGTTTGATATATTGCGCATTTGACGAACTAGCATGTAACAGCCACGTATGTAGCAGAAAGTGTATGGATCATTAACGCAATTTCCTCTTGACGAAGCCATCACTCTAACATGAGACCTGAAAAAAGAAACAATAATGTCAATATTTTGCACAATAACACTTATTACTATCTTACTACTCTGTACTGTGAAGTAGTTGCTTTCTACAAGCACCCTCTCTGTCCGTCCGGAGGGCAGTTTTCTGGAAACGAGAAAATAGAAATTACAGAATAACTATAGCATGTAGGTAAAATTGGATTATATATTTGAAATCAGCATGAAAAAATTAATTAAAATTGGCAGATAAATCTAAGTCACCAGAAAATGTGATTAAAATTGTCCCCCTGTGTTATCTTTTGCTGTCTGTCATCAGTGCTTCAACGTGAGGCCGTTGCCATTCACGATAGCCTGGCTCTCATCTCGTTAATCTTCTGTCAATTATTCTCTTCCTTCCTTAACTGGTGTGAAATTTCACTCTATATTCGTGACTCACTAGTACTGCGTTCGGGGAAGTATCACCAACTTCATCATGGCCAGCGTAAACCTGCCCGCGTTTCTATTGCTTTATTACGACCAATTACCGTCCTTCATTTTGTTGTTTACCACTGATCGGATGTTATTGGCTGGAATCTTAACTTTGGTGGAAATGATTTTTTATGTTAATTTAATTAATTCATTCATTTATTATGTATTTCTTTCTTCTTCTAAATAAATTATAAAAAAGCGGGAAATATTTCCATTTCCTTAAGGTTAGCAATTATATAATAGCTTGTTAATGTTTTCTTTGGAATGGATGAGATTTTACTCAAATACTGATAGAAACTCAGTTTCCATTTCCTCTTTATGATTATAATTATTATTTTCTTTTTACAGATACGTCAAGGGCTGTGTGCAAAGTTGCGCTGATTCTGATGGCTGCAACACTGCCACAACAGTAACCACCTACTTCTCAACTTACAATTATATAATCATTCTATATATAATTGAATTCTTAATAAAATAACAAAACGCAATGAAGAAAATTGGTATATTTTCCGTTATATTTAAGTTTTACAAAAAAAGGTAAAGTATTAAATGAAGTATTGTGGATAAAGCACATTATTATTAAGGATTGCTAAAAATAATGTCAAATTGATCGATGGACTTTATGAGATCAAAGATTATATCGACGAGGAATTTACATCATGACAAAATTTGGCCAAAAATATAGAAATACAAATATATCCAATTAATTATAAATATAATAGTGCCTTTCTATACGGTATACAGAATTAACTTTCGAATTATTCGTTCTATATATCACAAATTTAAATTAATTAATTTAACTTTAGAAAGCACTAATTTCTAACATTAAATCAACTAAGGTTAAAATATAAGGTTGATCTGAAAAATATTTGAAGTATTATAGGATATCAAAAATATCGCTTGAATATGAGTAAAAGTGTATAAATTTCTCGTATTATTTGAAAAGTTTCATCAGAATCAATTGACTATTTTATAGCTGTATTTGTTGTGTTGGGATAATTTTATTAGGGGGAATATAATTAATAATATGATTAGTGCAAGTCAATCTTTATTCTTGCCCTTTTAAGATTTAAGCTGTATAATATATATATATATATATATATATATATATATATATATATATATATATATATATATATCAAATTATAACAAGAAAAATTAAAATTGGGGAATTACACCTAATCATAAATCCTTATTTTATTGATGCTATTAGAAACTAGTTAATTTCCCAAAGAATTTAGTGCTAATTTTTTTTTCTCTTAGTTGTCATTTGTCGTTGATTTGCTTAGGCGGTCCAGATTAAGGTCATTTTTAATGATTTAGAATCAAATTAACTTTGAAATAATCAGCTCACCTGCAATTATTCTTGACTTATTTTATTAATTAAGGATACAATCATATATATTATGATTATTTCCTTAATTCGGACTGTTATGATGGCTCCGCTACCTTTTTTTCTTCCTGCTTGTCCTCTCTTTGCCCAGTATTTCAACCTTCCGTTCATTTACATTTTCATGGGAAAATAACAAAGTCTTTTAAAACATATCGATTTAAATGATAACCCTATTTTTAATTCCATTTAAGATTACAATTTATATGACCAAATAATTCAGAGGGAAGGAGAGATAAGCAAAAGTAATAATTAAAATTAAAGAAACATATCTCACTTTTTTCTTTGCATTTCTCCTCTAGTTTTCATGGGAAGTTAAATATATAATAATTTGGGGGGTCTTTCGAAGGTAAATTGGGATATTCCTGTTAAAATAGGTCCCATCTTTTTAGTTAAACTCTTTGATATTATATTATACAATATATATATATATATATATATATATATATATATATATATATATATATATATATATATATATATATATATATATATATATATATCCTTAATAAGGAATTTAATAAAGTTCGAAAGTACTTGGAAACACCTTTTCATTTTTTCCTGCGGGACATTGCATTCCTTTGCCACCCTCACGTGATACTTTGTGAGTTTTTCATTTCATATATATATATATAAATATATATATATATATATATATATATATATATATATATATATATATATATATATATATATATATATATATATATATATTTATATAATACGAATTTTCTCTAATTCCCAAATATTTTGTCACCTTTTTCAAAAAATGAAGGAATATTTAGTCATTAAATAACTTGTATATTTATGAGTTCAATAAATTATCATAATTTTATTGGGTGAACATAATCAATAATATGATATATGCTATTCAAGCTTTATTCTTGCCCCTTTCACCCTTCAGCGGTGAGGCGAATTTCTCAACTCTAAGGCGCGCTAATCTGCTTTACCGAACTCATAAATATATACGCATATATGTATATATATATATATATATATATATATATATATATATATATATATATATATATATATATATATATATATATATATATGCAAAAGAGTAATGATAAACCAAAATATACGAACCTGAATTTATTTTAAAGCACATAACTAATTTCAGCTGTTAGCAGCCATTCTCAGCCGTGTAATAAAAAATAAAGTTAGCACCATCCAGATATAAAGGCGAACTAAAATACGAAACAAAAAGAAATCAGAGAAAACAAAACGGAATAAAACATAAATATTTGGTGTAATTCCGGAGGGAATTAAAAAACTAAACAAAACGAAACTAGAAGAAGCAAAACATGAAAAAATAAATGTAAATATTAAGCGTGGTTCCGGGGCAAAGATTGAACGTAATGGAATCAGAGGAAACAAACTGGAAAAATAAGTCTTTGCGTGAAACCGAGGGCAAAGAGGCTAAGATGGCTTGGGTGGTTTATACATAAGTTTGGCAACCACGTCTAATATTTATATTAATGTTTTCACATTTTGCTTTCTCTGGTTTCTTTTTGTTTCGTATTTTAATTCGCTCTGGAACCATGCCAAATGCTTATGTTTTTCCCGTTTTTATTTTTTTATTTCTTTTTGTTTCGTCTTTTAATTCGTCTTTATATCATGGATGGTGCTAACTTCATTTTTTACTACACGGTTGAGAATGGCTGCTGACGGCTGAAATTAGTTCTGTGCTTTAAAATAAATTCAGATTCATATATTGTGATTTATCATTACTCTTTTGAAATTGCTATATATCGCTGTAATGTGAAGTCTTCTAATATATATATATATATATATATATATATATATATATATATATATATATATATATATATATATATATATATATATATATATATATATATATATATATATATATATATATATATATATATATATATATATATATATATATATATATATATATATATATATTATATATATATATATATATATATATATATATATATATATATATATATATATATATATATATATATATATATATATATGTATATATATATATATATATATATATATATATATATATATATATATATATATATATATATATATATAAAGCATATTAGTGTGCATCGTTATAGATGAAAACGCCCCCGAAGAAAGGGAAGATAAAAGGAATATTTTTTTCTTCGGAAGAATGTATTTTCTTAGCTTCCAAAAAATCTGTGTAGAGCTAAAGATCGAAGCAAGCACAATAAAACATCAATAAATCGCTTTGATTTGAGTTAAAGCAATGTATTCGTCCTCTCAGCTACGCGTGAGAACAAATAAACGAGAATTTCTTTTCTCATGCATCACACAGTGCTTGTTCGATCCTCAACCCCGCACAGATTATTTCGCAATTAAAAAAAGACATTTATCCTAAGAAAAACTATTCCCTTAATCTTCTCTTTCTTTGCGGTATGATGGATTCATTTTCTCACTCTCTCGCGTTTATTGGAAATATACAATATATATATATATATATATATATATATATATATATATATATATATATATATATATATATATATATATATATATATATATAATATTAGTGTAGTTGGGTAGCAGTCTTTCTTGAATGCAAACTTTGTTGAAGACCATTGTGTATTTTGCCTTAATTAATTTCTTTTGGCAACTTACTTTTCTTTTATCTATCTTTTTTATTCCATCTTGTAGATGGTAGATTACTTGCCTAGTATTTATCTTTTTTTAAATGAATGTGTTTAGTAAAAAACAAACTAAATTGCTAAGCTTTTAATCTTATTCGATCATCTTCGGAGCGTTTTGAAATGTTCTTGCCTCCTTTACCGATGTAATGAGTGGGGTGACGATCTGGCAGAAAGTAGCTCCTAAACTATAGGCAAATTTCCCTCCTAGAATTCATAGGCAAGATCTTTGAAAAGATCATAGCTGACAAGCTACAGAATCAGCTAGCAGAGAATGATGCACTCAACTATCAACAGCACGGCTTCCGCAGAGGAAGAGGAACCGACACCACGCTCGCACTTTTCTCAGTAAAGCTAGCAAAATCCAGGGCGGAGGGAAAGTACGTAGACGTAGTCCTCAAAGATGTACATAAGTCCTTTGACAAGGTTTGACTAAGGGGTCTGCAATTCAAGATTGTAAACCTTCGGCTAAACCCAGTCATTGAAAAGATCCTCTACGATTTTGTGATGGAAAGAAGAGCGCAGATACAGATTGAGAGCCACAAGGGACTGGAATTTAGTCTCGAAGCTGGTATGCCGCAAGCAGCTGCCTAAACCCTTTGCTGTATAGTATTTTCACGATTGACCCTCCATTACCATTCAAGGGTGACGCGATGTATCCACAATTTTCAGATGACATCACGCAGATTGTACCGAGCACTTACAACAACGACCTAGTGCAAGCTGCAGAGACGGCGGCGGAGATCGAAAACATAGACTCGTATGAGCGTAAATGGAAGATAAAGACGAACGTACAAAAGTTCGTCATTATCCACATGAACCGCACGATATACGACGACATCTATGTTGGCGATCGAACCACCTCTTCTCTCACGAGGGCACAGTGCTCGGGCTCAAACTTACCGTTCAGGGGTATAAGCCTCACGTTACAGACCGGATCAACTTTGCACAAGTGGAATTGGTGAAACTGTTCCGTTTCCGCAGACTGAGCAATAGTAACTTAAGGAAACTCTACTTTTGCTACGTTAGACCAAAACTTATATACCCAGCGGTAATCACCCAAACCACAGAGATCATGACACTGAGATCTATGCAGAGGGTACAGAATAAAGCCTCCTTGATTATTAACCACAAAAGAAGACGGGAATGCATATCACAGAGAACACTACACAGGAGATCGAGACTACAACCAATCAACACTTTAGTACAATCACAAGCAAATAAGACATGGGACAAAGTAGAAACGGAAATAATGCCAAACCTGGACCTTGACTTAGACATTGACATAACAAGGCTAATGCGTAAAATCACACGATGGACTAACTTCCTAAGTGGCAGGCGAACTGCTGCTGAGGAGCTGACCGAACGGTTTACATAGAATAACCTTTTTGTATATTGTTTGACCTAAAGTTCATATAGAAACCCTGTAATTACGACAAAAGCACTTAAAACTCCAACTTATGACCTAAATCCTTAATCTGTCTGATATTATTTATATCACTTATGTTGACAAAAGTTGTTTTTTTATAGGTACTTGAAATGTACTAATTCAGCCACAATTAGAATATAAAGGTTTGAAAAAAATATATGATTATTTAAAATATGTTTATATAAAGTAAAAAGCAAAACATATACGTAAATATATTTTTTAAAAATTAAAAATAAACAGATTTTTCTTATGTAGGAATTGGTAGGAATGTAAAAAAAAGGTTAAAAAGAATATGTAAAAACTTGTATGAAAGTTTAAAGTTAAAACAAATATATAGGTAAAAACTCTGTATGAAAGTATAAAAATTAGAAAAATTATGTGACAACTTGTATGAAAGTATAAAATTGAGAATAAATATAGATGTTAAAAAAAAGAAAAGAAAAAGTCTTACAAAAATAAAAAAAACAACCCCAAAAATACATATATATATATAAAAAGAATATATCAAAAAGCAAGAATTGTCAAAGCATTAAGATTCATAAGAGTGATAAAAAAAGCAAAATAAAATAATACAAGAGATGCCCCAATCACCAGGGCAAAATATCAACGGTGTGTTTTCACCAAACCTTCTCTCCCACTATATATATCTACTACTAAAAACTTTGAACATCTGCAAAGTGAAAGAAACGATTTTTTAGGGATATTTATTCCGCTTTGGTTAAACGTAACGTTAGAGGAAATGAGCCACTCCTGTGCGTGGAATTTTTAAAATAGTTTTAATGTGCGATTCCAGCTTGTCGCTTGACTGTTGATGGCCGGCTTATCTTCATTTATACATATGTCTTGTAAGATTTTAAGCTTCACTTTATTAACCTCTTTTCTTTTAATAATGGTGCTATCAACGAGCATATCTCTCGTTAGGTTTATATTATGTACAAACTCCATATGGTTTTTCGGCCCTCCGCTTTGTAGATGCATAGTTAACCGTCTCGAAAGTGTGGTAGTTGTCATGCCAATATATTTAGAGTGATCTCCATCCTTCTCTCTGGGCAATTTGGTTGGTTAATTCAACTCCTACTTCATTCTGTGTTTTTTCTAAGACTTTCGTGGCTCTTTTTGCAATTATTCTGTTAAGTGACTTCATCCATGCCTCTCTATGCAGGTCTCGTAGTCTTCTTCTTTCTCCTCTTCTGATGTTTGTTATTAAGTAGATAGCTTTGTTTTGGACTATTTGGAGTCTTAATAGGTTACTTCTCGAGATCGTGTACATCACGATGGTTGGATAAATAATCCCGGCTTGATAAATTTTCTCTTGTTTTTCATGCATAGGTTAACTAACTTGTACAGTAATGTCAGGCTTCTCTTACCTCGATTTACTCTCTCAGTTACGTGCTTTTTATAACCTGATTTCGTAATGGTTAGTCCGCACACCTTACATTCTTTGTCGTATATGTAGCGCTGTCCTTCTACATATACAGCTGAGATTTTCCTCCTGTCCACGGGTACCATTTTAAATTTATCCCTGTTGGTTTTAATTTTCCACTTTTCTTCATATCTATTAATGCTTCTTATCTCTTCCACAGTCATCCTAGCTTGCATTGGGCCGTTCCTGTACGGGCAAACAATGATTTGAATGACGTCGTCAGCAAATTGGATGTTCAAGTGGCCTTCATTTCTTGGTGGTGGTATATCTGCTGTGTAGATGTCTGAGACGGACTCAGACATCCACCTTGAGTCAAACCCGCAGTGAGCTCGAATATTTCACTGTGATGTCTTCCTATTTCCACATAAGCACGTTTCCCCATTACATAATCACATAAAATCCTTTTGATCTTGTTGTTCATTCCTAATCTGAGTATCTTCAGATGCATACACCTCTGCCGTACTTTGTCGAATGCCTTGGAAACTTTCCAGCATACGATGTCTACACTCATTTTTTTCTCTCGTTGTTTTTGCCAACTTTTCAAGGATGACTCCAAGGGCCATCTCCGTGCTTCCGTTTTTCCTGAAGCCAAATTAGCAGCTGTTTCTTCGGCCATTATCATCGAGGAATTTTTTCTAATACCTTACCGATGAAATCTAGCAGCGAGACGGGGCAGTAGTTACCCACTTGATCTGGGTGTTTTCCCGCCTTGGGTATAAATATCATCTTCGCCACTTTTAATTCATCGGGAAAGTCCCGTTTTCAAGCAGGCATTGAAGACGTTTCTGACTCCTTCCAGTATGTTCGGTGGTGCTTATATGTAATTTAATCTGATGAGTCCCGATCTGCCTGGGGCTCTCTGTTGAAAGTTCTTTATGGTTTTTTTTAATTACTGAAATGTAATAATTGCGTCTATTCCGTCGTTGTTGTCTCTCATTTCCTCGACAAAGTGGAAAGGGAATGTTCTTTCGATCTCTCCATTGAGTTCTTCCATGATCTGATATTCGAAATCAATGTAATAGTCCTCATTCTCTTCTTCGCTAATTCTGTATACATTTTTCCAGTGTTCTCTAAATTAATGCCTTTATTTCTTCCTCATCTTCTAAAATGTTGTTTCCTACATCCTTGAATTTTTCATTATATCCCTTGTTGTAAAAGTCTTTAATCTGTTGATATGTTTCCAAAATTCCCTTAGTGATGTTTCCACATCTATTTTCTCGATGTGGTGATCCCATTTCTCTTTCTGTTTTTTGATAAATTAGTGCTATTAGTTCTCTTTTCTGTCTCCTGAGTGCGTTGATATGCTTCTCTAGATGTTCCGAATCTTCCTATATGTTCTGCCGCCCTGAGGGCATAATGATAGGCGTGATAAAATGAAAATTATTGTATAATATTAGTTATTGATATTACGAAAAAATCTGTAGCATTTAGAGATAATCTGATTTCAGATTTGAATTTAGTATGCTCGAATTAGGTAGGAAAATGTACTTTTGTCAATTCACCTAATACAGGGTGTTCCCCAGTGTAATCAGCGCCCAAAGTGGGTCGTCAGGTGAAGAAATGGCTACTCCTCTTCCGTGCCGGTAAGGAATGACCTGTCCATAGGACCTGTCAGGAGATCTCTGTTCGCATCTCTGTCTAATCGTGGTCTCTCTGGTCTCTTTCAGTCTTTAGCAAACCCGCAGGGTCAGATGCTATGTCTGCTGAGGCAGCGGAACCTGATCTTATTAGGACAACGGGGCATTCGTCGCTAGTTCGTCGATGGAGTAAATAAGCTTTCATTTATATCTAACAATCAACTTGATTCAACGCATCATTATATTTGCTTAGTGCCATTCCCCACGTTGTGAAATGACTGCTAACTCGTTAGGGAATACCATCGTTTTCTTATCAGGCAGGTTTTGTATAGACATGCTCAGCGGGTTTGAAGAATTCCGATCAGTTGAGATAGAACGGCATGACTAGCTTTTAGGTCTATCTTAATCTCCAAGTGGAAAATAAACTTCTTTTTTAGCATACAATGAATTCCAAGACCTCTTTTGTTTTATCCCTTTAATTATTCTTCATTTTATTCTCATTCCACTCTTTATCTCCAATATTCATTTATAGCCAAAGCAAACGAAATCGAATCAATCCGAATGCGATAATAAAACTAAACTACCAGAACTTAATTCAGGGGGAAAAATGGAATAAAGTAAAACACGAATAATATAATTTAAAAGAAAAAGTAAAATATAAATAAAGAATAAAATTCCAAAGCTAAGAATAAAGATCAAATTGAATATGGGAGTTGCCAGGTCTCTATGAAAACCATCTTACACTCATTTCAGATTTCCTATTTCTCACCTTTTTATTCATCTCCACAACTGAGGTTTCAGCTGCGTGCGCTAAACAGCTACTCTCACTTCCTCAAGTTACTCTCGAGCGTGAATTTCTTGCATACACACTCATACATGAACATTCACTACAACTGCGTACATAAATATCAACATCATGTATCCCAAAGTACAGTTAGATTTTTCTTATTTAATCTTGCAAGGCGTACATCGTCGTGACAACAGCCACATGGACGCGAATTAGCGCACACGTGTGCACAAGGCTTGCATTTATGTTTATATTATCTCTATGGTGGGATAAATCCAGATACATATGCATAGTATGAACCATCTATTTAAACACAACTTCTACATATGTGCGGTAAACATAAATAATAAGAGTAATCATCTTCTATGTGTATAAGGAAACTGACAACGACCCACCAACACAACCAAACAGAGCAACCACACTGCATTCCCTAAGGTAGCGCACTACCGTTGCAAAGCGATGCTGAGAATTCACGAATCCTTAATCCGATTTCATTTGAACTTTGATCTTTCTCTCCTCTTACTCTCTCCTTCTCTCTCGCCCCCACATCGTCTAAGTGTGTGAGGGTGAGTATTCCCCTCTCTCTCTAACTCCTAATTTGTGTATGTTTGTGAGAGAGCGAGGAACACCAATCCAGAGCTAAGAAATAGCAGCCTTTGAAAAACTTGAAAGGAAAGTTGGTCGTCTCGCAGGAATTCGAATGCAAGCATTTCGGATATCCGATTCGTGGCTTTGCCGATAGCTCCGTCAGGCTTTAAATTCATACTATTTTATGATGCGAGTTTCTGTAGATTAACGGTTGAAAACTCGGCCTCATCAGGGGAAACCATGGCTCGATCCTCCGTAAACACCAAAAGTTTGATTGAAATATTTGTCATTTTTGGATCTCAATTGCACTTCTGTAGCTGCCCCTCGCTCTATCAGGCTGGGATGTTTCGTTCCAAACTTCCAATTTTTCTTTCCCTAACCTCATCAATTTAGCCCCCCTTCTTCCACGAAGAGATAAAGCCGAATTGGTCTGTAATATGACAGGTAAATTTTAATCTTATAAGTGCAAAATATGCACATTGGCTCTCAAAATAGACCATTTTATTATACCTTAGGCTGTTGATGATTAGGTAAAGTGAAAGTGATTTCGGTGTCTTAATCTTAAATGATTACAATTTTCGAAATAACTAAAGCAAATAGAAGTTTTTGGCGAGAAATTTCGCAACTAAGAATAGAGCAATAGTATCTCCAATCTTCAAATCAGTCCTGCGTCCTCGGTTGGAATATGCAGCTTTGTTTTGTTCCTCATCCGCAAAGGGATATCGTTGCATTTGATGGACTGCAACAAAATGTGGTTTCATAGGATTTGTTTCAGAGTTCCGAAATGAGCTTTGTCCCTTTGCTGTGCTCTCTCCAATGTGTTGATATCATTTTGCCAATAAGGAGACCAAAGTTGAGCTGAATATTCCAGTTGTGGGCGTACGATTGATATGAACAATGGAACTACTATTTCTCTACTCTTATATTCGAAATTTCTTGCAATAAACCCGAGTGATCTAGTTACTTTTTTAAGTCTCTCGATAAAAATATACCAAGACCACGTTCTTCTGACACATCTTTAATCGATGACTGACTAACGTATGATAAACTATTCCTATCCCGGAACCGATGTTCATTAGTTGCACCTATCTCATTCAATTACTGCTGTATTTCCTCTTGATATGAGCCATGCTCCGTTACATGACCTAGATTAGTATCGTCCACGAACTGGAGCCAAGATTGATTCCTGCTGTACGCCTCTAGCGACTTTGGCCCAATCAGACGATCCTCTTTTTATCATCACAATTTGTTTACCTTCAAAAGCCACCTAAATGTACTACAGGTGAGTGCGGAAACGATATTTGATCTCATTGATATTGGCAAATTCTCTCTCATACTCCATATTCTTACACCATCCACTATTATCTAATTCGATGATTGCAATATCATGTGATTGGAAAAAGTTATGAGCGAGTTTGAGAATGACATCATGTAGTTATTTGTCCTCAAGGCCGACTTGGAGTTTAAAGTCATGTGTCCACTACCTAACTAAAAACTGGCAAGTGACCAAAGGTGAAAATCTTTGGCGAGGATTGGAAGAAGAATGGACTACAAACAAACCCGAACATTGCACCAAATGGTTCAAGTCTTGCGATCGAAGATGCGATCAAGCCATTCAGAGCAAGGACATCTTTACTTCTTACTCATAATTTGTTCAGTTTTGGGGAAGGAGCCACCACACACATAGATCTGGGAGAGGAGTAAACCTCCTATGCGGTAAAAGAGGGTTGGCGGGGCCCCTGAGAAAGTACAGGGGGATGGGTACCTCCTTCGGACGAAGATGTTATCAAGTGTCCCGGCGTTTACAGGAATAAAAAGTCCTGTCGCAAATGTGTACAAATGAATATTGTTTGAAATTCTTATAGTGTTGCACAAAAATATATGATTATTATTATTATTTGTGGAGTGGAGGCAGATTCAGGAGAGTTACGCACTCTCTCTATCATATAATATGATTACAATGAGTAAACGTTTCACAGCGCTCGCTGGCAGTTTACGCGCATGCGTTGCGTGAAGGACAGTTAGTTATGAACGAACAACGTCGTACCCCTGGACATGCCACCTCTGACATTAAACTACCTTAAAAATAACATCAATTAAAATTACATCACTAACACTAAAACACCCCTAAACATCACATCACTTAAATATAACTTCAATAACATTAAAATAACCCTAAACATCAAATCACTAAAATTCAGCCTTACAAAAATTAAAATTGCCCCCAAACATCACATTACTAAAAACTAACATCACTAACATTCGAATGACATTAAAATGCTGTTTTTCTTAACACATTGAAATAAGATCCTAACTCAACATTTCTGAAAGATTCGGAGTCTTGAATATTAAAAAGCTTGGAACCAGTGCTTTAGGAGCTCAACAAATCTCAATAAATTATGCTTCATTTGTTTATATGTGGACATTATGTAGATCTTTAATGATGCCATATTATAATTATTAATATTTGAATTTCTACATAGCATTTACATATATACCAATATGACTGAAATTTCTTAAAAGAGTTAAAAATATTTACCAAAAACTTGTCTCATTATACTAGTTATGTTTGATGGGTTGAGAGTGACTTATCTTCTTTTTTAAAAATTTTGAGTAAATCCCAAAGAAACTAGAACTATTCTTGAAACGAAGCAAGGCCTAACTAGGTCCAATTATTGGCTCTTTGCATCTTTATTACCCTCTCCCAGCCCGAAATTACCAATTAGTCACCGTCAATTGTTGTACTCGCTCGAACACTCCAAAATATATAAGCCCTCATGTCTCAAATTTGCAGTAATTTTTAAGCTAATGATCTACATATCGTTCATTCTTCTTTCATCTCTTCTCTCCTCAATTATTCACATTTTCGGTCTAATTACCTTTATATCCGACGAACAAGTGACGTGAATGAGGGCAATTAGCAAACAAGGGTCTAATTTCAGAGGTTCCACTCCCCCGTAATTTTGAACTTCATAATGGTCTTTGGGCTTAAATGACAATATTTGAATTTCAACTTCTAAAGTACCCGGCTTTTCCTATAGGCCATTCATCGAGACTTAATGCGTGCCTTAATTTTCCGTTAAGGTCGGCTACATTATTCGGGTTTCTCTGTTGACATTTCAACTTTTGTTCCAAGTACTTGCACAAATTTTGAATCACAGGAAATGAAAACTCTCGTGGCCATGTGTGAAGGATCCCCCCAAATTGTCGTATTGTTTTAACGTTCATTTGGCTTTTTGTAATCAATTGGACATGCTGATATTGTACAAGAGGCAACAACGCGTCGTCCAGATAGCTGAATATAGGGTTAGATATATGATTGTGGAACATTTGCAGGTAAATTACTTAATAAGTGAGACACATCGCCGTTTAACTAATGTGCTTGATCTATTTCACGATTTCATCGCAACGTTCGATCAGGATATAGTTTATATGCTCTCTAAACGCTTTGGAAAACTTTCCACAACATAAGATTTTTAATAAATCTAAATGCGCATGGAATAGAAGCAGCATACTAAAATAGAATGAAGATGGGGTGGGAAACGATAGAAAGAGAAAATAGAAATAGCATATCATGGGCATCGCTTATATGAGCGGCATCCTTCAGGGATTTATTTCGGCACTTTGTTTTTTAATATACAAGGTGTCCCAGAAAAAAGTTAACCGTACTTTGAATTAGTATAACTCAAAACCTATTAAAGCTTTTTGAGTTCTGTAAAACAAAACAAATTTACCAACTATTTATCTGTCGATTCTGGAAATTTCATTAAATTCCCTTTTTCGATATTGATACACTAATGGGTTTAGTGGAGGCTATCAAAAATATGTTTGCGCAATGAAGTATAATAATAAAACGAAGCCTAGGAAGGCTAGGCCACCGTGCACTTTCAAGAGAACCTAGGGAGCCTAGGTTGCCTAGGTCTTTTTGCTATTTTCCAAGCATAGATTAGGCCATTTTATAGTGGTTTTACCCTCACGCTGTGGTAAGGTCTCGTCATTATTGCTTACTAAGCATATGAAAGCGTTTCTGTGTAAAAGTTTACTTCCATAGAACCTTTTTAATCATGCAGTTAACAAAAGATCAACCCGTATTTGTAGTCACAAACTTTATTAAGACTGGCAGTATTAAACAAGTACAAGATTCATTTGAACAACGTTTTCTAGGTCGTCACCCACCAAGCAAGCCCACACTTTGGAAAAAGGTTCGCAAATACCAACATGAAGGAACATCCTTAAATCTAAATAAAGGTCGTTCGGGTTGTATGAGAACCATAAGAACAACAGAAAATATCGAAAATGTTGAGATGACACTCCTTCAAAATCCACATGTATCAGTCAGAAAGAATGGATTACAATGGTCAAAGTAATCATTTAACCGCATTATTAAACATGACTTAAAATGGCATTCCTATAAGATGCATGCAAGGCACCAGCTTCTTGAAACTGATTTTCCTTGTAGACAATTTGTCGAATGGCCTCCCCATAAACTTGTTCGTTTCTTGAAAAACATTGTGATTGGTGACGAGGCAGCCTTTTTCATGAATGGAAAGGTGAATAGGCATAACATTCGGCAATATGCACCGCTGAACCACCCACCAACATTCAACTTTGACACATGTAATTGTCAGCAGAAAGTGTCTCTTTGGATCGGAATATGCGGGAATGGCTATCTTGTTGGCCCATTGTTTTACGAGAATAACTTGAATGGTGCTGCCTATCCTAGCATGCTCAACGAAAGGATCTTACCCGAACTCCGCCAGATTTATGGCAATCACTTCAATAGATTTAGTGGATTTATGACAGCGCACCAGCTCATAGACAGCTTGCTGTAAGAACAAAACTAAGAGAAACGTTTGACAACCGCATTGTCACGCTAAATCAGGCAATTGAATGGGCCTTAAGATCCCCTGACCTAACACCGTGTGATTATTTCTTATGGGGATATCTAAAGAATAAAGTGTATTCTACTCTACCACAAAGCATCAACCAGTTAAGAGATAGTATCACACGTGAAGTCAATAGACTTAAGGGAAATCACAAGTTCATCAAAAAAGTTGTTCAATAAATGCGATCAAAGGCGCAACTGTTCTTGGAAAGAAATGGAAGACATGTGGAAGGAAATTATACTTAGAAAATTTAAAAATGAATTTGTATTACCCATATGAAGAGGTGTTTTTGTTGAAAATGGATTCGAATATGTTTGTTAATTTTAAAGTTCGAAGTTTCATTATTTTACTTCATTGCGCAAACATATTTTTGATATCCTCCACTAAACCCATTAGTGTATCAATATGATAAAAGGGAATTTAATGAAATTTCCAGAATCGACAGATAAATAGTTGGTAAATAAAACACTTTTGGCAAGACTAAAAATTCTCTAATAGTTTTTGAGTTATGCTAATTCAAAGTACGGTTAACTTTTTTTCTAGGACACCTGGTATATATATATATATATATATATATATATATATATATATATATATATATATATATATATATATATATATATATATATATATATATACATAAACTATCTTGACTCGAGTTTATTTGGTAAAATCTTAAAATTTTCCTGATGATACGAAACTAGCATAGGGACTGTGATAACTTTAGAATAAACTTGGATAAAGTAGTAAAATGGTCGGAAGATGACAGGAGCAATTCAATGTGGACAAATGTAAAATAATGCACATAGAAAATTACTAATCTTCGAAGTGATCACAAAACGGGCGGCCAAACTTTAAACACAATGAATATGGTAAAGAATTTAATTATCTTAATCCAAAACTAATTGAAATTTTCGAAGCAATAAACTATATTGTCACAAAAGGCAAATAAAGTCACAACAGGAAAATAAGGTTATAGAATACGTAGCTATATATTTTGCGTTAAATTTGACAGAAGCTTTTCTTCCCTTGTGAAAAGCGCTTGTAAGACTTGATCTGGAGTATGCGGTACAATTCCGGTATCCACTTATCCCCCCCTCCAAAAAGAAAGTAATATTAAAATGTTTCCAGCATTAAACAATGAAATTAATCCTCTAACTTCGAAATAGATCTTACGAAGAAAAACTGAGGTACCTTAATTTACAATCAGTGCAAATCGACATCAGCGAGGCTAACATATTGTCTTTGAAATAATAAAGAATTTACTAATATATATTATATTTGAATATTTGAGCTAGATATTAAATCAACGATTTCATGGTAGTAATCAAAAGATTTAACAGTGCCTTAGCACAAAAAGTAATTCTTATAAAATAGCAGACTTGGAATCGCTGGCTTTCCAACCTTTTCATTTTTTATGATTTTTTGACAAGACAAGCCAAGTCAAGACATGACAGACAAGAGAATAAAAGAGAAGGCATGACAAGACAAGAAACAAGAAAACAAGATGAGAGAAGACAATGCAAGACAAGACAAGCCAAGACAAGACATGACAGAGAATAGATTTAAAGAGAAGACATGACAAGACAATACATGACAAACAATAGAATAAAAGAGAAGACATGACAAGAAAAGACAAGACAAGCAAAGACAAGACATGAACCATAAGGGAATAAAGGAGATGACATGACAAGACAAGACAAGACACGAAAAGACAAGAAAAGAAAAGACAAGACAAGTCAGACAAGAGAAGACATTACAAGGCAAGACAAAGCCAGACAAGACACGACAAGACAAGACAAGACAGACAAGAGAAGACAATATAAACAAGACAGACAAGAGAATAAAAGAGAATACATGGCAAGACAATACAAGAGAAGACAAGGCATGACAACACAAGACAAGACAAGACAGACAAGAAAAGACAATACCAGACAAGACAAGCAGGCCCCCCCCTTTCTCAGTTGGCTATTTTGTACATCTTTCATATTCGCCAGACATATCTTCTACTTTAAATTCCAGATTTGCACCTAAAGTTTAAATAATACGAAAGATAATCAGGGGTGTCGAGGTATTGCAAGGACCGAGTGATGATGTACATACGTATAGGTTTGTTACGTACTTCAAAAACTCCGTGGTCAAGTTTTCTCTAAGAGTGCTATATTTGATTATAATTATTATTTCGTTAATTTTAATCTTTGAGCGTTTCTAGTGCCATGCTCAGCGTTTCTAGGATTGAATTAAATGCTTCTAAGAAAAATAGACCTTTAATTGCAAAAAGGAACAAAAATTGAAATTTAACAAACAAAACACACAATTTTGAATTAAACAAGTTTAAGTGAGGCTTTCTAAATTACACAATTGAATATACAGTAATGGTTGACCCAAAGCTCACCTTAATCTTGAACGCTAATTCACCTTCAAATAAAAGATAATGGTATTTATTTACCTTTAAAAACCCCACACGAGAATCGGGTTTGAAACTGACCTTGGCCTCAATTTTTATGTAGCCTCAATAATGTTGTTTTCCGGCCGGCGCGTGGACGTCATCCTTTCCACTCCAGATGTTGTCTGGCGCGGGAATATTTTTAAATCCACAGATGAATTCGGTGCGTGCGATGGATGGCGTTAGGCACGTTATCTTGGTAAGATGATTTCACCAACGGGACAGGAAAGTATGTTTCTTCCAATCTTCGGGCTAATCTGGGAATAATTTGCACTGACGAGCGAATCCTTTGGCGAAGGGGAGTACTTGACGGAGTTCACTTTGGGGTATTCTTCAATGGCAAGGAGTATCTCTGGGTTTTGTTGTTTACCAGGATAGGGGTTTCTCTGACGAGAGTTAGTTGAACTTGTTTCTCAATACAAGTTAACTTAAATTTTCGATGTGACCACCAGGAACTAGCTCATAATGAGTTTCTTCTGTGTTCCTTTCGTAGGGTTGCCGGGCACTTTGCTGAACTTCCTTGTTTCGATCGCCAACTCGATCTTTCTGAGACAATATGCGAAATTTTCGCTGTGACCATCAGGAACTGGCTCAGGAGGAGCTTCTTCTAAGTCCATTTCGTTGGTTGCTAGGCAGCTAGCTGGACTTCATTGTCTCGATGACTAACACGATCTCCTCGTTTTTCTGCCGTTATTCGATTATATATCTTGCCACCTCACTGGGGCTAGGGAAAGGAGGCAAGGGACGGTGGACTTAAGTCTCCACCTCTAACGGTTTTTCTCAGAGCGTTTTTCACCTAGCCCTAAAGGCACCTTCTGGCATTTGGTCAAGTCTCCTCTAATTTGGTCATGAAGTGAAATTAAATACCAACTCTTAGGGGAAATATTGCTGGTTTAACCAATGTTAGGCTCGCCGGGGGCAAAATCTGATGAGTAGTGCATTATGTGGCTGGGCGAAGGCCTTTCTGGTGATCCTCACGCCGAGGGGAGAGAGAGGGAGGGGGGGTAAGTAATAGGATTACGCCGCCAAAAAGTGCCAGGACGTTGTGGTTACCGAAAAGGGCTTCAGTTTTGAGGGTGGGATATCGATTTTCCTACAAGGGATATTACTGAATTTGTGACCAATTAACCTAAATAGTTTTATAGGAATAGTTTATAGGAATATGTATGGTACACTCATTTATTTATCGATGGTATACTCATATCTATCTAGATACGCTCATATACATTCGGGCACACGTATCGATGCCCTGGAGGAAGTGAAGATAACCATCAAACACGGCTATGAGAAAATCAGACTGGCGGGGCTCCAGAAAAGGGGGTTCAGAGAGATGGGCTAAATACAACCCCCGCAGAAATCCAAAGAGGAAATATGGTACCTAATAATTGCTTTTAAGTACCCGGACTTTTGAATCGTAAATTCTGGGGTTCTATAAAGCGTCACAGAGGCGAAAGCAACACTATCGTAGAACCCCCAATACTATACCCAAACCAGCGTAACCTCCTTGCACTAGGCCATGACACCCCTTCACACACACACACACACACACAAAGACACGCATATGCGATCTTAAAGATACAGTTTCTGAGTTCTTGTTGACTCGGATGATCTCTGATAGGCCCTTGTGGCTTTTTTCATCGTTTGAATTGTTATGTTAGGTTTATACGTAAACAAACTACGGAAAACCACTCTCATCCCCTCCTACAACTCCTCCAACATATGTAAATACCAGAATATACACACGGAGCAATCATATTGCTAATTCACCTACACCCCATATTTCCAAACCACACAAACCATACTTATGTGATTATACCCATCACACAAACATATAAACACAACATACAAATACATTTGACCCCGTTAACATAAGCAGGCACCGTATGCACGCACCTTACACACGCACATATCTCCCACCACACATTTCTCACACACAACCATACACGACATCTTCCCTCCTTCTGCTATCTTCAATCTAATGAAGATAGAAGCGGTGGATTTTATGTTATGTTTATGTTTTGTTTTTTGTTTCATTAAAGCGGTTTTTTTTATTTTAATGAAGGAAATAAACATAAAATTTTATTTAGGTATTTTTAATTAAACCGCAATAATTAATTAAGGAATGAATTTTAAATAGAAAAGAGGGGCGCAGGTGTTAGGAGAGGGGATTCTGGGAGATGGGACCATAAAGGGGAAAGAAGGAAGGTGGCATGGGAGAGAGTAATGGTGGAAATACGGGAACTGTGCAAGGGAATGAAAGCATAAGGATGGGGGTCAACCGAGACCATCGAGGGCAAATTAAGCGGGTGAGGGGGATCTTTGGGTTTGCAAGATCGAGTAGATGAATTCTACCTTCTTCATTCCTATAATGATCGATCAAATTCTACCTTCTTCAATCTTATAACGAGCCATCATATCAACTTCATCAATCTTGTATTGGTCGATCATATCCTACCTTCTCAAATCCTGTAACGAGCGATCATACTGACCTTCATCATTCACGAAATGATCGATTATAACTAAGAATCTGCAATGAACGATCATATCCTACCTCCTTCAATCCAGTAATGATTGAACATATCCTACATTTTTCACTCATGGAAGGATAGATCATATCCTCTTTTTTTCAAACCTGTAATGAGATCAGATATCCCGCGTTCTTCAATCCTGTAGTGAAAGAAAATATCCTACATTCTTCACTACCGCAATGAACGATCATATCCTAACTCCTTCAATCCTGTAATGATCGAACATATCCTACACTTTTCACTCATGGAAGGAGAGATCATATCCTATTTTTTTCAAACTACAAGGAGCTTCAAGGATAAGGAGTACCTAAAAGACCTTACGGTCCATTCAGCGAGGCTACCTTTGAGCTAACAGTTTAGCAGGCCCAGTTCTGCACAACGACTTAAGTGCCCCAACGGCCACTTTTTAAGACTTTGTCCAGTCTTAACTTGAACTGATCAACAAAATTTCTGTTGACAACTTCCACTGGAAGTGCGTCCCAGCTACCGCATATGCTGTATGTGAAAAACTTACCACACAGATCACGGTTGTAACGCTTCAGTTCAAGTTTGTAGCCGTGATTTCTAGTTCTGCCCTGATTAAGTTGGAAAACCTCAAATTATTTTAAACACTTCGATAATCTGACCACGCAATATCCGGGTTTTCAACCAGAACAGATCTAATTCCCTTAATATATCGTTGTAACTTTTGTGTCTGATAGAGCGAATCAGTTTGGTTGCCCTGGCTTGCACATGTTCCAATCTCGCGATATCCTTTCGAAACGGAGGCCTTCAAAATTGGACAGCATACTCCAGGTGCGGTCGGACAAGTGAATTATACAAACAGAGTACTATTTCCTTGTTTTGATATCCAAACTGTCGCTTTATATAGTCTAACATCCTTTAGGCCTTTTTCTCCGACTCTATGCGCTATTTCGAGAACTTGAGGTCACTAATGATTGTTACACTCAAGTCCTTCTCGGTATCAGTGCGTTCAACAGCAGTGCCCTTAAGGATATATCGTGATTGAGGGTTTCGGTGGCCAATATGCATTACTTTGCATTTGTTCACGTTAAAAGGCATTTGCCACGTGTCCTACCACTCCCCAATTTTCCGAGGATCTTCTTCTAGGCGGGCAGCGTTTCCTTTATTTGCAACGTTCATACCAAGCTTAGTATCGTCGGCAAATTTAGAAATCTTTGCAACCCTGTCACCATCCATGTCGTTAACAGAGATGATGCAAAGTAGTGGTCCCAGGACAGAACCTTGGGGTACAACGCTAGTAACGGGCACCCACTTAGAAGCCTGTCCATTCAGCATCACCCGTTGCCGTCTGTTGCTTAGCCAGTTCTCTATCCAACCTGTTACCTTTCCGTCTATGCCCAGCGCACGCACTTTCCGGAGGAGGCGGCAGTGTGGCACCTTATCGAAGGCTATATGAAAGTCTAAGTAGATAACATTCACCACCTTATCCCGATCATGCTAACTGAAAACGAAGTGGAAGAATTCCACAAAGTTCGTTAAGCATGGCCGTTGCCTTCGGAAACCGTGCTGGGAACTCTTCAGTAGCAGGTTCGACTCTAAATATGACGTCATTTTGTCCACCATGCTGCTTTTCATGAGTTTAACGACTATTGAGGTTAAGCGAATAGGTCGGTAGTTCGACGGCTGGCTAGGGTCTCCTTTCTTGAAGATAAGAGACACCTCCGCTGCACTCCAGTTTCTAGGAACGCATCCGGTCCGGATTGACATGTTGAAGATTGTGCTCAGATGTCGTGGTACTTTATCGAGCACTACTTTCAACACTTTAGGTAGAAAGCTGTCCGGGCCAGTGGACTTATTCGTCTTTGATCAGTGATCTTTTTTTTCTATTTCTCCTTGAGTGAAGTCTATTTTCTTCAGCTTTTTCCCCCAAGTAAGAATCCGTGGGCTGGGGATGGGCCCACACTCTTCAGTAAACACTGAAGAGAAGTAGTCGTTGAGGAGGTTAGTATTTTCTGCATCTGAGTGCTTTAATACCTCCTACTCATTCAATAAAGGGTCAATCGTGCGATGGATTGGTTTACGGCCATTTAAATAAACAAAGAACTCCTTCGGATTCTCTTTGCAAAGTCTCGCCACTCGGAGCTCCTCGGCACGCTTTGCTGCCCATATGCTGAACTTTACTCTCCTAGCTAACCTACGGTACTCGTTAAAGTCACCAGAGATCTTTAACTGCCGGTATACTGGTCTTTACTCCCTCAGCAGTTGACCAATTTCTCGATTAAACCACTTTGGTTGAACGGAAGACCGACGAAAGCTTTTCAAAGGGATTAATCGTAATTGAAGATTCATAAACGTAGTTTGGAATCTATTCCACGAATCTTTAACATCCTCGCACACTTCTAACCTCGCATAAGTCAATCCAGCACGAAAACCTGCAGAGTCTGCTCTTCTCAAATCAAGTTTCCTTGATTTACCAGTCGCAGACTCTACCTTGGGGACCTTGACTATAAATCTTACTAGTCGGGGATCACTGCCACCGAGCTCTTCGCCTACAGAGAGATCTTCAACGATGTGATCTTCAGAGGTGAAAACCAAGTCAAGGGTATTATTGCCTCTCGTCGGCTCTCTCATCCATTGAGTCAGAAACTCGTTGTTCGCGAACTCCAGGAGTAGTGCGTTCTCGCCACAGGGTTCTTTCGTTTCCCAATCAACTTGAGTATTGAAGTCACCCATGGAGATACACATACTGTTTGAGCAAGTTCACCCACTAGCCGGTACAGATCTCTGTCCTTTTCAACGAATTGGGCAGGGGTATGTAAAGCACCTGTAAATCAACCTGTAATGATCTAAGATATCCCGCGATCTTCTATCTTGTAATGAAAGACAATATCCTACCTTCTTCACTCCTGCAATGAACGATCATATCCTACTTTCTTCACTCTCGCAATGAACGATCATATCCTACCTCCTTCGATCCTGTAATGATCGAACATATACTACACTATTCACTCATGTAAGGAGATATCATATCCTTTTTTTTTTTTACCTGCTCTAGAACCTGCAAGATCTAGAGCAAATGAGATCCTTAGGGTTCGACGCGGTAAAGGTGGAAAAAGCGTGACGAAGCAGGGGTTAAATAACTTTTACCTTATTGGGCGGCTAGTAGTACCAGGTAGTTAAGTTCGAGCTTGGACTTGTTGGTGTCTCATGGGACAGCTCAATTTAACTTCAGGAAACTGAAGTTAGAAGGGGGGGAAGGAGGCTCTTATCCTTACGAGGCAAATAGAGGATGCTTCGGGGATGGCTTTTCCAATCCTTAAAATTCGAAAACGGAGTAAGAAGGGTTGAAGCGCGCCTAACTATTTCCACGAACAACACTGAGTGACGACTAGCTCTTCTTGGCTCTTCAACAATCACTCAATTCTTCTCTGGACGAGAATGTAGTCGATTCCCTCTCGACTGACGAAGACGTTATGGCTAACGTACTGTATGGCGGTTTCAGACACAATCTGCCTGTAAATTCTGAATTGTCAAAAATATACCCCGAAATTATCTAGACGGGGAGAGAGATTCATCGCCAACAGACTTCCTTAATTGCCTTGGGTCGCGATAATGGCCCATAGCGAGAAGTCGCGACGCCCACTTAATGGTCTTTCCATTGTTCTAATTTTCGCAGTATATAGGACAGACGAATTTAGAGCGGTCAACGGCAAACTGGGCAAGTCAGGGGGATGAATTCCTTCTTTCCCTCCCTATTCTTCCACAGATCTTATGGAGACACTAGACACTATCAACTAGAAGTGATAGTAACCAATTTTCTTTTTAGTTTTTTCCATGTTTAGGGATCAAGAAAACATACCTCGGATCCCCACGAGCCACTCTGCTTTACTGACTCCAAATCTTTCATTCTTGTAATTTACTAAAGTTAGAGCAACTATAAACTTCGTCAATTCTGAAAAGATTAGGTCACAAATGAAACATGTTTATAAATATCAAGAGAACCTAGGTCTGTGAACACTAACAATCTATATACAAGACTCGGAGGTTGTTTAACTTCAACTTAGTAACTTAAACTGTAATCTAGGTACTGATGGTATGTGATGAGTAGAGGAATGACTCGCCATCTTCACACTGCATTGGGCAAGCCTGGTGGATGCTTCTTATCCACGTCAAGGAAGTGATTGCATCCAAGGGAGGGTGTTAGATTGATATTTTGGCTACAGTCAGTTGATGGCGTGGATTAGTAGTGTCCCCGAAGCGTGCTTCATACAGACTGGAGATTATTACCCATAACCTAAACTCCAATTAACAAGAGCCACGAAAGGCCAAGAACTTCAAAGAGAAGCCAAATTCTTACCTGTGTGACAAAATGGATGTAGGGTTAATAAAGGACTTCCAGCAACTAAAACTTTCTAACATTAAATTTTATAAATCTATAGAAATACCATATGTAGAATCTAAATAAATTCTAAATCGATAAGTAGTTATAGGAGTAAAAATAACGCGATAACTTCAGAGAATTAACTACGAAACCTACTTTTCAAAATAGGAAGACTTTTCAAGGCACTATGAGGTAAAACAGATATTTGGACGGTCCTAAAAGTTTATTTAAATTATTTTCAACTATAACTTTTGTATATCATTCGCCTATATTATTAATTAACAGTTCTTTATTACATTTAAGCGTGACAATAAAGCCATTCTTCAAGTGTATATGAGATTGCAAAACAAAACAAATGCAAGGGTGGAAATAAGTAAGTGAACACTAAAAAGAGCCTAATAATTCGTTGCGACAGCATTGTTTGCTATAACTATTGTTAGGCGTTTCTTAAAAGACTTGAACAAGTCTTGGCAACATCGGGCTAGAACCCCTGTCAGCTCATCCTTACATAGGGCTTTCAAATAGGTGAGGTTTTCAGTTTCTCTTATATACTTGTTCCTGCAATGTTTGACACAAATTATTAGATTGAATTGAAGTGGGATTAAATATGCCACGGTATAACATTGATATTATTATGCAGGAACCATTTATGTGCTCCTTTCGCCTTTTACTTCGGATAATTATCTTGTAGGAACACCCAATTATCCTGTATCCCCAACTTCTCCACAGTTTACATTATGTTAATGGTTAATTTTTGCTGATACTTGGCTGGATTCATTGCCCCAGCAATTATATGAAGGGCTCCTGTCTTATCTAATAAAACCAACCCTACATCATAATGCTTCCTCGCCTCCACGTTTGACTGTGGGATAGTGTCGCCAAACATGGCGAGCTGCATTCCGGTCAAAGAGTTCAATTTATGTCTTACCAGACCAAAGTACATTCATTCAAAATTTATGAGCTCTCTAAATGCTTCTGAACAAACTTCCGTCTTGCTAAAATGTAAATCTTCTTCACAAAATGGGTCTCACGCGGTGCTCGAGATTTGAGAGCTTGTCTATTGAGTCCATTATTAATTGTATTTTTCTTGAACTGAAGTAGCAGATTTCCTTGAAGTTCTATTCTAGTTATCATATAGTTATCATTGAGTTCTTCGATATCGATTTCAGGATCCTTCAACGAGTTTGTTAAGATATTTTCCTCGGAGGTCCACTGCGAGGAAGCTTTGCAGTGGACATGAAGATATTCCAATTGTTAGCAATCTATCCTGTAGTGATACAAGGAAAGCTTAATGCTGTAGAAATGACCTCTCTAGCTTTTACCTTCTCTGTAGTGCTCAATTATCCTGCTTTTCAAATCAATATCGATGTCTTTACTTTTAACTATGATGGCACAATGTTGAAGTATGCCAGTCAGATGTTAACAGGGTTTATGCCAAAAAAAAACAACTAAATATACTATTATTGAAAAGTATCGGATCATTGAATAAGTTTATAGCACAGTAAACCTCCCCCCCAATCCGTAAATAAGCTAATTTAAAATTCTCCCGTCTAATAACTTTACTCGTTTGTATCATAATCGTTCATTTTTCTAAGTTAACACATCAAAATACGTTAGAGAATACCATTCACATTTTAAGCTGAAATATATATTAAATAACTTATTTAAATGTGTCCAAATATTTGTTTCAACTCACTGCAAATTAATCGTACCCTTAAATGTATGTATTAAACATACATAATAAAATAATAAACCTATTTATAAACAAAAGTGTGATAATTATGATGGGGTGTGCCTATGACCTTATATGTTCACGCATATTAAACACAAAGACAAATAATGATGATGTTTTTAGACGAGAGACGCCATATATACAAACACTAAGATGCGCGGCAAAAGTCTAAGATAGGCCACGTTCACCAAAACGGAGATTGTTTGAGGCTACCTCAATGAGGAACGAACGTGCCAAAAATGAAGCAAACCGAGCTTCTTAGGCTAAAGCAATGGAATGTACTGAGTTCAGCAGAGGTGGAAGCATACAGAATTAAATCATAAATATGCCACAATATAACTAAATACATAAATTTGGCACACTAAGTAATGACAATGCAATAAAATATAATAAGTTTTTTCGCACTCCCAGAACGGAAACATTAAGAGAATTTTATATCCGAACCTAAAATTACCAACAACAAAGCTAGTGCTGGAAACATAAAATATGACTGACTCAGAACAACCATCCCTGTTAAATCGGGACCATAAACTTCGGTGGTATACCAAATTAATGGACTTTTGGAGAATAGCCGTCCCAATTGACCTAGAGAACGCTCTTCTTCAAATGGGCAAAACTGCGCCCCTATCCTTCAAATTGGTCATTTTCAGAATTACCGATTCCCACTCTTCCGAACATTGATAAGGGTATTACATATTACTGTGGTTGGCTGGAACACCCTATAATTAGGAGTTAGTTGGAGGTTCAATTCGAGACCCCACTCACTTCTAAAAAAAATAATTTTTTCAGCATACCTAACTTTGCTTGAAACTTCGTTATCATTTATTTAGTAGTAAACAAAACATAAACATCGCTCGTAGCATATTCGAAAATGAAATCAAACCATTACTTATTGAAGATTCTAAACAATGATTTCTTGGACGGAGAAAAAATTATTCAGCGCGAAATGAAATATGATTGTTGTAATGTGGAAATGACGAAATTTGCTTCATGTTTAGATAAATATATGAGGAAGTATCAAAATAATGATTGTACGAAGTACAAACATAAAGCGTCAAGTAGAAAGAACTCTATTTTTTAATTCTAAATTGAGCCTTGAAAAATGGACCAATGCAATTTTTTATTGGCGGGATGAAATTGGTGAAACTAACACATCTAAGTTATTGAACGTCTCACTAAAACTATGCTTGATTTGTAGTTTCTTTAGTGAAATACGTAGTAAACCACAACATAGGATACGTTCATCAAAACTGTGAACCATTCGCTAAATTTCGTAAGACGAAGAATCGAGCGTTCATACCCAGCACGTAGAATATTACTGGAATAAACACAAATCTAAATTAAAAAAGATGAATGGATTAGAAGAGACATGTTACAGTTTTATTTACAGGAATTTATATTTTCGTGAAAGACAAGTAAAATTTATTTCCGCCCTTTTGTGATGCAATTGCCGAACAATGTTTGAAAATAAGATTTTATTTATTATATATTTTTAATTTATATCCTTACTTTTTTATCACTATTCTTCAAATGGGCAAAATTAGGAGTCCTATTGTTCAAAAGGGTCAAATAGGATCGCTCTTTTTCGAAAGCTCCCAAATTAAAATGTCAGCTCTGAAGAAGCCATCGGATTGTGCCCCCCGGTACCCAGTAATTCTAAAGATGAACAACTCCGTTTTGTGAAAAAAATCCCCTCAATCTATTCTATTGGCATATCTAAATTGTTTGCTGCTATTTATTCGGCAATGCATTATTTTCCGAGTTATTAGCAATTTAAAGTATTATTTCCCAAGGCAACAGGCAATTATTTGTAGCTGCTATGACGTCATACTCCTCGGGAAAGAGGTTCATTGCACCGATTCAACAAATACATATTACCAACGGTGATGCTAATTTAACCACGATGTAGAAAGTTAGGGGTAATAGTTTATTTAAATATGTTAGTTTTAATGTGTCGAATTTAGCAGGAGTGGAAAAGATGAAAAGCTCCAATGTTTCTTGGAAAATACCACATTCAAGGAATAATAACTCGAAAAATAGTGCTTTGCGCGCCGAATAAATAGCAACTTACAATTCAAATAGGCCTATGGAATAGAATGAGAGTATTTTTTTATAAAAAATGTTGGAGTTGTTCATCTGTAAAATTAACTCATATACTTCTCGTTAAGTCGAATTCATCCTTACTCCCGCACCGTTCATAAATAGGTTCCTTTCAGATTACGCTGTGTTTTATTGGATAAAAATAAATTACAGCTTCAAAACGACCATAATATTCACGGGAGAATGCAAGCACAGTAATTTCACGACCATCAAAAGGAGCAGTGAATCTGAACAAAGGGCAATTTATGCCACGGCGTGTCACTAAGATAGGCTTTTTGATTGGTTTCATTGCGGCAGAAAAACGGCACACAAAAACTAACAACTTACTAAAAACAAACGAAAAGTATCGTGGTATAGCAATTATATATATATATATATATATATATATATATATATATATATATATATATATATATATATATATGAGGACAATTACAGGCTAATCGCTTGGGCTGACCAGTTGGGAAAGGAAGATTGAACGGGGAAGAAAGCCGTCTCCTAGTGTGTGCGTAATAATGATCAAAATAAGAGACTTCTATTTGGCTTTTAAGGTTGAATGATGGCCGGGAGTCATTCAAAGTTATTTAAAGAATGCTACAAAAATAAAGTTTAATAACAAAAAAAGAAATATTAAATATATACAAAAGAGGTTTAAGTGAGATACTTGATCAAATATGTAACGGACACACTCGGTGTCAGCAAAGGAGCAAATCCAAGGGATTAAAGCGGTTAATTACCTGACTCGGATCGGAGTCTTAAAAAGGGGCTACACTAAGTCGAAATACAAATAGTAACAATTGATTTGGAAAGACCGGAATATAACGAGGTCCGCAGAGTCGGCGCCTTTCACAGGGTAAGCTTCGAAGGGAAAGTAACTCAGGGAGGCGAGGATGCAACAAGGGAATATGTTTTACCTCAGAGTTCTCGATGGGTGGGAGAGGTACTAGTTCTACCTCAGGATGCTGATGAAAGAGGACTGGTTTTACCTCAGGGTTCTCGATAATGGAGTACCGGTGCGAATTCACGGAAGAACGGCCGTTGTAAGGAGCTGGCAATTGACTGGGGCGACGTCCACGACAGAGAGATTCTAGCCGTCGCTACCTGAATAAGCCACGGAAGATCCGACTAAGAACGTAATGTGTCTTCGTGCGCGGGCGAGCTGCACTGCTTATCCAGCGGAAAATCTCCGGTTATCTAGGTGGTCGGTGGGCGGCGAAATTGCCTCGGGCCACGGCATGCTCTCCTTGGATTTGAAGTCGCCGGCTTTCGGCTGAGGGGGGGAAAGGGGGGGAGGTGAAATAAGGAGCCGGTCAAATAGCCCTTCGGGTTCTTTCTCGCGTCACAAGTATGGGGGGGGGCGAGATGAAATCACCCCGGGCGCGGGAAATAGGCCTCGTAAGTTAAACACAGATGGTCTGATAAAGCCGTGCTCACCCGATTCCTTACTTGCTTCTCACGCTCTTTGTTACAGGGTTAAAACCACGTGGCTCTTCTAAGGGTTCAAGGTGGACCACCAGATCCTATGAGACTCTATTCCTCCACATAAAGTAATCTTTTGAAATTAACTTAACATAAAACAAACTAAAAAGAACTAACCAACTTAAACCCCCACCTAACCTAAGCCTTATTTTTGTGGTTCAAAACAAGCTATCAATGGCAAGATGGCTGACAATCTATTTTCCGTTATATCATAATTAGAAATTTACGCGCATTATTTAATGAAAGTGCAATAAAAATACGCAAATGTTATATAGCATTTGCGTATTTTTTTAAAAAATAGAAATATAAAAAAGCGCCTTTGATTGCGTTGGAGTTATTCATCTGTAGGTAGAATTACTTTGTCTCCAGTTAGGAAGGATTACTAAGAAACAGGTTCAAAGTTCGGGTAAATTTATAGGTTTTAAGTCGAATTAACCACAGTTGGTTTGTGAAGACGAAACCAAACCTCAAAGTAGGTCTGCCCTTACGAAAGGAAAGAATCAAAGCGAGCAAAGCTCCAATGAGGGAACAACTGGGTGCGCTGAGCGTCACAAAAGAGGAGAAATCATTAAGATGGATTTAAAGCCCACGAAACGCAATATTTGTGCAAAAAGGGATCCGAGGATTAAAAAAACAGAAAATGATTCATGGAAAATCATTTAAATTAAACCAATAACCCATTTGGGCTCAAAACGACTGAACAGTAGTATCAGCTGTTGATTAACAGCGGCCTGGCAGGTAATCGATGGAGGCAGATAATAGAAGACTCCTAATAATATCATATGAAGCTGGCGAGGGAACACCATAAGAAGTTGCTTCCCAAGAAACGTGTTCGCAACAATGCGGTCCTCTTTCTTGAATGGCGCATTCCGACGCTTTAAATAAATTAAATATTTCTGATTTTAAAGTCGAGTCTCGATGCATGAAGTTTACATTCTATTTTCTCCTCTTCGTAACTTTAAGGAAATATTACATTCTTATGAACACACTAAAACCCTCAATCTCCACTCGTGGCTAGTTCAAGTGAGAAAAGAAAGGGTGAAACTCAGAACTAAAGGGAGAGGCAAAAAGAAAAGAAGATATTATTAAATAATTAGTTACAACTCCTATTTCTGTCATATTTTAAAGTAATATTTATCGATTCTATTCTAAAACATATACGGTAGTGTTTTCAATGACATTTTTATTGAAGTTATTCTATTTTGTGTAATTTTATAAGAAAATATATTTTGTGTTATCTCACCGTTAAATTTTTGTTTACTAGCTAGAACACGTTAGTTTTAGTAGTCGTTCAGTTATCTAGTTCAAATATCAAGCTAGAATTTATATTAGTGAACTCTTTTTGTATATTAAAATCTTCAATGCATTGGCTGAATATATTCAGTTCTCTGAGTGAAAAAGTCAATTGAAGTGCATCAGTCTGTCTTCGTACGATCTATTTCTAAATTCATGAATTAATATATTCTTGAAAGAATACCTGCATTCCAACTCCTTTCCTAGCTTCTTCTCAGTTGGTTATAATTGCTAGGAGTTATTCTCACCTTGTCAAGTTCACGAACATAATATAACCTGAGTTCCAGGAGGATCCATTCGTAAATTCGTCCGTTGAATGGCACAGACCTTCGACTATGTCTCCTTGATAGAACTCTTTTCTCTTCGTTGGTTTACTTCGCAATATTCCTCCACTTGCCTACTAGGAATAGAACCACCTATATGATAAACTTCGCACTAATCATTATCCTGGTCAGAACTGAAAAGTTATTGTAATTATTTTGGTTTCTCGGATTTAACAATGTCAGTAGAACTCGGAAGACCTATTTCATATGTTTAACTTGAATTCCTTTTCATCAGTTTTGTTTCGATGGATTTAATTTTAATTAGTTTAGTCTTCAAATTAGTTCTGTTAGACTCAGCCGCAACATTTTTAAATTCATTGCCAGATATTTACTTTAGCTGCTTCAGATGAATAGACAAAATTCTCCTTGAATTGTAAGGCTTTGTTCACACCTGACACTGTCTTTATTTTCCTAAACCCTTGTGTAAAGCCGAAACCGAGAGATTACGAGGGAATTCTTGTATTTAGGATCTCCATAATAAACAAAAAGGTTCTTAAGGTGTATGAAGGTAGAATTTAGTGGTGGATATGACAGTATAGGGCTGAAGTTAAAAGTAGTGTTGAGGTGTTTGTATAATATCCAGGTCACTGGATGGTCCTTTCCTTTCCTTTTATCTCACTCCCTTTCACCTTCCAACTGTTTTCTCTTGACTAAATAGTCAATATTAAATTGGAATTCACCCTCACTGTCTAATTTCCATTTACTTTATAAACAGTGTTTCACTCTCTTATCATTCTCTGGTTTACACGAACCTTGGGACTGGATTTGTTCTTATCTTTTTCCTGCTACTGCGGAATTGAATTTTCATTTCGATTCCCTCTCTTAGTTTCAGTCTGTCCTCCCAACCATTTCTCAGCTCTTCCTCGTTCTTTTTCCAGCCTTCGACTGCCCTCTCATGTAAGACTATATTGACCGGTTTCATTCTTACTTCTTGCATCCTCATGTCCATCCACCTTGTGCTGTAATCCATTAGGTACTCTAGTTTTGTACCCTCTGAAGTTTAATCACGGCACTCTTCGGAGAACTATGTAGCGGAACAGCTGGGTACAACAAGCTGGCCCTGAGTATTGCCAACTGTGTAAACCTCCCTAGTTGCGCTAACTTCACCTTTGCTACTCTTATCCTATTCGCTGCATGTGCACTGTACCCGCTTTTACTTATTTTCAGACCAAACAATTTAACTTCGTCCTAATATTCATATCTTTTGCCCTCAACACTAATGTTCTCTACCTTTCTTCTGTTGATGGGTATCACTGAGAATTTATCACTATTGCACTTTATCTTCCATTTCTCCTCGTATCTATTTAAGTTCAAGATCTCTTTGGCTGTGTTCTTGGCTGCCTTCCTTGCTGTTCTAATAGGGATCGCAATAATCTACGTAACGTCATCCGCAAACTGTACAGAAGCTATTTCCCGGCTAAGGGTAAAAGATAGATCATTGGTATAAATGGCGTAGAGGACTGGGGAGAGGGAGCTTCCCTGTGGAAGCCCCTTCTTTGTGATAAAGGCGGGGCCTTCATAGCATCCGAACACCATATAGGCCCTTCTGTCGCTAATGAAATCTCATAACAGCCTGGTAATTTTCTCCCCAAGCTCCATCTCTACCAGCTTATATTTTAGACCATTCCTCCACACTTGTCAAACGCCTGCTGCACGTCACGCGTCATTAGACAAACCATCTTACCCTCACTCTTCGCTTCGGCCAGCTTCTCTGTAATCAACGCTAGGACCATCCTCATTCCTTTCTTTCTTTTGAATCCGCACTGCTGGGGATTGAACTTACAGTTGGTCTCTAGGTGATTAGTCATTCCACTGCACACAATTATTTCCAATAAAAAAAATAATGCAATTTAGTTTATTTTAAATTTAAACATGATCGTTATACTCTTCAAAAACAAATGAGATTAACTTTTTAATAGATAAAATTAAAATAAATTAGGGGAAATATAGTTTGTAAATGTTTAATAAGTTATTATTAAAATGAATGGATATTCATATATATACAACGAGTACACACAGGGCTAGATGGGATGAATGAACACATTTGGAGTTTTCAGAGATGCCGATACCAATGAGTGTTTAGGGGGGTGGAGTTACTTAATAGCGTCCATCTGGCGACTACCACCAAGGGCATAAGTCGCGGTAATTAAAAATTCAGCCTAGTACTAGGCTACTTTGAAATTCCGGCAAGAAACAAACCAAACAAAGAACAAAAAACAAACAACAATGAAAAAACAAAAGTAAAAAGAAGAAGGAAGCACGTTCCGTCGACATGGGGGAGACCCGCTTTCCTCCAGTGCAGGAGTATGCGACCAACACCAAAGAGAGCCAAATAAAACGGAGGAGACCACCCTCCTCCAAGAAGTCAGCCCACAAATTCGTGTGCATGATTAAGGTGGGTGTGTGCGGTTGATGACTTCATGACTCGAATTCTACTTCGCACTTAAGGCAAGATATATGTTCGTATTTTCATGTGTGTGTGTGTGTGTGTGTGTATCTTGTGCCTTGTATGGACATATTCCGAAGGTTTTTAAATCCACACTCGATTCATCAGGAGTTGCTTGTTGATTAGATTCATTATCTGTCTCTACTTATTCTTTCATTCGCTACATTATCGCCCCCTGCTTGAACCCAGTGTCTCTTGCAACCGCTTTTTAGTCGCGCGCGCGCGACTCTATAAGTTACTATGCCGGTCCATAGGTCATCGGTCTAATGGTAACCATTTTACTTTTCAATGATTTTTTGGGCAATGACATCGTAACTATTCGGCCGATTCTTACGAAATCTGAAACCTTTTATTTTGTTTTACATTCTCTTTCGTATGATATAATTAGCAAGGTCCTCCCAAGGTTAGTCCTGGAATTATTGAAAGTTTTCAAGGTTGTATGATCACATGGTCATATGATGATAAGGTTAGAATAATTGAGAGCACGCGACTTAGCTCTGTTGACCTTGTTAACGGTAGATTTAGGTATCTTTTGAAATAGGTGACCTCATCTTTACTCTCAAAACACACCATCCCTTTACATTCAAAACCCGACAGGAATAATTTCCCCAAATTTGTCGCATTGAATATAAACATCCTAAATCCACACACAGAATAATACATACACACCCACAAGCCTCTTTTATAACTCCTTCGAAATTAATTTGTAGAAAGAGGAAAAGAAGCTAGAAAGGCAACTTCTTCCATGTCACTTCATTTATTTGTGGTAAAATTGGGTATAAATATTTGATCTGTCCAAACGACGTACTTTGGAGGGTTAAAGGAAGAAGGATAGCGAGACGGGGCAAGGTTGTGGCTAAGTGAGCTGATAAATTTTCGTGTGTTGTGGTGGAGCGAATATGAAGATGTTTGTAGGGACATTCTCTCACCTCCTTTCTAGCGGACCTCTCCCTTCCTATGTAAGAATGTGTGTGTGAATGGGGAGATGTTTATATATAAATATATATTCTGCATATTATGTCTATTTAAAAAAAAATGTTTTCTCTATTTCCAGAAGAAACTTTATTTATTACTTTGTCAAAATTTCAAGAAGGTATTCTTTCAATTTGTAAAGTGGCTGATTTGGCAAAATTTGCAATAATATTATTGAATTTATTACTAGTCCATAAAAACTACTACCTTTAGACAGAGGGCTTTTAACAGCCTAGAGACCGGGACCGGGTCGATTATTATTATTATTATTGAGCTCAGAAGAAACAGGTTCTTTTAAACGCGCGCAACGACATTTTGTTCACACAAATGGCAGCCGGCAAGACTCTCCCCCGGGGAATCCTAAACCCCTAGAAAGCGTGGTACCACGTAAAGTAAAGGTCTTTGTTTGTTTGTTTGTATTTTTTTGTAAATATTTTTCCTTTGATTGGTAGTATTCATATGTAGAAATTTATTTTGGTATATATCGAGATTATAAATCTATTTACTTAGTGTAGGAAGCGGGTTGGATAGATTGGGGCTAGAGTGTAGGTTCGGGGCCCGCTACAGTGTGGGAGAGAAGGAAGTTGTCGGATGCATAGAGATGGCATCCGAGTGGATAAAGGCGACGGGTTTAGAGAAGAAGAAGGAGAGGTAAGCTAAGAGCAATGGACCTTAATGGGCCGGAAAATGAGAATATTATGTGTACCAAATTGTGATTGGTGATCAGATCCCGTTATTATGGTTCTCCTGGACGTGGTTTTGTGTCCTTATAGGATAGGTGTGGGTGTATTTTCGATTCAATCAATGAACAGGGATGTATGGGATCTGTAAGCAGTGTGTGTTGTGATGGATGAACGTATAATCTTTTCCGTGGCATGTAGGTACTATTAAAGACCTAAGAGTGAATGCACAGGGTCCGGCAATACCACCTCCCCGATTTGGAACAGAAATAAAAAAGGAAATCGGTGAGGTCTTGTTGACGCACCCTGTAACTTATAGGGGGCGAAATAGATAATTTGGTAAGGTTTTTAACACCAATTTTTGCTCATTTAGATCCCGTCTATTTCTCAGTAGTGCCTTGCAGTAGGCTGTAGGTCCTAGGGCAAAGGTTCCCGAACCGGGGCTCGTGGGTGACAATCAGTCTGCAAGGACTCATCCACCGTTTCCCTCTTCCTCACTCTGACTACTTGCCAGGAATCAGCTCAGCCTTTTATTGTTCATGATAAAGAAGCTGAGAGATTGTCAGTGGGAACTTAAGGTTGTGTGTCACTGCACCAAACTTTTCCCTTGAACTTATCTCCCAATGCCTCGAAGGCGCAGGTAATATTCTGTTGTCTCTGAATCGGATACACTAGCGGAATGCAGCGACATCTGATGAAATAACTCTGAACCTTTCGCAGGAATATTTATTGTCACTCGCGAAAAAAAATTGTTATATATTTTATATGTAAGTGATTATCATTGACTAAATACCAGCCAGGTATTTTATCCATGACAAAATATATCCAAGCTCCCCCTAAAAAATATAATTTAGTTTTAAAAGTATATAAAATATATATATGTATATTAGTCATGTATATATATTTATATATATGAAACATTTTCATAATATTGTATATGTGGTGTCTGGGCTGCCGCTCTGAATTTCCATCAATTGGAGCCCCGCCTACTAAAGGTTGGCACTCCTGTTTTGAGTGATGGAATGTGTGAAATATACATAAACAAGAGTTGAAAAGATAGCTAAAAATGGATTACTAACATCCAGATAGAAGTGTAAGAAATCTAAGAAAAGAGAAAAAGGAGAAACAACAAAAATTCCTATGAAGAAAAGTTTATGATTCTCAGCGGGACGGGACAAATCTTTGAGCAGATACACAACTAATTTCTTCTGATTTTTTTTGCATTTATTGTCTTATTGAAGTTATTAAATTATAATTGTTGTAGTTACATTCTTTTTATTTCATTACCATTAAGCTACTTTGTTCTATGTTCAGAGGTCTTGTTCTGTTTCGTTAATTCCATCGAATTATGGTTGGATTCGTAGTTCCTGTAATTTAGTTCCGGTGTTCTCTTGTAAGAATTTGCGTGATGTGGTTCGTAACGGTTCCCTAAATCTTCGGGATAGAAGAGGTTGGCTTATGTGGCAGTAGTTGCCACTCACTGTTTTTCTTACTATGTTCGTCTATTTCTTTTTTCATGTTTTTATTATCCCTTTCCGTAAATTACTTCTCCAATTGCTACTAGGTTCCCTCCAACGATAAATAGTGCCCCTTCCCCACCCTGGCCGGTAATTTTACACGTCAATCAACTCTCTATTTTCAGAGGGTGACAATCAGGAGCATCTGACACCAGATTACTGGATCCTTCTTGCATTTGACATCTAATCACTGAATCTTATTCATGTTTTATCATCTTTATTCGCTCATCCTGACACAAACACCAGATTTCAGGCTCAAAAATAAGCCCTAGGAAAAGGCTAGTATTTGTTTGTGTATTTGGACACACAAGAGATAGGTATTACTTAGTACAAATGTAGGAGTATTTTAAGCGAGCTGGTATTTCGTTATCAAAGACGCTCTCTCTCTCTCTCTCTCTCTCTCTCTCTCTCTCTCTCTATATATATATATATATATATATATATATATATATATATATATATATATATATATATATATATATATATATATACGGTACTGAGTAACTCCTCTAGTAAATAGGACCTAGTTAGAGTTTGTCACATTTTTGGTCCACTGGGAAGAATCAGAAAGCCAGTCTTTTTTTCTATTGAGAATTTTACATTTTCAGGGGGGGGGGGGAATGACTCCTTAGGCTTTAATTTTCAGTAAGGTTTCATTTTCAGTCAAAAGCATTTTTCTAGAGCTTTGTTAAAGATCTTTTGAAAGTCTAGATAAACAACATCTAGTGCTTGCCTTAAATTGTTCTAATAATGTTGCGAAAGAATTCCAAAAGGTTTGGTTGACTACAGTAAAGAATAAGTGTTTTCTTAATGCACCTATTCTATTCAAAACATAAAATAAATTGAAAACTGTGAATTTAATTGTAGATTCCAAATATTAAATTTTCCAGAAACATTTTTGAAGGTTCCTGATAGTGCTAAGATGTCCCTCTAAAAGTGAAAAATCTAGCGCCTATTCGGTGAATCAAACCCGTCGTCGCTTCTCAAGGGGTAATTAGTTTGAATTTCAGTCAAGGCTAGATTATTCATTCTTAAATTTGCTTCCATTACACCGCCATGAAACTTTAATATAAACCTAGAGTATTCGCCCTCGATCTTTTAGAATTATCAGATAAAACTCCTTAAAGTATAATACCCTTTTCTAATAAAGTTTTGTTTCTCACATTTATTTTACACTGTTTTTTTTAAGTTACCTCAGAAATAATGAATAATTGTTACCACAATGATAAACCCCAGTTTTGAATTTGAGTACCAAACTGTTTTCTTCGGCATCTATAAAAACACCCCAAACAATTATCAGCTTCAGTACAGTTAAGGACCGTTGCACCTTTATGTAATGCAAACTTTCACCCATTTGTGTTTATGTGTGTAGAATCCTTCCGAACACAAATGCACATACACGCATCCTCACGCAATACTCACTTGTTTCCGAAATAGAAACTGCCGCAGTGAGACACGCGGATGAGTTCCGTGTCTGTTGTGAGTGATCCTGAATCAAGAGCGCAGCCTCGGATCATCAACCTCTCGCTGTTTGGTCCTGGTCATGAAGAAGGAGATCAATTATCGAGGGGAAAATGAAATAATCCAACGAGGCCATGACCACAACTTGGGGAAGTGCTGAGGAAGGAAGGTAAAAGGCCTCAATAACAAACTTCCTCAATCTAAAATTCTAGGGTCAGGACCTGTGATTACGAGCTTTTGGCTCTTTGCGAAAGAAACTCCAGAAGAGTGGCCAAGAGGAAAACTCCAAATCAACTTAAGGTCAGCGCGAGAGTTAACACCAGTCAACTAGTTGCAAGGACAAGTGAGATTAGTTACCACTCATTTAACAGACGTACAGAGTGGAAGTGATTGATAAACTGCGCTTTTCATAACTACTGATACATACTTATCTATATGTGGTCCTAAGGTTTAAGCATTTGTCCTAGGTTTCGGGCAAAAACTACGGATACACAAATATACATATGTATAGCAGATGTTCATGTAAGTTTACGATTGTTTTAAAACCAGCAACACACTAATGAATGAAGATCGCCAGATAGAAACGATTTGACCTCAATGGAGCCTATGCTGAAAAATAAAATTTATACATCTTTTTGTTTTTAATTTTAGTCCTTTTTCTACGAACCTTTTGAAGATCCCTCGTATGTCCTACCTAAACATTTTCTAACATATATTTGCCCGTAGTAAAATTTAATCTTATTTTTTGCCCACTTCTGGATTCCATGTTCACATTAATGGACTTATTTTTTAAGTAAAGTTTCTTTCGTCCACACTTCCTGCTTAATCGATCACTCGAACAGGTTGTAAGTATTAATAGTAAATTCGCCCCCTCTAAATTTCTATCTTCAATATCCAGCCTCATTCCACTCCTAGTGATTACATCAAAGTTTCCTGTAAGAAATGAAGCGTTAAATTCAGTCATTTTAACCACGAGTATTCGTATACAAACATCACGTTTGGCGTTTCAGGAGCGGCGCCTTTGTTTACCGTGCTCCCACAGTTTTCTCGGTCGATTTTCCCTTGTTGCAGTGGGTTGAATTTTTCTTGGCTCGTCAGTATAAATCGTGAATACTTATCGAGGGAATTCTTAAGACAGGTCTAGTGGATTTAGTTAAAATCCCTCTGTCTCTAAAAACGAAGTAGGGTCCTAAGAACAAACAAGCCTACCGTCGTTACAATTTAATGGATCATGTTACTAGCCCTTAAGAAAGAAGCCTACGTTTCCGTGTATTCTTCAACTCAAATTCATGTTCTCGATTTTTCACTATAGAATCATCTTGTTCGAGAATCGATTAGAAAATGGTAAATTCTTGGCGGTGTGGCCCTACTTATGACGGCTCGTAAATCTCCTTGGTGATTCGCGTGAGAAAAGAGCGCTGGAAATCGACTTTGTTGTCTCATTATCGATTGAAAATTTATTATTATATACAGGATTTATCCTATCATTTCCAAATGATTTATTGCTTATTTCAGCCTATATTTTGACTTAAAGATTTCCATCGCGCAAAGTATCGTTAATTCCTCGGATTATTATTATTATTATTATTAAAGTTCCAAGCCACAACCCCAACTGGAAGAGCAAATAGCTATAAGCCCAAGGGCCCCAGTGGGGAAAGAAACCTGGTATGGAAAAAACGAAACAAAGATTAAGAAAAACATAATAAATAAATAGAAAATCAAAAAAAAAAAAATAAATAAAAAAATAAAAAAATTAAATGCTATAATGTTAAAAATATTATAATATTATATATGTGTGGATAATGAATAAAATATTAAAGTTATAAGTTTCTGTTAATTAAAAATGTATTAGCACCCACTTTAAATTTCTGAAGTTCCAAGGACTCAACAACAACACTAGGAAGTTCATTCCACAGTTTAGTTGTGTTAGGAATGAAACTTCTTGAAAACTGTGTTGTGTTGAATCTCATAGGCGTAAAGGCCCTACTATTGGCATTTAGTACACCTCTGGTAACTCGTTGAGGGGCATATAAATTGGGCAGATCGTGATGCAGTGGATGATCTGCATTGTTAAAAATTTTATATAAGATGCATAAGGAGCTTATTGCTCGCCTGTGCCACAGATCAACTTTGAGGTCAGGAATTAAAAATTTTATTGCTCTCAAATTTTTATCTAATAAATTAAGATAAGAGTTGGCTGCCGAACTCCAAACAGGGGCGCAATATTCAAAACACGGAAGAATAAAAGCATTAAAACAATTTTTAAGAACAGTCTGCTCTCCAAATACTTTGTAAGATTTCCTCAAAATGCCAATTTTTTGAGCAATAGAGGAGGAAATAGATCGAATGTGATTCTCAAAAGTAAACCTAGAGTCAAGCATAACTCCAAGCAACTTAAAAGAATCACATATGGAGATGGGAATGTTATTTATTAAAAGATCTGGATGGGGAGGATCTAGTGTTCTGGATCTGCTAACAATCATACTCTGGGTTTTCTTTGCATTTAACTTCATGCCCCATGAAGTGCACCAAACATTTATCTTAGCCAGATCTCTATTTAAAGACTCTGCAACCGATGCTCTCAACTCAGGAGATGGGACTGGGGCTATTAGAGTAGCATCATCAGCATAGGCTATAAGTCTATTTTCCAGTCCAAACCACATATCATGGGTATATAATATAAACAGTAGAGGACCAAGAACACTGCCTTGTGGTACACCAGATAGCACCTCTCTCTCATCACTAAAATTATTGTCAACATAAACCTTTTGATGTCGATTTGTTAAAAATTGTTCAATAATATTTAAAAATACACCACCTACTCCCAACTGCTTCAACTTAAATATCAGGGCCTTATGATTGACACGGTCAAATGCGGCACTGAAATCCAGGCCAACTAAGCGAACTTCTTGACCAGAGTCTAATGATTTTTGGACAATGGTGGAGACAGTGAGAAGTGCATCACAAGTGCTCAGACCCTTACGAAATCCAAACTGTAAAAAGGGAAACAGACGATTAAGCTCGGCAAATGTACTTAAACGTTTAGCTAGTAAACGTTCAAAAATCTTAGATAGAACAGGAGTTATAGAAATGGGCCTATATTCAGTAGGGTTAAAACTACCACTTGCACTTTTACATAATGGAATGATGTTACCAATTCTCCAACATTCGCAAAAACTACCACTCCTCGCCAGCTTCCGAAGAATAACGGAAAGCTTGGGAGCCAAATACTCTGCAGTTTTCTTAAAGAATAAAGGGAATATACCATTTGGGTCAGTACCACCATAAGCATCCAGATCAAGAAGTAACTGTTTTACTTCACTTGAACGGAAAGCAATCTTGTTTAACCTTGGTTCAGGGAAACAAGTGTCAGGTAGAGTTAGATTCTCATTACTTTGTTTATTATCAAAAACATCAGCCAACAGTGTTGCCTTTTCTTCAGGACTATGGGTAATGGAACCATCAGGTTTAAGAAGGGGTGGCATAGATGAATCATTCCCAAAAAGAGCAGACTTGAGAGTGGTCCAGAATTTGTGGGAATTTGCTGTGCGCTGAAGAGTTCCCTTTGTGGTAGTATTGAATTCAACTTCAGCATTATTATATACCCTCTGAGCTGCTGTTCTGTAGTGCACATAATTATCCCATAGAAAGGCAGATCTACTCCCCTTCCACAGGTTGTAGGCTTCTTGTTTCTGCATATGAGCCCTCTTACAGTCATCATTAAACCAGGCTTTGTCCTTAGTGCGATATCTGATCATACGGAATGGAACATGTCTATCAATAATTGAAACAATTTTATCATTCAAAATACGAACTGCTTCAACCTCCTTATATATTAGTGGCCAGTTGATCCGGGAGATATCATTTAATATATTGCACCAGTCTACTTGAGATTTGATGAATACTTTGCTTGTATGAGCTATATTAGGAATAGATTGCACAATACAGATAGTTATAGAAATTGCACAGTGGTCAGAAGTTCCCACAGGAGGATCAACAGCACTTGTAACGACTCCAGGGGAATCAGTGAAAACCAAGTCAAGGCAGTTCCCAGATGAATGGGTAGGCTCCCTAATGACTTGCTCACAACCCGACTCACACGCAAAATCATAAGCCCTGATACCATGACAGTCAGTAGGGGAGACAGAAGACAGCCATTGCCTATGATGAGCATTGAGGTCTCCCATAAATACAAAGCAGGCTTTCCGGTCATTTTCCTGTACCTTGGCCATGGCAAGGAGCAGACAATCAAAAATAGTATCATCTAAGTCTGGATTGCGATAGACAGAAAAAAGATAAAAATTATTTTGCTTACCACATACTTTCATAACTTGCATCTCATGGCAAGAACAAGCATAGGAGGTCTTTGAAGCAGAGTAACCATTCCTAATGTAAACTGCCATTCCTCTAGCCCTAGGAATGGCATCACGCCTAAGTAAAATTGGTTTTTTGAAGCCTGGTATAAGTATTTCAGAGACATGCCTCATATTTGAAACCAGGGTCTCTGAACAGAGTAAAATGTCATGAGACTTGGATGAAGCAGTCAAGTCTTTAATATTGGCATGTAGGCCCCTAATATTAATATAGAGTAGACGACATTTTATCTGACGAGGATGACCAGGTCCAGGGTTGAGCTCAATATCTCCTGATAAAATTAAAATCGATATTAAAAAAATAATATTAGCAACAAGATCTTCAACAAAAATAACAATTTGTACAACAACAACAACAACAATTTGTACAAAATTATTCAATAGCAAAACTTTCATTAACTGAATATTATATGTCGGAAAAAAAACTGGTCAACATGATGGAGCCGACACATCATGCAAGGCAAAATTCCCTTCAGGACGCCACAACAACTGAGGGAGGACAGTAATGATGACTTTGGAATGAAAAAGAATAAAGAAAAGAGAAAAGAAAAGAATAGACCAAGGCAACCTCATGAAAAGCCATCAGAGCCTCTTTGCTCATCTATTAAGCCTGCCCTACACACCATTTGAGTAAAACAAGAGGAGGAATGAAAAATAGGAAAGTATGCCTAAATGTACCCTTAGGCAGGGATCTCAAACACAAGAGAGTGGAAGACCATGGTACAGAGGCTATGGCACAATCCAATGCAAGAGAACACCTTTCTGTCAGGGAGGTCCCTTAGCCTTTGACTGAAGTGTCTATCCACAAGACAGTGGAGGGTTTGGATTCAGAGTTATCCCTCTCCTAGGCGGATTGTCAACCAAGACTTCGAGCTCCACCTGCCCGGGTTTGAGTTCGGAGTTGTCCCTCTCCTAGGTGGATTGTCACACAAGACTATGAGCTCCACCTGCCCATACCGTAACCCTGGTATAGGGTGGCTACCGAGCGCTACGCCTTGCCAAAGGGCGACTCGTGATTTTGTCCGGGGCTGCTTATTCAGTTTATTCGCAACTAACCTCTATATCTAGAGGCCTTCCCCCGATCCGCAACCTGGGGACCCGGTTTTGTTGCCAGATGATTGATGAATTTTCTTTTCATCTATGTTAGTATTTTTAAAGGGTGAAAGGTAGAGGAACGAAAGGAGGTATTCGAAGAGAAAGAATTAGTGTGTGGCGAGATGCGAACCAATAAACCCTGCGTCACCGAAGTTGCAATGGACAGGTACCGATACCACTCGGCCAACCGGCAGCTTAGAAAGCTCCGTTCAATCCGGTCCTATACACCCATAGGCAAACTGAAAAGAAACCCTCATATTCGAATTTCAATTAATTATTACTCCTTTTATACACAATATTTTGTTTAAGTCAACCACACCCAAGGTTTTTTCTCAAAACAAAATTTTTGCCTTGCTTTTTCCCCTTATCAGCTGAACACAAAAAAACAACTACAAAAAGGCAATCTCATACCTAAACATGAAGCTTTGTTCATTTATATTTTTCTTTTTTTCAATATTTCTTTTCTTCTTTCCAATTTTTATCTAAAATTTCTTCATCGCGATCTTGCCTGTCCACATGTCAGTTTGCCCTGAGTATCAAGAGGGTTCCTTATTCTCTAGTGGCCCTTCCGAAAAATACTGAATTAAAGAACATTTTTATAGAGTGAAATTTGTTGGGGTGGGGTGTTTTTCTTCTTTTTTGGGGGGGGCTTCTGGTTAATACTTCACGGATACACGCGAATCAGAGAGGCCGGTTTTCGAATCCACTTCGTTTATTTTATCTCGTTCTATTATCCTATGCCTATTATTTCCTACCTCTTTTTCAACTTAAAGCTTATTTTCCGATGGTGAGGGTTATTTTTCCCAACTAGACTTTTTTTCTCCTCTTGACCAAGTTTCTTCTCCTCTGGGTCAAGTTTTTCTCCTCTCAACCAAGTTTTATTCTCCTACGAGCCAGGTTTTCTCTCCTCTGTTTCAAGTTTTTCCCCTCTCGACCAAGATTTATTCTCGTGTGAGCAGGGTTTTTCTCCACTGGCCCAGGTTTTTCTCATTTGGGCTAATTTTCTTCTCCTCTGGAGTAAGTTTTTAACATTTGGGCGAAATTTATTGTACTGTGAGGCAGTTTTTTCTCCTCTGAGCCAAGTTTTTTTCTTTTTGTGCCAAGTTTTTCTCCTCTAGGCTATTTTTTTCTCCACTGGGGCAAGTTTGTTCTGCTCTCGACTAAGTTTTCTTCTCCTGTGGACTAAGATTTTCTCAACTGGGCCAAGTTCTGGATCAAGATCATTTCCTCCTCTGGGTTGTTTTTCTCCTCTAGACCATGTTTTATTCTCTTGTGAGCTATTTTCTTCTCCTCTGGGCCATGTTTATATCATCTCGTTAAAGTTTCTTATAAACTGGGCCAAGTTTTTGTATTGTGGGGCAGGTATTTCCACCTGGATCAAGTTTTTTATCATTTGGACCAATTTTTTCCCTCGCCTGGCCCATTTTTCCTCCTTTGAACCAAGTTTGAACTCCTCACGAGCAAATTTTATTATCTTCTGGGCCAAGATTTTCCTCTTCATTCTCGTCTGAGCTTAGTTTATTCTTATCTGGAGTACGTTTTTCGCAACTGGTGCAAGTTTTTATACTGTAGGCCATGTTTTTTTCTCCTCTAAGCCGTTTTTTCCGCTGGGCCAAGTTCCTTCTCCTCTCTACGGAATTTTATTCTCCTCTGGGCCAAGCTTTTCTCCTTTGGCCAAGTTGTTCTCATCTAGGTTAATTTTTCACCTCTGGACCATTTTTTTCCCCCTTTGGGACAAACTTTTTCTCCACTAGACCATTTTTTCTTCCCTGATCCAAGGTATCTTTTTGCTCTTACCTTCATATTCTTTTCTTTTGTTTTCTACTCCTATTTTATATTTTGCTTTTAGGGATTTCTTTACTTCGTTCTGGCTGTTTTATTTTCTCTATTCTTAGGTCATCTTGGTTGCTTTTATTTCCTGTTTTATTTGTTTCTCTTACTTTTGTTGATCTCATTTTGTCTTTTCTTTGTCTTTTAATAAGTTTACCTGGAGTCTACTTTCTTTCGTTCTCATTTTTTTATTTTGTTTATTGCATTTTCCTCTCATCGCTCCATTTTTGTAAGCGATTTATTTACATTTTATTATTTCATTATCCACTGTTTCACTTTTCCTCCTTCTCTCTGCTTCTTATGCCTCCTCATTTAATCTCATCTCCATTCTTTCTCTCTCTCTCTCTCAAGTAGAGGGAGAGGTGACGCCCCCTTGTCGTGGGAAGAGAGCTTGTGCGTACCCTTGACTTTTCTCGAGCTATGTCGGGGGGGGGGGGGTACCTATCTTCTGGTACCCCTGGCAGGGTTTCCCTTGTCGATTTGGTCGGAAATTAGGTTCCAGACTAAGTGCGTCTTTCTTTAGCCTACTCTATCCTTCCCCCTTTTTTTTACATTAATCCTATTTCTTCTACTTATACAAAAAGAAAAAAAGCAACAAAAAACAACCCCTATTCCTATCATGTCACTCTTACCCTTTTTTTCATCTATCTACATATAAGGACCTGGCAGCTACCTCATGTGTCAAAAGAGAGGCTTTGGAACCTCTATAAACAACGCCAATCGACGCTCACTGGTTGCGAGAGACTAGGACTTGAGGGGTCCTAGGCGTTGGGGCACGATAAATGAGAAGAGGGTACTGCCCCTTGAACCCCTTCCCTTGCGCTTAATTACCGACCATTTACAGTGACCGTTGACGGGTGCTTTTGGTAGCATTGGTCCGAGGTGACGGCCTTTTGTTCCCATGTTGGTTGCCAGGCCAACAAAAAGCCTTGAGTCGAGTTCCTTGGTGTGGCGGGATATCCATTGAACGCTACTCCGAGATCCTGGCCGTTGTGAAGGGAACTAGTAGGAGTTGAGTAAGGGGCGTGCTTCGTTGTTGTTCACCTGGTGACAAATCGATGGCCCCTTCGGGGACCGTCTGTGCTGCTTGGTTGGGAGCCACGGCACGCTGAGGCTTGACGACTCGGTCAGACGAACAGCAGCACATGGAGCGTGCCTTCTGAAAGACTCTGAAACGACTCCGATCAATAGGCGAGAGCAACTCACGCAGAGAGAACTCACCAAACTCCCCATTTATATATATTGATTGGCCACAAGCTTAAAAAATATAGTGTTCAAAATGGCAGGCAAAAAAGGTCGAGCAGCGCTAAAATTTACGTGTGCCACATGCAAGAAGGACAAGGGGTGCGTTGACTTCCCGGAGGGCTGCTATGCAAAATGCCACCCAGGCAGTGTATGCACCACTTGCATCTTAAAGAAGGAAGTGGAAGAGGTAGTGGCCTACTACATGGAGAGGACTACAGACCTCGAGAAGAGAATCAAGAGGCTCAAGGAGGAGCACTCCCACAAGACCTGCAGGCTCAAAGAGAAGTCAAACGAGCTCTCGAGTCCTGGGGCAAAAACCACCTCAGCAGAGAGGCCGGGCCCGAATGTGGCAGAAATGCCAAAAGAAAAAAAGAAAAAGAAAAAAAGACGAAAAGGGAAAGAATAAAGAGAAAGAGAGAAAAATAGAAGAAGAAAAGGTAGAAGAAGTTATTAAAAAGGATGACAAGGGGGAAAAGAGTATAGAGAAGAAGAAGAAGAAGAAGAAGAAGAAGAAGAAGAAGAAGAAGAAGAAGAAGAAGAAGAAGAAAAAGAAAAAAAGGCTGAAAAGACCGTGACGGGGAAGAACGAAGAATCGGAGAGCTTGCCTCAGAAAACAAAGAATCCGAGCTCAGCAGGCAAATGTGCCAGGGCCAGCCTTGTGGGTGATTCTTAGGCACGGGGCCTGCAGCCCCTGCTAGCCGCTTGCCTTCGCACAAGCGTTAAGGTGAGCTGCCTCCGAGGCTGTGGAAATAAGCAGGTTAAGAGCTGAGGCCGAGAAGTCTCAGATTTCTGAGACTTCAGTCGTTGCCCTTATGGTAAGTGGCAACGACCTCTACCTTAGAGGAGGTAGGGTAGGCCCTACAGGTGAGATTATGGAGACAGTTATGGGCGCTGTCGACGAATGTGGATTGAAAACCCGCAGATGCGTCGTGGTAGGGATGCTGTCGAGGTGGGGTCCAAGACGGACTGCCCACTTGAGGAACATGTCGCTAAACCGGCGCCTTGCAGACCTTTGTACTGCGGAGGGTGTCTTTTTCGTCAAACCATACGCCGTATTCTATGGTAGAAAAGACCTCTACCAAAACGATGCGTTGCACCTCTCCTTTAAAGGTAAAGCTTTCCTAGCTAACCTCATCCAGGATGTCGTGGAGCGCACCCAAATGAGTGTCCGGCCCATTGGGAAGGCAGGCGTACGCCAGTACGCCCAAGTCACTCCCCAAACAACCTTCTCAGAGGATGTCAAAAATAGTGCCACCGCGACAACCAAGAAGCTGGGAAACGGAAAAGTATAGGGGGTCCTACATTAGGGGACTCCCTGAAAGTTCTTCTGTTCAATGCGAGGTCAATCAGGAACAAGTTTACTGAGCTCCGTGACCTCGTAGCGACGGAAGAACCCGAAATGGTAGCCATAACAGAATCGTGGATAAAAACCTCGAACCGAGACTTTGAAGGCAAATTCACGGTTCCTGGCTACCAACTCTTCCACAAAGATAGGCGAGACAGAGAGGGTGGCGCTGTAATGTTTTATGTCAAGGATACAATCAAATCTACGAACTCCAACATTATATCCGACCACGAGCTCCTAGGCATTGACATAGAGATAGGTCCTGACAGATTCAAGACACTGCGACTTTACAGACCCCCTTCCCAACCCGTTGAGAAGGACAGGGAAGTGTACCAGCTGCTGGGTGAGCTTGTTCAAGGCAGAGTGTGCATCGTTATGGGCGACTTCAACAGACAAGTTGACTGGGAAACCAGATCAGTCTGTGGCGAGAGCGCGCTACTCCTGGATTTCGCCAACAACGAGTTCCTCACTCAATGGGTCAGAGAACCGACGAGAGGAGACAATATCCTCGACTTGGTCTTCACCTCTGAGGATGATATCGTTGAGGATCTCTCTGTGGGTGAAGAGCTCGGTGGCAGTGATCACCAGCTTGTTAGATTTACCGTCAAAATCCCGAAGGTAAGGTCTGTTGCCATTCAATCAAGGAAACTTGACTTGAGAAGAGCAGACTTTGCAAGCCTTCGTGCTAGGCTGACTGATGTAAGGCTAGCGGTATGCGAAGAAGTTGAGGATTCGTGGAACCATTTCAAAAATAAGTTCATGAGTCTTCAATCAAGTTTCATCCCTCTGAAATGCCTTCTTCGGTCTTCTGTTCAACCAAAGTGGTTTAATCGATAAATCGGCCAACTGCTTAGGGAGAAGAGAAATGCGTACGGGCGATCGAAGTTCTCTGGTGCCTTTGACGAGTACCGGAGGCTAGCCAGGAGAGTGAAGTCCAGGATAAGGGCGGCTAAGCGTACTGAGGAACTCTGAGTGGCGAGACTATGCAAGGAGTCTCCCAAGGAGTTCTTCGGCTATGTAAATAGCCGTAAACCAATCCATCGTAGGATTGGGCCCTTAGTAGACGAGGAAGGTGCATTAACACACTCAGATGCAGAAAATGCTAACCTGCTCAATGACTACTTCTCTTCAGTGTTTACTGAAGAGTGTGATCCTATTCCCCAACCCATGGATTCCTACCCGGCGAAAAACTGGAGACAATGGACTTCACCGAAGGAGAAATAAAGAAAAAGATCGCTGACCTAAAGACGAATAAGTCCCCTGGCCCGGACGGGTTTCTATCCAAGGTGTTGGAGGAAGTGTGCGATGAAGTATCACGACATCTGTGCGCTATCTTTAACATGTCAATCCGGAACGGCTGCGTTCCTAGAGACTGGCGTGAGTCGGAGGTGACTCATATATTCAAAAAAGGAGACCCTAGCCATCCGTCAAACTACTGACCCATCAGTTTGACTTTGATAGTCAGTAAACTCATGGAAAGCCTGATAGTGGACAAGATAACGTCTTATTTAAAGTCAAACCTGCTAGTGAAGAGTTCGCAGCACGGCTTCCGAAGGCAACGGTCATGCCTGACGAACCTTGTGGAATTATTCCACTTCGTGTTCACTGATCATGATCGGGATAAAACGGTGGATGTTGTGTACCTTGACTTCCAAAAGGCCTTTGACAAGGTACCACACCGCCGCCTTCTCCGAAAAGTGCGTGCGCAGGGCATAGACGGCAAAGTAGCAGGTTGGATAGATAACTGGATAAGTGACAGACGGCAACGAGTAGTGGTAAATGGAAAGGCCTCTGAATGCGCGCCCGTATCTAGCGGTGTCCCTCAAGGTTCCGTCCTGGGACCACTACTGTTTATTATCTATGTCAACGACATGGACGGTGACATAGTTGCCAAAATCTATAAATTTGCCGACGACACCAAGCTTGGTATCAATGTGGCAAAGGAGGGGAACACTGCCCGCCTCCAAGAGGACCTTCAAAGGATTGAGGAGTGGTCGGACACGTGGCAAATGCCTTTTAACGTTGTGAAATGCAAAGTAATGCATATCAGCCACCAAAACCCCGAATCTCAGTACATCTTAAAAGGCACTGCTCTTGAATCGAGTGACACTGAGAAGGATTTGTGTGTAACTATCACTAGCGACCTCAAGTTCTCGAAACAGTGCATCGAGGCAGAGAAGAAAGCTAAAGGATGTTAGGCTACATAAAGCGCCAGTTTGAATACCATAACAAGGAGATAGTACTTTGTCTGTACAACTCCCTCGTTTGGCCGCACCTGGAGTATGTCGTACAATTTTGGAGTCCTTCGTTTCGAAAGGACATCGCAAGGTTGGAACGCGTACAAGCCAGGGTAACCAAGCTGATTCCTTCTATCCGACATAAAAGTTATGAGGATAGACTAAGGGAATTAAATCTGTCCTCGCTGGAAACCCGTAGACTGCGTGGTCAGCTCATCGAAGTATGCAAAATACTTCGAGGGTTCGACAATGTTCACTACCGGGATATTTTCACACTCAGTGAGAACAGAACGCGCAATCACGGCTTCAAACTTGAACTGAAGCGTTACAACCGCAATCTGTGTGGAAATCTTTTTACTTACAGTATCTGCGGTAAGTGGAACGCACTTCTAGTGGAAGTTATCAACAATGAATCTGTTGACAAGTTCAAGTCAAGACTAGACAAAGTCTTGAAAAGTGGCCGTTTAGGGACGCAAAACAATTGAGCAGCCATGTGCCCACTCGATTGCTAGTCCAAAGGTACCCTTTTTGAATGGACCGTAAGATCTCTTAGTATACTTCCTTTCGTTGTTGATGCTCCTTTCTTTCCCTCTTTCCCAGTCCACCATGACTTCCCTTATCCCTCTCCCCCCTCCCTTTAAGGATCACAGATTTTCCCTCCCGAGTCACTCACTCACTGTGGTATCCGGCCAGTTTGATGCCGGTGGTAGCGGGGAACAGCTTCCCTTTGGTGCCTGCAGCCCGCCATGCAGGGGGACTCGAGAAAATGGTGTTGGAGTAGTTGTTGTGGAAGGGATCCTCGCACGCGGGATTGTCCCCGTTCAGGGACACACACTTGAAGCAGTCGATTCCTCCTACACATGCGGAGAAGGGAGAAAAAAACGCTTTAACACAACATTACACCATGCCACTTAATAAAACGCTTTCAATACATTACACCATGCAACGCAGAGAGGTAAGCAATAACACACGCACCCTTGACCCTGAAAAACATAACTCCATTATCACCCCAAAATTCAGGGTTGGTATGCATCAGTTCTAGAGCCAATAAATCCCCTTGCTAGCCCACTCTTTTATTACATATTAAACACAAATCAACCACACCTTCATTGGAAGTCTTCCCTCCAATATGAGAGTATATATATTTTTTACATCTTAAAGTTTGCTATTTACTTCACTTATTCTTGGGACCTGCCATAATAATTCTCTATAACGCGTTCATATCCTTTCTCCACATCCATAAATCCAGCATTCACCTTTCACTTCATTTCTTTACTTCTTTTCACTTCACTTGCTGCTCCTCTTCTGTTTTCCAAAAGAAAGCAGAAGGGAAATAAAAACGCCAACACGACATTACACCATGCCACGTAGATAACGCCTTCAACACAACATTACACTATGCCACGTAGATAACACCTTCAACACAACATTGCACCATGCCACGTAGATAACGCCTTCAACACAACATTATACCATGCCGAGGAGATAACGCCTTCAACACAACATTACACCATGCCACGTAGATAACGCCATCAACACAAAATTACACCATGCGACGTAGATAACGCCTTCAACACAACCTTACACCATGTCACGTAGAAAACGCCTTCGACACAACATTACACCATGCCACGTAGATAACGCCTTCAACACATTACACTTTGCAACGCAGAGACGTAGGCAATAACCCCCCCCCCCATAAAAACATAATTCCATCATCACAAAAAAAATCAGGGTTGTTATGCGTCAGTGCTACAGCAACTACCATCTCTAGCCCACCCTTTGTTCTCAATTAAACACCAAACTACAACACCTTCATTACAACACAAGCCTTAATTCTAATATAAGAGTATATATATATATATATATATATATATATATATATATATATATATATATATATATATATATATTTAACATCCAGCACTTTGTCATTTAATCCATTCATTCTTAGAACCTGTTATAACAATTATCTTTAACGCGCTCATATCCTTTCTCCACATCCATAAATCCAGTATTCACCTTTCACTTCTTCTCCTCACTTCTCTTCACTTCACTTGCTACTCCTCTTCTGCTTTCAGGCAATCTAGTTATCCTAGTAGATGCCGGGCAGCGAACGTCAAGGCAACGGTTCAATCCCAGCAAGTGCAGAAGCAAAACTATCGGCAACGTCATGACTTAGACATCCATTGTTGGATATTCTTTAACATACCTCATAACGCACATAACATGACCTCATTAAGTATCTGAGCGTCGTACTGCAACATTGTGCTATTATGGTTAAAAATTAAGAACCCTTAACGGATTTCAAAGGCAAGATAAGTGAACTTTACAGAAAATGTAAAACCTATAAAATCATTTCTACAGCCTTATTTGTTCCTTTCTTCCCTGTAGTTTGGATTTCCCCCCCAAATGAAAACTTCTAGGTCACTGCAAACCTTCCTTGCAGAGTGGATCCGTGGAAAGTATCTCAACAAGCTCGTTAATGGATACGGAGGTGGGTATCTAATAACCTAATGGTAACTAGGATATAATTACAAGACGATCTATGTATTACTAGGACACCATTTAAGAAAACAGCAATTTGTTCTGATAATACTGGACTGCATAAAAATGCAACATAAATGACAATATCATTTTCCAGACCAATTTTGCCTGCTGAACACTGTGGTAGTATTCGTTTTGCTCCTGATGTTCTAGTTTTTGTGTTGCACAGTATGTGTTATAGAGCTAGGTGCATAGGCAGCTATGTATGAATTATTACTGTGTAATGTCTGCGTGTAATCATTGACTATGTCTTATGTTTATTTATTTTGTTGCAGATTAACTGAAGGATGCCGCAGACTTGCAAGAACCATCCTGACTCGTTCTGCTATATATGCGGAAAGTACAGACCCTCAAAACAGAAGCGCACTATCACATCTTCATAAAACGTCTGCATCGTGCCTACTTTGCCATTGAACCAGGAGATCCGGAAAAGCCATGGGCTCCTCACTTTGCCTGTGTGAACGGTATTTCTGGGTTCAGCCATTGGATTAAAGGGAAACGTAAGTCAATGCCATTTGGCATACCAATGGTTTGGCGGGAACCGAAAAATCACCATGATGACTGCTATTTTTGTATGGTGAAACCGCTGGGGAGGAATGCTAAAAGCATGAAACACATTAAATATCTGAAGATTCCATCAGCTATGCGACCTGTACCACACAGTGATGACGTCCCAGTACCAATATGTCCTGAGAATGGGCACCGTAGCAGTTCTAGTAACTCTTCAAGTAGTGACCGTGAAGATGCAGATGTGGATGAAGAGTTTAACTCTACCGGGATCCGTGGGAAAAGCCCTCAGTTGTTTGAACAAAGTGAGCTAGATGACCTTGTTCGAGATCTTTGGCTGTCAAAAGAATCTGCATAATTGCTAGGATCAAAGTTAGCAGAGAAATTCTTTTGGGAAGCAGCAGCCACTGTGCGTGGTATAGGCATCGAGAGCAGGAATTTGTGCGGTACTTTACTAAGACAGATGTCATGGTGTATTGCCATGATGTTTCAGGTCTTGTGAGGCACATGGGTAAGGAATACCATCCTGAAGAATGAAGGCTCTTTATCGACTCCTCTACAAGGAGTCTGAAAGCCGTGCTACTTTTTAATGGCAAAAAAGTAGCATCATTGCCCATTGCGCATTCCGTCACCCTGAAAGAAACTTACGCTACCATGTCACTTCTTCTTAACAACATACAATATCAGGATCACAACTGGCTTCTTTGTGGTAACTTGAAGTTCCTAAGTATTTTGTTAAGGCTGCAGGGAGGCTACATAAAACATCCATGCTTTTTATGCTTGTGGGACACCCTTGCAGATTCCGTACACTACCGACAAGTGCAATGGCCACAACGGACGGAATTTGTACCTGGACCTTATAACGTCAAAGCTTTACCACTTTTCCCTAGCGGAGAGAGTGCTTCTACCTCCACTTCACATAAAGCTGGGATTGATGAAGAACTTTAAGAAAGCACTTTCGAAAGATGAAGAAGGGTTTAAGAACCTATCTCACAAATTCCCTTCTGTATGTGATGCTAAAATAAAAGCCGGCATATTTGTTGGACCACAGATTCGTGAGCTTCTTTCAGATACCGACTTTACTGAAGTACTAACACCTCATGAAAGAAGTGCTTGGAATAGTTTTAAGTCAGTTGTAACAGGCTTCTTGGGGAACACAGAAGCCGATGACTACAAGGAAAGAGTTGGGAACATGCTTCAAGCATATGTGATGGCTGGCGTACATATGAGAATAAAATGTATTTCCTCCATAGCCATCTTGACTACTTTCCTGCCAACTTGGATGACTTCAGTGAGGAACAGGGGGAGAGGTTCCATCAAGATATATCCGAAATGGAGCGCCGCTATCAAGGCAATTGGAGCGTGACGACGATGGCTGATTTCTGGTGGTCGCTTCAAAGAAGCCGGGCGACATCTGCTGATACACCGGCACACAAGAGAAAGTCTCGAACGCGTGCCTTTGAGGGAGAACAGCTGGCCTCAACATTCAAATACAATGGTGATTTTCGTAAGCAGATATGTACATGCCTGTATGTGTGTAACGTACATTTATCATGATTTTGTTTCTTCTCAATAAAATAAAATGGCCTGTCAACCTTTGTTTGCCTTTACTTACCTACATAAATTTACAGGAATTTTATAGACCTGGCTCAGACGCATTTCTGCACGATAAACCTGAATAATTTAGTATCGGTTATTACAAAAAAATGAGAACCTCCCTGAAAAAATGAGTATGATTTCTGGATTCAGCATGCAAAACTCTAACAAACAACCCGGAAACAGCAATGAAACAATAACAACTAAAGTTTATGTTAAACCCACCAACCCGGGATTTTGCATGAATGGGGACAGCGAATGTCTTAAGCGCTACCGAACAAGCGTGATATCGTCGTACATCAATCGTGCTTTTACCCACTGCACCACATAGAAGGACACACTCAACGAACTCGAGAGAGCCACTCAGGTACTTGTAAATAACGGATTCTCCAATAAAGAAATACAAAGAGCCATAAGAATTAAAATGGACAGATGGTACCTATAAGAACCCCAGAAGAACAGGAATACGGATAATGAGGATATTATAAAACTGTTCTACAAGAATACTATGAGCACAGAGCACCAAACAGATGAAAGAGACATCAAGGACATTATAGACCGTGGAATAAAACCCATAAACGCCAAGAAAAATATCGCACTAATCATCTACTATCAAAATAGACGTACTTCAACCCTTTTCGTGAAAAATAACTCCCAACCCCCGCTACAACCGAAACAAAGGACAATCTGATATAGAGTGACATGTAAACTAGGAGACTATGAACTCCTACCTAATTCGTGTATCGGCATGACCGAAACCACTCTCTCAAGAAGAATGTCATGCCATCTGAAGAACGGTGCATCTAAAGAACATACGCAGGAAGTAACGGAATATGCCTCAACCGAAGAATGATAGAAGAAAACACCAAAATTTTAGACTATGCTCCCAACAGGCGTCAACTTCTCTTCATTGAAGCTATATATATCCAAGAGAAACAACCGAATTTAAACATACAGTCTAACGCCAATGAAATCCTGCCCAGCGCAAGAAAAGTAAACAGAGGGATAGGTGTACTCAAAGCTGCCCCTAGCCACTAATCCCCTCTGGCAAGCAACTTAATTCCCCCCCCCTCTCTCTGGCTACCTACTCCTCCAACCTTTTATATCCTGGATCCAACCTACCTATACGTGTATAGCTTCGTTTGTAATTTTGTTAATACATTTTGTAACATAAATAAACTGAACACTTTGTAATAATTTCCCATTGTAACTCTGAAGATGATACTCTATGTATCGAAAAGCGTCAGCTAAATTGAAGAAAGTGCTAAATTACATTAATTTACTTAAGCCTTTGGCAAAATAACAAGCATGAGTTTCCGATGAACTTCGGTACGCTTATCCACAGGTAAAACAATAAAGAAGAGGCGAATATAAGACAAATCGAGAAGATTGAAAAAAGAATTATTAATTCGAAACTAGCGGTCACTTTTAATAAAACATGCTATAATGAAAATATACTGCCCAAATTCACACGTATATATATATATATATATATATATATATATATATATATATATATAAAGGGTCTTTCAATAAGGCCGCCACGATTTTTAAATGTAAATAAAACAAGTTGTGTCTGATATATGCACTCAATTTATCTTAAATTTGAAAGTACATTTTATGGCATTATGTGTGGAATATGACGTCGTGCAAATGTCCGCCACGGCTTAACGTATTCGGGAGGCCCAATTTTGAATGATTTTGTCACATAAATTTGGCTGGCTGACTTTGCTGGATGGTGTTCGTTATGTTGACTTTGAGGACATCAACTGTTTGCGGATTATTCGCATAGACCTGCGATTTAAGGTAGCCCCAAAGGAAGTAGTCTAATGGCGTTAAATCGCATGATCTCGGTGGCCAGTTGACGTCGCCGCTGCGCGAGATGACCCTGCCCTGAATTCGCTGGTGCAAAATGTCTATCGTGGCGTCCGCAGTCTGGCACGTAGCGCCGTCCTGCTGGAACCGCATGTCGGCATATAATTCAATGAGGCCACAAGAAGTTGATTATCATCAATCGGTAGGTCTCGCCGTTGACGGTTATGGTAATCTCATCTTCGTTCTCAAAAAAATACGGACTGATGATTCCGTTAGACAAAAATCCGCACCAAACAGTGCCTTTGTTGGGGTGCAATTGGTGCTGGTGTATCTCATATGGATTGTTTTCGTCGTAAATCCGACAATTTTGCTTATTCACAAATCCATTCATCCAAAAATGGGCCTCGTCGCTGAAGATGATTTTATGGGGGAAATTTTGGGGAACTTCCATCTGCTCTAGAGCCCAATCATCGAACACACGGCGTTGTCTATGGTCGTTTACCTTAAGTTCCTGGGTAAGTTGGATTTTGTACGGGTGCAGACCTAAGTCCCTATGCATAATTTGCCAAACTGAAGTCGCAGAAAGGCCGAGTTCTTGTGAACGACGAGAAATTGACTACCTCGGATTTTCCCGTACACTCTCATTTACGGCAGCGATGTTTTCAGCAGACCTTGCGTTTCGGCAACGTACGGGTGTTGGCTGATTGTTGATCGACCCTTTTGCCTCGAATTTGGCCACCAAGCCTCGAAAAGTGGACTTGAAAGAACGATTGTGGCGAGGATTGAAATCACGTAATGCGCGGAACGTTTGTCGAACGGAGCACTGATTTTGATAATAAAATTTGATGATTTTCACACGCTGTTCCACGCTATAACCTTTCATTGTGACTTGCCAAGTACTACTAAACAGTTCACAGTGAGATTGCCAGATGTTGCTTTAACAACATGGCCACTATCGCCTGACAAGGCTCAAGCGTCCTTGTTGAAAGACCCTTTATATATATATATATATATATATATATATATATATATATATATATATATATATATATATATATATATATATATATATATATATATATATATACATATATATATATACATATATACATATATATACATATATATATATATATATATATATATATATATATATATATATATATATATATATATATATATCGAGCAAATACAAGTTTACGAGTTTTGCGAGTAGTAACGACCACCACAGGGCTCTTGCCATATCTAATTTCTGTCTTTTAAAAACCTTTTGAAGACAATGAAAGTTGCAGAGACCTTCTATGGCAGTCTATATAACCAGACAGTACAAGAAAAAACAAAATTGATATGAAACATTGACGGTAATACATGAAACAGTTCTTAAAGGCGAAAGAAAGGGACATTTGATGGCATAAAGATCAAGGAATGAAAAGAACGCCCCAATGAAGGAAATACATACTGAGAAGACAAAAATAACGCAAAGAGAAAATATTTACAAGCGTGAAATCGGATACGTCTCACGTGCAAGTAAGTTTTATAATTATAATAATAAAGCTATTCACTAGAACAATACTGCTTATGGGGCCCTCAGTTCCCATATTTGACCCTCTTCTTTGGGGAAGGTTCCTTTAAATGGGTTCTCCCCTTGCCAGTCCCAGGTGGCTTAAGTGGTGCCTTTGGCTGCACACCAAATGGTGAGATGGTATCAGCTTCTTCGCCGCAATCTCCGCTCTGTAAACCATCTGGCATTTGACCTTTGCCTTTGCTGTGTCTTGAACATATAGGTTAAGGGATTGCCTTCGAATGAATTTGCTTTATTCAAATTTTCATCCGTAGTGAATGGAGACTGATTGAAGATACGGGTGGATAGAGATAAGAGACAATGTCTAGATAGGCTAATAAGCAAAATATAGGCAAACAGTAGACGTCCCAAAGAGTTACACAGCATGAAAGACGAGTTGGAAAACGGACACTCCTTGCTTGAGATCTTATAGGAGCGTTAATTGTAGAAGGCATCTCAGAGGTCGGAGAGAGAATCCAATCGGCTGATTTGCATGAGTAGATGCGAAATACCGCCTTGCCAAGGATGATGGTTATGAGACAGACAAAAATGGAGTATAAACACGTCAATATAAGTTTAAGGTGATATCTGGAAACACTCTTCAAGATTCTCGAGTGGAGAAGAACAATAACGAACGCGTGAGTAACCATGAAAATGTGCTGAATTAAGGAAACGAATTTAACCAAGGTAAATAACATAATTAATCATATGAAAATATTGAATAGAGCAAATAAGGGAAAAGATAAAGAAAAAGATTAAAAACTAAGATGGATGTTAACTATGTAAAGGTAAATTTAAACAAATTTCCGTCCTGTGGAGGAGTAAGGAGAAAGAGAAGGAATCCCTCCCCCCCATCCAACTTTCCCAGTTCACCGTTGACCGCTCTAAATTCGTCTGCCCTATATACTGTGAAAATTAACACAATGGAAAGACTATTAAGGAGGCATCGCGACTTCGCGCTATGGAACCTTATCGCGACCCAAGGCAATTAAGGAAGTTTGTTGGCGATGAATCTCTCTCCCCGTCTAGATAATTTCGGGGTATATGTTCGACAATTCAGAATTCACAGGCAGATTGTGTCTGAAGCCGCCGTCCAGTACGTTATCCGTAACGTCTTCGTTAGTCTAGAGGGAATCGACTACATTCTGGTCCAGAGAAGAATTGAGTGATGGTGAAGAGCCTAGGAAGAACTAGTCGTCACTGGGTGTTGTTCGTGGAAATGTTTAGGCGCGCTTCAACCCTTCTCACCACGTCTTCAGATTTTAAGGATCGAAAAAGCCATCCTCGAAGCACCCTCCGTTTGCTTTTTAAGGATAAGAGGCCTCTATTTCACTTCCCTGAAGTTGAATTGAGCGTCCCGTGAGACGCCCACAAGTTCAAGGTCGAACTTACCAACCTGGTCCTACTCGCCGCACATTAATTTAAAGGGGATCTAACCCCCGCTTCGTCACGCTCCTCCCACCTCTACCACGTGCGAACCTCAAAGGTCTCTTTTGTTCTAGAACTTACATAATTGTAAAATCATTACTTAATTAATTAGCCCTTGTTCAAACTTAATTGATAGTGTTAATCATCTTAACAGTGAACCGTCAACATTTAATTTCAGTGCCATTTAACTTGCCCTATATGTATATGTAATCTTTAGTCCTATTAAAGTATATTTTTGTAGCCGTGTTTTGAATATTCCTTGGCCTAGCAACTGTGTATTTAAAGCACTCTTAGAACCATCTCTAGATGGAGCCTTAATTTCGGTCGGGTAGTAGGCTAGTGTTCGTATAACTACGTACACCTTGTCATACCACAACACTCCCTTTTACTCTCAAATGGTCAAGACTTATTTATTATTAAGAAAATACTTTGTTAGAATTCTAAATATGGAATACACTCAGTATGATGGAAAACCATATAACTAAACAGAGAATAAAAAGGTAGTGGGGTAGTTTACAATAGGGCAAAAGGTGGGAAGGGATAACAGGGTGGGTGGTCTTGGTATTGAAGGTTCATATGTACAGGAAACTATGGAAAATACACGAATTCACAATTTTACATACAGTTTACGTAATATACAGTGCGTTTCAGGTAAATCAATTCAAATTTGAAAATGTGCCTAGGGGCAAATGACCACATCAATGTAGGTTAGTTGACCTTGGACACGATTAGTAAGAGTTTAGCTTTCATGTAAGTAACAGCAAACGCGGTTTCTTCTGAGCATGGCAGCTGAAATCGAAAAACGGCACGCCATACTCGCGGCCATCCGCGCCTGGATGAGTGTGAAAAAGATCCCGAATCCCGGCATGAGCGGACACAAACGTCAGCGCACGGAAAGATCTGGCTACCGACTGGTGGACGCGCTGTGCTCACCCCGTTTTCGGGGAGGTAGATCTTACACCTTTCACCTCACACCAAGCCAATCACAAAACTGCTTTTTTTCCTCTCCCGCTTCCACAGCACAACAGACACACACACTCTCTGTTCCAAGGAATCCTGCCAATCGGTATCTATATCCACGTACCTCTGACGCGGAACAGGTCCCACTCCTCCGAGGTGAGGTAGGCTTCCACCTGAGCGCTGTTTGGTGTCAAAAACCTAAAACCCAATGAACAATTTATACCGATTTCCCTGAAATCCAATGTACAATTTGTACCGATTTCCCTGAAACCTAATGTACAATTTGTATCGATTTAACTGAAACCCAATGTACAATTTCTACCGATTTCCCAGGGCCCCAAAGTACAATTTGTACCGGTTTCCCTGAAACCCAATGTACAATTTGTATCGATTTACCTAAAACCCAATGTACAATTTGTACTGATTTCCCTGAAGCCCAATGTACAATTTGTACCGATTTCCATGAAACCCAATGTACAATTTGTATCGATTTACCTGAAACCCAATATAGAATTTGTATCGATTAACTTGAACCTAATTGTACAATTTGTATCGATTTACCTAAAACCCGATTTACAATTTGTACCAATTTCCCTGAAACCCAATGTACAATTTGTACCAATTTCCCTGAAACCGAATGTACAATTTGTATCAATTTACCTAAAACCCAATGTACAATTTGTACCGATTTCCCTGAAACCCAATGTACAATTTGTATCGATATACCTAAAACCGAATGTAGAATTTGTACCAATTTCCCTGAAACCCAATGTACAATTTGTATCGATTTACCTAAAACCCAATGTACAATTTATACCGATTTCCCTGAAACCCAATGTACAATTTGTACCGATTTCCCTGAAACCCAATGTACAATTTGTATCGATTTACCTGAAACCCAATGTACAATTTGCACCGATTTCCCTGAAACCTAAAGTACAATTTGTACCGGTTTCCCTGAAACCCAATGTACAATTTGTATCGATTTACCTAAAACAGAATATACAATTTGTACCGATTTCCCTGAAACCCAATGTACCAATTGTATTGATTTACCTTAACCAAATGTACAATTTGTTACCAATTTCCCTGAAACCCAATGTACAATTTGTACCGATTTCCCTTAAACCCAATGTACAATTTGTACCGATTTCCCTAAAACCAAATGTACAATTTGTACCAATTTCCCGGAAACCCAATGTACAATTTGTATCGATTTCCTTGAAACCCAATGTACAATTTGTATCGATTTACCTAAAACCCAATGTACAATTTATACCGATTTCCCTAAAAACCCAATGTACAATTTGTACCGATTTCCCTGAAACCCAATGTACAATTTGTATCGATTTCCCTAAAACCGAATGTACAATTTGTACCGATTTCCCTGAAGCCCAATGTACAATTTGTATCGATTTACCTGAAACCTAATGTACAATTTGTACCGATTTCCCTGAAACCCAATGTACAATTTGTATCGATTTACCAAAAACCCAATGTACAATTTGTACCGATTTCCCTAAAACCAAATGTACAATTTGTACCAATTTCCCGGAAACCCAATGTACAATTTGTATCGATTTCCCTGAAACTCAATGTACAATTTGTATCGATTTACCTAAAACCCAATGTACAATTTATACTGATTTCCCTGAAACCCAATGTACAATTTGTACCGATTTCCCTGAAACCCAATGTACAATTTGCACCGATTTTCCTGAAACCTAAAGTACAATTTGTACCGGTTTCCCTGAAACCCAATGTACAATTTGTATCGATTTACCTAAAACAGAATATACAATTTGTACCGATTTCCCTGAAACCCAATGTACCAATTGTATCGATTTACCTTAACCAAATGTATAATTTGTTACCAATTTCCCTGAAACCCAATGTAGAATTTGTACCAATTTCCCTGAAACCCAATGTACAATATGTACTAATTTCCCGGAAACCTAATGTACAATTTGTACCAATTTCCCTGAAACCCAATGTACAATCGGTACCGTTTTCCCTGAAACCCAATGTACAATTTGTATCGTTTTACCTAAAACCCAATGTACAATTTGTACCAATTTCCCTGAAACCCAATGTACAATATGTACTAATTTCCCTGAAACCTAATTTACAATTTGTACCAATTTCCCTGAAACCCAATGTACAATTTGTATCGATTTACCTAAAACCCAATGTACAATTTATACCGATTTCCCTGAAACCCAATGTACAATTTGTACCGATTTCCCTGAAACCCAATGTACAATTTGTATCGATTTACCTGAAACCCAATGTACAATTTGCACCGATTTCCCTGAAACCTAAAGTACAATTTGTACCGGTTTCCCTGAAACCCAATGTACAATTTGTATCGATTTACCTAAAACAGAATATACAATTTGTACCGATTTCCCTGAAACCCAATGTACCAATTGTATTGATTTACCTTAACCAAATGTACAATTTGTTACCAATTTCCCTGAAACCCAATGTACAATTGGTACCGATTTCCCTTAAACCCAATGTACAATTTGTATCGATTTACCTAAAACCCAATGTACCCCCCAAATATGTCGTACCGTCTCTATATACCTTCCTTACTTTTTTATAACTCCTTAAAACTGCTCAATCGGCTCTGCTGCACCCTGTATATGACCCATCCAGGTGATTCCAAATAACAATATTCGGATCTTCGCAAATTTTATATTTTTTAACCCCTTTTTCCTTGAATTTCTAAGATTTATTTGAATTCAGAAAAATATTGAGTGGAGCTTCGGATTTCGCTTGATAAATTTTTACAAAAAAGGGTTGATATGAATTTCATTCAATAATGATTATTATTACTAAAATTAGTAATAAAGATTTAAGTGTCTCTATTGGTTTCGAAAATGACTATTTCTCGCCAGGAAGATACCCGCAAGTAACATAAAGTTCAAGAAACAACGATGCATTATGTCAGTGAATTCCCATATTAGGTAGATTTAAAATCCAACCTTATTTTCGTCATCATCACTAACTGTATAATTTGAGAAGGGGATTTTTTTGAGTATTTGAATAATAATTTCATCTTAGTTTGGTTATGACTTATGTTTTTTTTATCAAAGTTATTTTTAATAATTCTTTTATAATATCAAAAAACAAAATGGTGAAGTTCAGAAATAAATATAAGTATCGAAATTTGTGAATTTTTTAAAACCCAAAGAATTACACATGGTGAAGTTCAGAAAATTTATTCTTATATATCTTCTTCTATAACTATATTTTAGCAACGTGAGATTTTGAAAGAGGGGGGGATTTAGTTTAGAGTTCCTTTTTAAAATTATTATAATTAGCGAAGTTCAGAAAATTTATAAAAATGTAACCATGGCTGTTTTTTTTTAGATTTTAAATTTTAATCTTAGTAGCGAAGCCATTGCCAGGTTTTGATTATCACTTTAGAACGTTTAACAGGGGCGAAAAAGTAAAGTATTTACACAAATATAACATCACCGTAGGCGTTTGGCATACGGTGTGTACGTTTATGTGCATCCTTTTCAAAAACCAATTTACCCCACCTGTTCTTCTTCACTTAAATTCTAATTTGATTCATAAGTAACTTTAATTTAGTTTTCGTTTTCAATTAAAATATGATTAAATTAATTTTTTTCCTCCTATTTCAGGAAGTAAACATTTTTTTTTATTAAATCAGCGAGATTTTAACCAGTATACATGTTCACGACTCGTGTATACCATGGAAATGTACACAACTATGTGCATAACCTAAAAGAGCTCTGCCTTATATTTTGGCATGGCGAACAGACAAGCTTTTAACTTATTTTCATGTGACTCTTCCCCGTAAGGGGCGCGGCGATTTGCTATCCTGGCCGCCGTGCTGACGGGATCCAGCGCTCCGTCCGGCCCTACCTTAGCCTCTCTTCCTTTCTTCAAATAGCCCGATTTCTTCCCTACCTCGTCACTTTTCATACAACCTCTCCCACAACTTTCTCTGGTCAGCCTCTAATTTCACAGGGTAGATGCTGACCTTCTTCTCAGCCAACCGTCCCAGATCGGGGCTGAGGGGAGAGTGGACATTGTTCCCTAACCCCTCAGCTCCGGTTCAGGATGTTTTTTTTTAACAACCTGCTTCATCCCCACCCATACCTTCCTCACATCCCTTTTCCTCTCCTCTTCAAAATCTATCTTTTTTACGCCGTGTTCAAGGTGGAGCCGCCATGCCGAAGGACTGCCAGGCCACCAGGCGGGAGGGGTGGTCCCAAATGGCGGCGCCTGGCTCTGCCGGGCCTGTAAGCACCTCTTTCAGTGCGGGCTACTGCAAGAGGTGGTGAGCGATTGCGTCCCGTAAAACAAAGAGGGTCACCATGCCCAATGATGAAAAAAAAACACATCTTCCCTTAATTCCCCCTAAAACAACGGAGCCGCCCTCGTGCAGCTCCACAGAAAAGATGGAGGTCTCCCCCCCCCCCCTGTGCTTGCACAGGGGACCCTCCATACCTCTTTAACCGGAGAGGAGGCTTACTCATCTCCTACGCCTACGGGTGTAGGGGACTCCTCCTCACTCCCTGCTCTGGAGGTGCTTTCGGGCACCTCCCTATCTCCAGTGGCAGTCCCTCCTTTGCTTTCTAAGGGGACTGCCAAGAAAGCCAGCAGGCAGCCCATTGCCGACCGCCCCTCGTGCAAGCGGCTCGGTAAGGCAAACCCCCTTAGGGGGGAAAGGGAAGCCAGGCCCTTTCGGTCGCTTCCCTCAAAAGACCTGCTGGCAAAAATATCAAACCTTTCCGGGGTCAAGGCCTGTGCCTCTCCACTAAAGACTTATGAAGCTGCCAAGGGGACCTGCGATGTCCTGGGAGGGGATGGACAACTGGAGGCCCCTCCTGTGATAGACATGGTCCTTGAGGAAAACCAGCCTCAGACGGTAGGGCTTTCCATGGGGGGGAATCCGGGCTCGGCGCCAAGCACCGAACCCGAATCCGCCCCTATGCAAGGTCCTTATCAAACGGCTGTGGATTCTCAGGCAGTACAAGGAGGGGAGGGATCTCCTCCGGATGATGCCACTGCGACCACCAGGACCTTCTCCATTTCGGAGAAGAACCTGGCTGAGGCCGGTCCATCTGGCCTGGGGGCTCTTACCGGCGGGGGTGAGAAGCGGGTTCATTCCCCGCCCTCCTCTCCAAAAAAGAAAAGGACGAAAAAGACCAAAAAGACCAAAAAGACGAAGAAGAATCGGGGCTCCTTTCCATCCGCGGATGCTACGGGGACGGATGGGTCTGCTGCCACTTTGGCAAGCGACCAAGCCAAGATCGGCACATCTGGCCCCTCTGCCCCCCGGGTACGGAGCTCCTGACGATGACGAAGATAAAAAGTGCACAGGGCGGAGCCTCGATGACATCGGGGCCCCTCATTCAGAGGTTACCTGGCGTTTTCGAGCCCGCTGGTTTCAAACGCTTCCTCGTTATTCGCTCCACTGATGGCACCATGTTTTTCAAGGGCAACATGATCCATCAGAGGAGAGGATTAGCTAGTGCAATTGGTAGAGAGCCGAGGGTAACCCGTTTCTCGGACGGGAGCCTTCTGGCGAATGCGGCGAATCCCACCGAGGCGGCCAAGATAAGTGCTCTTCGGACACTTCATGGCACCCCGGTGAGTGTGACGCCGCACTCTACCATGAACTTTGTGAAAGGAGTAGTTTATGCAAGGAAACTCGTTGACTACTCCATTGAGGACATCACCCTAGAGCTGGCCGACCATGGGGCGGTCAAAATTGAACGTGTGATGATAAAACAGGGAGGGGCTTCGAGACCCACCCCTACACTCTTCGTCGCGTTCGACTGTGACAAGCTCCCTGAGTCGGTGCGTGCCGGTTGGTACCGCTACCGCGTGAAGGCATTCGTGCCACTGCCGCGGCGGTGCTATTACTTTCACCGCTTCGGCCATACGAATCGCTCATATAGACGTGCAAAGTCGGGGTCACCCGAAGTATGTGTAAATTGCTCCAAGGTCGCACACAATAAGTCCAAATCGTGTGTGGCCAAGTGTGTCAATTGCGGAGAGCTTCACCCTGCTTCTTCGAAGCAACGTGGTGCATATCTCCTTGAGAAAGAAATCCTCGCCGTTCAGGCCCAGGATCGACTATCATTCTGCAAGGCAAAGGACTTGGTCCTGGCGCGCCCGGCTCTGCCTGGGACGTCATATGCCTCAATAGTTAGAAAGGCACCCTCTGCTCCTGGCCCATCCAGGCCAACGAGCACGGTTGTTTCCGCGCCCATTCGGAGCCCTTCTGCGGGCTCTACCCAACCTGGGTGCCCCCCTGGTAAAGCTCGCGGCAAAAAGGTTTTATACCTTGCCCCGGCTAAAACCAGGGCTCCCCCATCTTGCCCCAGCGTGACCGTTTCCCGTAAGGCGAAACGGCCACGCGCCTCCACCGAGTCGTTAGACTCGCAGGAGGCAACACCCCTGAAGATGGTCGCTAGGCCATCTTCCGGGGTTCCTAAAGCTTTTTCCCGAAAGGAGGACAGCAACAAAGGAGCTTCGGCCCCTTCGCCCACGCCCCGAGGTGGAGCGAGTTGCTCGGAGACGGTGGTTTGTCGAAAACAGGGCCCCGCCGCCTCCGAAGCTGCAACGCCCGCCTGAGGTTTCGAGGCGGAGGGAGGAAAAGACTCGCATGGCGAGCCCAACCTCCCCCAATAAGTTCTCGAAGGCAACAACGCCTTTAGCGCTTTGTCCGGCCAACAGCGCCCAGGGTTCTGCCCCCGGGAAGCGTACGGCCATTCCCGTGAGGGTCTTCAATTCGAGGAGAACCCCCGCGTCTCCTCCGAGCTAGGCCTGGAGGGCATATTCCTTCAATGGAATTGCCGTGGACTCCGGGCCAACTGGGAGGAGCTGCAGAGGCTCGTCTCGTCCCGTTCCCCGTTAGCTATTTTTTTGCAGGAGACCATGCTAGGCGCGTACCCGCTGCCTGCCCTCCCGGGGTATAAGGGTCTTGCGACCCCACCACCGCAGGATAGCCGGGCTGGGGGATGCGCGGTTTACACCCGGCATGATGTCTCCGTTCTTCCTTTCTCTTTAGATACCTCCTTTCAGGCAGTGGCTGTGCAGCTGCACCTGGATAGGAGGTATACTATCATTTTTGCGTACATTCCACCGTCAGCTAACTTCGACGCGGGGGACTTTCGCCGCGTCGTGGCACGGTTGCCGAGGCCCTATCTCTTGTTTGGAGATCTGAACGGCAGGCATCCTCTCTGGGAAGATTACTCCATAAATCCTAGGGGACAAGTCCTGGCCGATCTGATCGAAGAGCTTGAGATGGGTGTCCTAAACGTGGATGAGTTTACGCATCACTGTCCGAAAACCGCTTCATTTTCTTGCCTTGACCTATCTTTGTGCTCTTCCGATGCACAGCCTGATTTTGATTGGGGTTGGTCGATGACCTCCATGGTAGTGATCACTTTCCCATTCAAATATCATTTTCAGGGCAACTGCCGCCTGTGAGACCACCTCCGTGGTGCTTGGCGCGGGCGCGGTGGCCTGCATTTCAGGAAATGACTGAATTCTCTATCTCAGTCGAGGAGTTTAGGTCGGTAGATGAGGCCGTTGAGTTCTTCTCCGGCAAACTCATCGCCGTGGGCCTGACTACTATTCCTAGGACGTCTGGCCGTTTTGCACGCCGACCACTCCCATGGTGGTCGGCCGAGTGTGAGACGGCCCTCAAACAGAAGCGTTATGCCTACATGCGCTATAAGCGCCGCCCGAACGATTTCACAGTATGTGAATTTCATCGGGCTAGGGCTAGGTTCCGGTATATTTCGAAGCACGCCCGCCACTCTTCTTGGCGGGCATACGTGTCTTCACTTAACGGGAAGACCCCTTTAGCTGAGGTGTGGAAGCGAGTCAAAAGGATTCGGGGCAAGTTCTCGCAGGACCCCCCTCCCTTTCTCCAGGAGAATGGGACCACAATCTCGGACCCCGCGTCCGTGGCGGAATCCTTCGCGCCCGCTTTCTCCGCATTCTTTAGCCGGAATGCTGCTCCGCCAACATTCAATGCACGTCGTGATGTCGTGGAAGGCCGCCGACTGGACTTTACCTCCAGAGGCGGAGATTTATTCAACGACAAGTTTACTGTGAGTGAGTTGCGTTCCACTCTCGCTTCGTGCGTGTACACCACCCATGGTCCGGACGATGTCCCGTACGCCATCCTTCGACACCTGGGTGAGCGAGGCATGGCCTTTCTGTTAGATTTGTTCAACATGATCTGGGTGGAAGGTCTTCTCCCAGACTCCTTGCGAATCGCTACTGTGCTCGCCTTTCGCAAGCCGGGGAGAGATCACTCTACTCCGACCGGTTTCCGCCCAATCTCTCTAACCTCTTGCGTGTGCAAGTTGATGGAGAAATTGGTAAATGTTAGATTAGCCTATTTCCTGGACAGCGGAGGCCATCTGTCTTCTGCACAGTGCGGCTTCCGTAAGTTCCACTCCACGTCGGATGCTCTGCTCCGACTGGAAAATGCCGTCTGCGAGGCTTTTCTTCGTAGACAGCACTACGCCACGGTGTTTTTTGATCTTGAGAAGGCCTATGATACCGCATGGCAATACGGTATCATGGAGACTCTCCACACGATGGGGGCGAGGGGACGCCTCCAAATGTTTATATCTGAATTTTTGCGAGATCGTCGATTCCGCGTACGGGTGGGGGGAGCCCTCTCCGGCCTAAAGGAGCAGGAAGAGGGTGTCCCGCAGGGAAGTGTCCTCAGTATCACACCCTTTGCCCTGAGCATCAACGGCATCACCTCGGTGCTGCCGGAAGATGTTCTCGCTACGCTCTACGTGGACGACCTTTCGATCTCTTTTGGCGCGTCGACTCCGACAGGCATTGAACCGCGTCTCTCGCTATGCCGAAGCGCACAGGTTTCGGTTTTCTTTGGCCAAGACTAAAGTCTTGTACTTCTGCCACCATCCACGGCTCCACCCTGACCCAGACTTGTTTCTTAATGGGGTGCGCCTGGATGTGGTTGAGTCGCACCGTTTCCTTGGTCTTGTATTCGACCGACGTCTCACCTGGGAGGCTCATATTCGCAGCCTTAGGGTCTCTTGTACCCGCGCCATGGACATTCTCCGTTCCGTGACGTTCAGCGCTTGGGGCGCTGATAGGGCTACTGCCTTACTTTTTTATCGATCCTTTGTTCACTCGAAGCTCGACTACGGATGCGAGTTTTATGCATCCACAGCCGAGCGTTTATTGCGGAAGATGGATTCGATCCACCACACCGCCCTTTGCCTTGCAACCGGTGCCTTCCGCACTTTTCCCATTGAGAACCTGTTGGTCGATGCTGGGGAGATGCCACTCGCTCTACGCCGCGGGCAGACTGTACGCGCGAGCCCGGCGCCTCCCTCAGTCGCCAACAGCTCTCACTGCATCCGCAGCTGATCTCGATGGTGCCTATGCCGCCGAGAGACGCCAGTCATACCCTAAGCCCTGGGTTTAGGGCCAGGAAACTCATTCGAGAGCTAGATATAGCTCTCGGGCCGGTGGTGCCCCTGGTTCTGCCCAGGACGCCACCCTGGAGGGTACCACATTTGGCTATTTGTCGCCACGCCTCTGCTCCCAAAGCTTGTACTGCGCCAGGAGTATTGCGTTCGACCTTTTTTGGAGCACACATCGAGTCACGCTGGTACCGTGACAGTGTATACGGATGTCTCCAAGTCCCAAAAGGGGGTCGGCTTCCACGCCGTATCCCCTCTGTTTAAAGTCAGCGGGGCTCTACCAAGCGCTGCGTCTGTCTTCACGGCCGAGCTGGTGGCAATACACCACTCGGTACGGGAGATTACGCGACGTGCCCGGTTCGGAGACCGGATTGTGATCTATAGCGACTCACAAAGCGCCCTGAGTGCTCTCGGGGCATTGGAATCTCCGCATCCCCTGGTTCGCGATATCCGTGACGCCACGGTTTTGGCGAGCCGGGCAGATGTCGAGATTATCTTCTGCTGGGTTCCTGGACATGTAGGAATTGCGGGGAATGAGCGCGCCGATGAGGGCGCCAAAGAGTCCGCGAGGACTCTGCGACCGGACCAGCGTTTCGCTCTTCCTCACACCGACTACATGGCAGGAATACGGGCAGCTCTTCGGACTGCTTGGCAAAGAAGATGGGAGACGGTCGAAGGGAACTTAAAGTTGCGTGCCATTGCGCCGCGACTATTCCCATGGACCTATCCCCCAATGCCGCGGCGGCTTCAGGTTGCTTTCTGTCGTCTCCGAATCGGACACACTCGTGTGACGCATCGCTATCTGATGGAGCACTCGCCTGCGCCCTATTGCAACGACTGCGTCGTCCCCCAGACTGTTCGGCACATTCTTGTCGAATGTCCCAGTCTGGGTGATCTTCGCGCACGACACCTGTCCCGGTACCGGGATGGGCGGGGTCGCTACCGCCTGTCCCTTGTGCTCGGGACAGATTCGTGCGCACTGACTTGTGGACTTGTTGACTTCTTGGGGGAGGCCGGCCTTCTCCCTATTATTTAAGCAAGGTTTGTTTGTTTTGTTTTTTGTTGTTTTTTTTGCATTTTTTGTTTTTTGTTTGTTTTTTTTTCTTTAGTTGCACGCTCCTGCGCCGGGGGGACCTCTCCCCGACGCACCAGCTTGCTTCCTTTCCCCCTTTTGGGGTGTTGTTTTTTTTTTTTCTCTCTTTAATTTCATTTTAAAGTAGCCTAGAACTAGGCCAGTTTTAATACGGCGACTAATGCCCAAGTAGGCAGTCGCCAGATGAGCTCTTAAAAAAAACAAAAAAACAAAACAAAAACGGACTGTGATCTATAGCGGCTCACAAAGCGCCCTGAGTGCTCTCGGGGCATTGGAATCTCCGCATCCCCTGGTTCGCGAAATCCGTGACGCCACGGTTTTGGCGAGCCGGGCAAATGTCGAGATTATCTTCTGCTGGGTTCCTGGACATGTAGGAATTGCGGGGAATGAGCGCACCGATGAGGGTGCCAAAGAATCCGCTAGGACTCTGCGACCAGACCAGCGTTTCGCTCTTCCTCACACTGACTACATGGCAGGAATACGGGCAGCTCTTCGGACTGCTTGGCAAAGAAGATGGAAGACGGTCGAAGGGAACTTCAAGTTGCGTGCCATTGCGCCGCGACTGTTCCCATGGACCTATCCCCCAATGCCACGGCGGCCTCAGATTGTTTTCTGTCGTCTCCGAATCGGGCACACTCGTGTGACGCATCGCTATTTGATGGAGCGCTCGCCTGCGCCCTATTGCAACGACCGCGTCGTCCCCCAGACTGTTCGGCACATTCTTGTCGAATGTCCCAGTCTGGGTGATCTTCGCGTACGACACCTGTCCCGGTACCGGAAGTGGCGGGGTCGCTACCGCCTGTCCCTTGTACTCGGGACGAGTGCGTGTAGTTTGACTGGTGGACTTATTGACTTTTTGGGGAAGGCCAGCCTTCTCCCTTTCATTTAACCCGGTTTAATTGTTGTTGTTGTTTTTGTTATTGTTTTTGTTATTGCTTTGTTATTGTTATTTTTATTTCTTTTTATTGTTTCCTGTTCAATTTTTTAAAGTAGCCTAGAACTAGGCTGTTTGTTTACGGCAACTTATGCCTAAGTCGGCAGTCGCCAGATAGCCCCTTAATTAAAAAAAAAAAAAATCATGTGACTCTTTGTCTTAATTCTTGAGGCTCTATTAATAACTTATTAAGACACTGTCTGTCTACTTGTCTGTCTACCAATTCCAAAGAAAGGAACATAAGACTAGAAAATATTTACGCTTCATTTCCGTTTTTTTTGATGGCTATTACAAACCAGAAAAGACGCAGGAGAAATTAGGCGGAGAGGTGACGCTTCGAATCCTTTAATTATTAATGGTTGAAACCTTTACAGTGAATATACAGGGTGTCCCGAAAGCCTGGACGCAGGCAAAATGCATATTTTTAATAAAACAATTAAATTAGATTTTATTTAGCTTTAACTGTATTTTATTGAATTGAATTATTATTAAATAACATCTTGGATGCGATTTCCACCATTTGTGGTGCAAAGTTCGGTGCGCTTTGCGAGATTCACCCGACGAACGCGATGCGTTGACTCCAAATTTCCCTCAATTTGAACACATACATTTATGAGGCTCTTTTTTCTCTCGGGTGTCTCGAATCATTGAATAGACCTGCGCTTTTGGCATACCCCAGAAAGGGAAGTCAAGTGGGGTAAGATAAAATCAACCAAGGCACCATTGAGTACACCTTCTTTAGCATAACCCAGAAAGGAAAGCCAAGTGGGGTAAGATAAAATCAACCAGGGCACCATTGAGTACACCTTTTTTAGCATACCCCAGAAAGGAAAGCCAAGTGGGGTAAGATAAAATCAACCAGGGCATCATTGAGTACACCTTCGTTAGCATGCCCCAGAAAGGGAAGTCAGGTGGGGTAAGATAAAATCAACCAGGGCACCATTGAGTACACCTTCTTTAGCATACCCCAGAAAGGAAAGACAAGTGGGGTAAGATAAAATCAACCAGGGCACCATTGAGTACATCTTCTTTAGCATACCCCAGAAAGGGAAGTCAAGTGTGGTAAGATAAAATCAACCAGGGCACCATTGAGTACTCCTTCTTTAGCATGCCCCAGAAAAGGAAGTCAAGTGCGGTAAGATAAATCAACCAGGGCATCATTGAGTACACCTTCTTTAGCATGCCCCAGAAAGGGAAGTCAAGTGGGGTAAGATAAAATCAACCAGGGCACTATTGAGTACACTTTCTTTAGCATACCCTTGAAAAAGAACTCAACCTGGGTAAGGTCTGGTGAACGAAGAAACCATTATGATACTTCCTTTGTGTCCAGACTTTAGGGACACCTTGTATAACGATGTATCCCTCTTTGTTTATCTATCTCACTTACACCAACTTCTCCACTTTCTTTTACAAACTTTATTTACAATTGTTTCTCCACTAGATTTTTACCCGTTTTTTTTTACACTTTGTATTCAATGAATCCACGTTTTTCCTTCATCTATCTCTTCATCTCATTGTTTCTATATAAAGTATAATTGTACTCTTTAGTACAATTTTACTCTTTAGTCCCATCAAATTCCTTCCAAAAACACTTCTCTCAGAGCGGATTTGCTTTGCCACTTCTTGAAACCCTGGATGAGTGGCAATCAAGTAGGTATCCTCAATGAACAGATTCAAGAAATGATTCTTATTTGTAAATGAATCATTTCCTGGATCCGTTCATTGAGGAAAATACTTGATTGCCACTCATCCATGAGAATTAAGAGATAGAAACATTGTACAGAATTAATCTAGAAAATTATTGTAAAAATATTAACATTTGGAATTAACATAATTATTTTATGGAATTAATGTAGGGAATTATTTTACATAAATGATGGACAAAATTAATTTAGTGTACAAAATTAATGTGCATAATTAGTGAACACATTTAATTTCCAAACTTAATTTTCAAAATTAATGTAAAGATAATATAATTTACAGAATTAAAATACCAAATTATTTTAAAGAATTAAGTAACTGGACGCCCTTACCAAATTAATGTACATATATAACTTACCAAATTGAAGTTGGAAATTATTTTACAGAATTAAATGACTTTCCTGAATTAATATAGAGATTAAACCTCACAAATAGTTCGAAATCTCGAACCTCCTTGTTCTTAGGAAGGGATTGTTTCTAAATGGACGTACTGTATGGTTGCCTACTTTTGCTGTTCGATCTTTTTATCTTCCTGACATTCAGACTTTTCTTCATGCATTACTTCGTATATGTACCTCTTTTCTTAATTTTATTCCATTTAAAGCAAGTTAATCAATCGCTATTATTGAATCATACCATTACACATTTTATATAGTACTCTCCTCTTTTGGCTAGACAAGCTGTGTAGCTTCCATACAATTTCCCTCTACTAACCTGACTTCACTCATCAGAACTTCTTTGCATAAAATTCTAGTGGATAATCCAACGTTGGCTATCCACTTTTATGTTGAAATAAAATAATGGAATTATCCATATAGTGCAATCATTTACATATACAGTCATGACCAAATTATTTTAGAGTAATATATTATCTTCATTCGTTTTTGTAAATTTAGGTGATAACAATAATTATTATAATAGTTAAATTATTGCAGGTTTATTAAAATGTCAGTATTTAAAATGAAAGGAGAAAACAGTGCATTTCTTCGCTGACTCCAAAAATCGCTGTCGTCCTGTTTTTGAAAAAGGTGAGTTTCAGTCACTGGAGCTTTGCTATTTAATCAAGAAGGTAAAATGATTATAAATATGAGTTAAATTAATGATGCTGTGTATATGTAATATATTTAGTTATTTTTTTAAATAAAAGTTTGAATCTTTTTCAATTCCAGATTTTTTTTTCCAAAGCGCACAACCATTGTTGCTCTGCAGCATAGTGGCTTGAAATACATGGAGATGGTTGCTAAGGGCATTGCCTCAAGGAGTACCCTCTTTTGGATCATTAATTAATTGAAGGTCTGCATAGAAGCCTCATCTTACTAAGAAGATCCTTACGGATATGCTTCATTTTTGTAAGAAATATAAATAATACCAGGGCCTTCAAAAGGTTCGTGGAAAAAGTACACAATTAAAAATCATATGAAAGGATTTGGATGTCAGTGTACCTGAACGATCTTGACCAAACGTGTTATAATGTGTTCTAACATGAACGCTTAAATGCATGTGACAACGCGGCGCCGCCAGTTGGAATCAGCACCCGTTCAAGCAACATGGTTTCCTTCAAAATCGAGGCCAGGACAAACAGCAAATTCATGGTGAAGTTCGGAGGGAAGAACAGCCAAATCATTGGCTCTCTGGAACAAGTTTATGATGACGATGCCCCAAAGAAGTCAACAACCTAAAAATGGATAAGTTGTTTCAAAAGTGGAAGAAATGAGATTTAAGATGATCCCCGCAGTGGTAGGCCATCCACGTCAGTTTGCGTGGAAAACATTGATGCTGTTCGCGACCGGATTGAAAAGGATAGACGAATAATCACTTAATCAGTAGCAGACCACACGACATCTCCATGCGTTCTACACACGCAATTGTGGGAGAGAGTTTGAGGCTAAGCAAGCTTTCCACTCGATGGGTTCCCAGGCTGTTGTGCCCAGATCAGCAGCAAACAAGGTGTCGTGGTATACGGCCGAGTACGTATGTACGTTTGCTCCGTACATGAGTAACTCCGTTCCACTTTTCTCTAAGAGTGCTTTAACTTTACTTTGGTTCTCTAACCAGGGAGGATTCGTAATATTATATATCTATTGCCATTTGCAGCGTTTCGAGGATTGAATTAAACAGCTCGGACAAAAATATACATTTAATTACATAAAAAAAATGAAATATTAAAACTTCAAATATACTAATGTTATAATAAGAGGATCTAATAAAAATGAACACTACCAATAAGAAATACGCGATGGTTGACACAAAATTCACTTTCGCACGGAATGGTAACTAACGAATATGAATGAGTTTTGGATTCCTTTTACCTTTAACTAAGAGGGAGTCTGGAGTTGGATGATCTTGAACGAGAACCTCTTCGATGCGATGATTAGAGATGAGTTGGACGGGAGCCTTCTCGCTCCCGTGCCCCGGGGAAGCATCTGGACACTTTACATGTACAGAATATTCATCATTGTTCGCATTTTATACGACACCAGCGCAAATAGGATGACGAACTTTCATTTTTTTTTGTGTAAAAAAGCGAAGAACAAACCTTGCATTCAATTTCCTCTTCCCAGTCTTTTGCACAATATGATGACAATCCTGCTTGCTAATATCCAGTTCTTCCGATAAATACCATTATGAGTGACTTTTCGATTAGCTTGAATAAAGGTTTTTATTCACTCAATGTTTTCTGTACTACCAGTACATATTAGAAGGACGCTCAAATCTTCTATTATCTTCAGTTGATTGTCTATCATCACTAAAACGTTTACCCCACTCAAAGACATACGTGCGTGACAATGTATTTTGTCCTTATTCTTCCTCTTCATTGACTCTATACAGTTTAGATTCAGTTTTTCTAAGATTCATCAGAACATTATACTAGCTCTTTATTCTCCCATTTTTGAAGAAAAGGAATCATAAAAAGAACAAATTTAAGAAATAGCATAAGATGACTTCTCTCTTAGAATCATACTGGAAAGCAGGGTTGCCACGAAATAAAAATAAACTGTACCAAATTGAAACATCAAAGAGTACCAAATCAAATATCTCATCATCTTTATCCTAAACTACTATCTCACAATGTGGGTTTGGCACTTATCAATACCACACCGGTTTCGTGTGCACGGGTTCTTAGGCCAACGACCTCTAACTGGAATTAGTTGGCCTTTACTGCACGCGCCAAACACAGTATAGGTGCTCTTCAGCCCCACACAAAGAACCAAAGATTGAATTAAAAAGGCTGAAGTCATAGGCCGCCAGTTTTTCTTCCTTACCATTGGTTCCAAAAGGTTCCCTTGAAGGTTGCCGCCAAGGTTTGCTAATGGACCCAAGCAACAGACTTTTTCTTCGTAGTGTAATCCATTTTAAGTTGTGGTTGACATTCTATATCCACCCTTCGTTTTAATGGTAGTAACAGTGGGAGATATTCTTTCAGCAGCAGCTGAACACTGTGGTAGCGACATCAAACTCATCATGAAATTTGAAAAATGGAGATAACGGCAATTACTGCTAGTTTTTTCTCGAGATAATTCAAGCTAAAATATCTTTGGTTCTAAAACGACCTTTAAGCTTTTAATCTCTCTCATCAAGCCTGACTTCTCTTTCTATTTTAGTCAATTCTTCAAATTCATATATGATTTGAGAATTTAATTGCTAGAGAAATGATTGATGCGAGGATTTGCTTTACATCTAAGACTTAAATGTGAAGATGTAAATGTTTCTCGCCAATATTTCTCGATAAACTGGTACTTATTTGCATGCTATAGATGCACATAAATGCAGCGAATGGCAAATGCATCTTCGAATAAATAAATTTGGCTTTTTTACTAATGCTTAAACACAACTTTACTTTTCCATCATTACACTTGCATTATGAAAGCAGGCGCAGATCAATGGGGGTTGGGGGCTAGAGGGCTGAACCCCGTCCCTATTTAAGACCCGTTTATGTTTATATTTATTTTTTTAAGCTATGCTTGTATTAAGCTATTCGGAAAGATTTATGCAATAATAATAACATATATGAAAAATAGTTTCCTTAAGCCATTGAAATCGAATGTACCTTATATGATACATGTCTAAAATACCGTTACGATCGAATGTATCTTATATGATACATGTCTAAAATACAGGTAAATCTCCAAAATAATTACTAAATTCAGTATTATACTTTAGCTGACGCTTATAAACAACAATTCATAATTTTCTGATGTGTGAAAAAAAACATCGAATCTGAGTGAGTTAGTGCTCACTCTTGTGTGAGATACTGCTATTTATTATCAATGTTATGTAAGATAACCATTATTAATCATCAATGACCTTTTCTCAGACTACTAGTAGGGAGGAATTCAGGTTAGATCCTCCCCTCTCCCTAATTTTTATCTTGGATTCGCCATTGTATCAAATGTAAATGCAGTTAAATTTTGAAACGGAAAAATCTTTTCTTGAAAAAAGTTAAGAATCAATTTGTACGATTTTGTACTTTTAATAATGTCAATAATTTATCACATGTTTTCTAACACTGCTTATCGTAAAACCTAACAATCACATAGGGTGTTTAACAATTGATAGCATGTTGTTTTATCAACTATTAATGAATATTTGGGGTCCTTTAATTCCCTTGTAGTTTCCTTAAAATATGCGCCCGATAACATTAAGAAAAATGCGAAACAAACCTTGTAATTTATCGATAAAGGAAATGGAAAGATTATTTTCATCAATAAATGCACATAATTTCAATTCTGCTGTTACACATTTAGTCACAAGGGACTTTGAAGGTTTCATGTATTTAGTAACTTTATGGCTTTGACAAATCACAGTCATATTTTTCACATGTTTTTTCGTTTTACTGTGCCTGTCAAGAAGTATGACACTTACGATAACTTATTGCTAAACAGACCTTTCTAAGTAATTTGTCTTTATTACACTTACATATATCTTTCCAAACAACCATAAATCACTCATCTGAAATTTATGGTCATAAGTTAAACAGCTCTTTTGCCAAAGAACTCGTGCTACTTCATCAGTATTGCCTTTATCAGTAACACGTTTTTATGACCGCTCATTTTAGAGTAGTATTGTAAAGATCTTTTGGATAAAAATAGTATCCTTTTATGTGCAAAAATAGCCTCAAAACTGATAATCTAAAGATAACATTTGACGGCTTAATACAGAGGAGAAACGACGTTATCCTGCTTCAAACTGCATATCAATTTCCCAAAGGTAAAAGGGAACGCAGTCAAGTTTCAATTTGTCACAACATAAGCGTTAACCGTCGGTTCGGCGATAATACTGCCACTAAGTTTGCCTCAGTGAAACAATCTCTACTCTTCATTCTGAAATAACAGATTGATCCTGGCTTTATCATAACCGAACTAAATGTTCTGTTAGTTTCAAACTTGATCATTTTTATTTAAAAAGTACTACAAAAGACCGATTTACATTAAAAACGTACTTAAATATTGTAAATAGTACCAAATCTGGTATTATTGTACCAAATGTGTCAATTCTGCTGGGAAGGACCATTGCAGAGTGGGTTTATATTGGTGCTTTTAAACGCGTCCTTCCATTAAAGAGGCAGGTAAGCGAATGAATATTGAATTGATAGAGGAGGTGTAAAGTAAAAATGAACAGGTGATTAAAAGAGTAAGAAAATAACAAATAGACGCCTTTGGAATAAGGATGAATGAGAATCAGGATGGGAACAGGAAGCTTATCGCGAAGGAAGTGTGAAGAGTAAGTAACCAGGAGGAGAATAGCAGGAGGAGAATGGCAGGGTAGTTGTGAACAATGAGGAGGTCAAGAGTAAATAACAAGGATACTTTGATGAGTTGTATAAGGTGTATATGGAAGATTATGTAAATGTAAATATGATTGGAGGCGTGGGGAAAAATGGGGTTTTGCATAAAGTTATAGAATGGATAAGTGTGCAAAAGGTTGTTAGTGGTGTGAGAGGTTTGAAAAATTGGGATGGCAGCTGGAGTATATTGTGTAGTTGCTGAAAGCTAAAAGGTGCTGATGATTGTGTATGGAATTGATCTGGTGTATGTTATGTAGTGTATTTAAAATGAAGGTGTGTCTGATCTTTCAATTTTTTACGACGATCGGAGCAAAAGTGTAATATTATATAATTTCCTATATTTTCCTCTTCATTTGCCGTATTGTTTATATATAATTTATTATTATTTCAATTTCATTTTTCATCTATGCTCGGTATATTTCATTTTGAATTTCTCAGTTTACTGCAATTCATCGTTATTTGCAGGAGTGATCAAATTTTGGGTGGGTACAAAGAAGAGCTTGGTTTGAAATTAAGTATCAAATTATGAGGGTTTAACTTTTAATGTGAGTTTGGGTTTGATATTAGAGAGTTCGATATTAGATCTCTATTTCGTAATTGTTTCTCTTTTGTCTTGTTAAGGTTGAAAATGCGTCACTCTCCCTTACTTTGATGTCGTAGTGAACGATTCTGAGAGTTTCATTGACTAATCGAAAGGATCTGGTTCGATCCCCATTTAACGTTTGTATCTTTTAAAAGTAATATTACTCATTTTGTAATAGTTGTATTAGTTTATAGTACTAACTTTTTACTGTTTTAATTAATATTTATTTTTATTTAATTGTTTAAAACATTACTTGTGATTAAATTATCACGTTGGTATGTTCTAACTTTTTCCAAAGTTTTAAGCTTTGAGTTTTCACGGGCTTAAGCTTTAGACTTTAATGTAATTACTTTAGAGTTAATGATTTAAGTTTAGGTGGGAATAATTATTCCTATTACCCTCCTTCGTATTAAAAATCTGAAAAGTTTAACGATAAAAACATAAGATTTAGATTAAGTTTGACCTAATTTTATTCCGTTGCTCGTCCAGCAAAAGCAAGGCTATGGTTTTAAGCCTCTACCCACCCTGTTGGACAAGAACAAATAGAGTGGTTAGAGCGGTTACAGTCATTTCCAACTGGATAAGACACGTCCACCACACCAGGATACAATCCTGGTGTAGGACCACCCCACCTGGATTTATTCATGTGAGGTTAAGTTGCTACCAAAAGGGGGTGGTCTAAATTTCCCCACCATGCAACCACCTCCCTACACTTTCAGCTGGTCCCTCAGGACATACATACAGAAAGCGCAGGCTCAATTAATTGTGGTAACGTTGATGAGGCTTTCTCCCTTAATATCCCTTAACGCGTTGGAGGGAGCAGAAATGTCAGCTGCTCCTGGGGAGAAATTAACAACATTGTTCAGTTGGTTAGTCATATTTTCCTTTCCTTTCGCTCGGACGAGTTGTCCTTCTTCATCATTGGATGGAAGATTCGTTAGAGGCAGTGGTTTTCTTCCTTTCCTTGCGCTCGGACGAGTTGTCCTTTTTCACCATTGGATGGAAGATTCGTTAGAGGCAGTGGTTTTCCTCCTTTCCTTCCGCTCGGACGAGTTGTCCTTTTTCACCTTTTTGATGGAAGATTCGTTAGAGGCAGTGGTTTTTTTTCTTTCCTACCGCTCGGACGAGTTGTCATTTTTTACCATTGGATGAAAGATTCGTTAGAGGCAGTGGTTTTCCTCCTTTCCTTGCACTCGGACGAGTTGTCCTTTTTCACCTTTTTAATGGAAGATTCTTTAGAGGCAGTGGTTTTCTTCCTTTCCTTCCGCTCGGACGAGTTGTCCTTTTTCACCATTGGATGGAAGATTCATTAGAGGCAGTGGTTTTCTTCCTTTCCGCTTGCTCGGACGAGTTGTCCTTTTTCACCTTTGGATGGAAGATTCATTAAAGGCAGTGGTTTTCTTCCTTTCCTTCCGCTGGACGAGTTTTCCTTTTTCACTATTAGATGAAAGATTCGTTAAAGGCAGTGTTTTTCTTCCTTTCCTTCCGCTCGGACGAGTTGTCCTTTTTCACCTTTGGATGGAAGACTCGTTAGAGGCAGTGGTTTTCTTTCTTTCCTTCCGCTCGGACGAGTTGTCCTTTTTCACCATTGGATGGAAGATTCGTTAGAGGCAGTGGATTTCTTCCTTTCCTTCCACTCGAACGAGTTGTCCTTTTTCACCATTGGATGGAAGATTCGCTAGAGGCAGTAGTTTTCTTCCTTTCCTTCCGCTGGACGAGTTTTCCTTTTTTATCATTGGATGGAAGATTCGTTAGAGGCAGTGGTTTTCTTCCTTTCCTTCCGCTCGGACGAGTTGTCCTTTTTCATCATTGGATGGAAGATTCGTTAAAGGCAGTGGTTTTCCTCCTTTCCCTTCGCTCCGACGAGTTGTCCTTAATCACCATTGGATGAAAGATTCGTTAGAGTCAGTAGTTTTCTTCCTTTCCTTCCGCTGGACGAGTTTTCCTTTTTCACCATTGGATGGAAGATTCGTTAGAGGCAGTGGTTTTCTTCCTTTCCTTCCGCTCGGACGAGTTGTCCTTCTTCATCATTGGATGGAAGATTCGTTAAAGGCAGTGGTTTTCCTTCTTTCCCTTCGCTCGGACGAGTTGTCCTTAATCACCATTGGATGGAAGATTCGTTAGAGGCAGTGGTTTTTTTCCTTTCCTTCTGCTCGAACGAGTTGTCCTTCTTCATCATTGGATGGAAGATTCGTTAAAGGCAGGGGTTTTCCTCCTTTCCTTCCGCTCGGACGAGTTGTCCTTTTTTACCATTGGATGGAAGATTTGTTAGAGGCAGTGGTTTTCTTCCTTTTCCTACCGCTCGGACGAGTTGTCCTTCTTTATCCTTAGATGGAAGATTCGTTAGAGGCAGAGGTTCTCCTCCTTTCCTTCCGCTTGGACGAGTTGTCCTTTTTCACCATTGGATGGAAGATTCGTTAGAGGCAGTGGTTTTCTTCCTTTCCTTCCGCTCGAACGAGTTGTCCTTTTTGACCATTGGATGGAAGATTCGTTAGAGGCAGTGGTTTTCTTCCTTTCCTTGCGCTTGGACGAGTTGTTCTTCTTTATCATTTGATGGAAGATTTGTTAGAGGCAGTGGTTTTCTTTCTTTCCTTGCACTCGGACGAGTTGTCCTTCTTCTTCATTGAATGGAAGATTCGTTAGAGGCCTTTGTTTTCTTCCTTTCCTCCCGCTGGACGAGTTTCCCTTTTTCACTATTAGATGGAATATTCGTTAGAGGCAGTGGTTTTCTTCCTTTTCTTTCCGCTGGACGAGTTGTCCTTTTTTACTATTAGATGGAAGATTTGTTAGAGGCAGTGGTTTTCTTCCTTTCCTACTGCTCAGACGAGTTGTCCTTCTTCATCATTTAATGGAAGATTTGTTAGAGGCAGAGGTTTTCCTCCTTTCCTTCCGCTCGGACGAGTTGTTCTTTTTCACCATTGGATGGAAGATTCGTTAGAGGCAGTGGATTTCTTTCTTTTCTTCCGCTCGGACGATTTGTCCTTTTTTACCATTGGATGGCAGATTCGTTAGAGACAGTGGTTTTCTTTCTTTCCTTCCGCTTGGACGAGTTGTCCTTTTTCACCATTGGATGGAAGATTCGTTAGAGACAGTGGTTTTCTCTCTTTCCTTCCACTCGGACGAGTTGTCCTTTTTCACCATTGGATGGAAGATTCGTTAGAGGAGGTGGTTTTCCTCCTTTCCTTCTGCTCGGATTAGTTTTCCTTCTTCACCCGTTGGATTGAAGATTCGTTAGAGGCAGTGGTTTTCTTTCTTTCCTTGCGCTCGGACGAGTTGTCCTTCTTCATCATTGGATGGAAGATCCGTTAGAGGCAGTTGTTTTCTTCCTTTCTTTCCGCTTGGACGAGTTGTCTGACTTTAACATAGGATGGAAGATTCGGTAGAGGCATTGGTTTTCTTCCTTTCTTTTTACTTGAATGAGTTGTCCTTCTTTATCATTGGATGGAAGATTCGTTCGAGGCAGTGGTTTTCTTCCTTTCATTCTGCTCGGACGAGTTGTCCTTTTTTTTCACCATTGGATGTTGAATTCTTCAGAGGCAGTGTTCTTCTTCCTTTCCTTCCGCCCTGGCGAGTTGTCTTGTTTCACCATTGGATGGCAGATTCGTTAGAGGCAGTGTTCTTCTTCCTTTCCTTCCGCCCTGGCGAGTTGTCTTGTTTCACCATTGGATGGCAGATTCGTTAGAGGCAGTGGTTTTCTTCCTTTCCTTTCGCTCGGACGAGTTGTCCTTCTTTACTATTAGATGGAAGATTCGTAAGAGGCAGTGGTTTTCTTTCTTTCCATCCGCTCGGACAAGTTTTCCTTTTTTACTATTGGATGGAAGATTCGTTAGAGGCAGTGGTTATATTCCTTTCCTACCACTTGGACAAGTTGTCCTTCTTTATTATTGGATGGAAGATTCGTTAGAGGCAAAGGTTTTCCTTCCTTTCCTTACGCTCGGACGAGTTTTCCTTGTTCACCACTGGATGGAAGATTCGTTAGAGGCAGTGGTTTTCTTCCTTTTCTTCCGCTCAGACGAGTTGTCCTTTTTCACCATTGGATGAAAGATTCGTTAGGAGCAGTGGTTTTCTTCCTTTCCTTTCGCTCGGACGAGTTGTCCTTTTTCACCATTGGATGGAAGATTCGTTAGAGGCAGTTGTTTTCTTCCTTTCCTTCTGCTCGAACGAGTTGTCCTTCATGACGATTGGATGGAAGATTTGTTAGAGGCAGGGGTTTTCTTCCTTTCCTTTCGCTCGGACGAGTTGTCCTTTTTCACCATTGGATGGAAGATTCGTTAGAAGCAGTGGTTTTCTTCCTTTCCTTTCGCTCGGACGAGTTGTCCTTCATGACGATTGGATGGAAGATTCGTTAGAGGCAGTGGTTTTTTTCCTTTCCTTCTGCTCGAACGAGTTGTTCTTTATGACGATTGGATGGAAGTTTTGTTAGATGCAGTGTTTTTTTTCCTTTCCTTCTACTCGAACGAGTTGTACTTCATGACCATTGGATGGACGATTCGTTAGAGGCAGTGGTTTTCTTTCTTTCCTTCAGCTCGAACGAGTTGTCCTTCTTCACCATTGGATGGAATATTCGTTACATGCAGTGGTTTTCTTCCTTTCCCCATCCCTTGTTTTAAATCTTAAATTCTCTTCTCTTTCCTTCTTTTTCCCCCAAATCCTTTTAACTTATAGATCTCTCCTTTAGTTCATTTCGATTCCATAGGTATTATATTCTCCAATTGCTTATTGCCTATTTAATGTCGAAATGTGGAAAATTGAGACAAGTTTTTGCTTTCTGGGGGTTCATTATCTAAGAAGATCCTTGATTTTGCGACATTTTGGGGACCAGATTCTTAATACTTGGCGATATTTCTATAAGAATGAGATCAAAGCAGGTCATTGCGAAATTCAGCAACACGACCTCCAGGTTCATCAATTAAGACTAAGTCTCCTTAACTAACCATTACAAATTACTTTCGCTAAATATTATAGATACCTATAAAGAAACATGGCCAAAACAGTCAAAATTTTAGAAAAATAAAGAAGACATTAAAAAAAATTCTGATTTAATGCCCCAACTTTACCAGTGCTGTATAAATGAACTGTAAAAAAGACAAGTACCCGAAAAGAGACATGAAAATCATATTTGAAAACGCCATTCGATTCATCAAAGACTCTAACGTTGCATTTATACCAAACGATACCATGTGAATTGCTCAAGTCCCTCGGCCGCCTCTATCTCTAATCTGCTCTAAAATTATGTATTAGTTTTTTCGGAAGGTCGATATTTCCTTTTAGCATATGGTAGTCGCTGCATCGGGACAATCTTATTTGGAATACCTGTCGAATTACCACACCCGATGTGATTTATCTTTCCTCAGACACCCTCTATTTCCACTCAAATATGCCATAGTCCTCACTCAGATAGACCGTAGTCCCTATTCAGATGTGCCGAAGTCCCCACTCAGACGGGCCGAATTTCACCTAATTGAAGTGCATACAATAACAAAAGAGATTATGGCGATTAAACTTACTGTCGCCTAAAAATCGACTCTTACACCTTTAACTTATGCATTTAGATTTTTTGAGTGTTGTCATATTAATTATTGGCACTTTATTCGAAATAGAAGAAGATTTTATTACAAATAAGAATGAAAACATTCTCAACCTATGATAAGAACGTAATACAATCTACAAGCAACGCAAGAAAACATGGTAAGATTTGATGGGGAAGTGCATCGCTCAGATGATTGAAGTAAGATAAAGATTTTGAGCAATTAAGATTTATTTTGGGTGCATCCTCGACCTATACTTAATTGTTTTACTAACAGGAACTCTCCTAGACAGATATTACTGAGTAGTGAAAGTATTTAGCCTTGTGTATTTTTTACCCTATTTAATGGAAAATATTTCTACAACATCCTAATCTTGCTGTTGATTTGGAAGACTTTTTAGCTCAGCTTTTATCAACCAATATTAACACAGGTTTATGATAAATATAAATTTTAAACCATTATTATTATATGTCTTACGTATCTGTTTTAACGAGTAAAGTCTAATATTATTGTGTAGGATAATTGAATTAATCTTTAGGAGTTTTAGATTTTAGCCAAAATTAATTTGTTGTCTAAAACTCAATTCAAATAACTTGGCCTCAACTCTAGGATAGTGCACTTGGGTTTGAATCCATCCGTGCAAACGAGAAGAAGAGTTTTCTAGAGGCTTTTTACAATTCCTTTGCAGTCCAGTCTTATATACTCCAATCGATGTCAATTATGGGAAATCTCTAACTAAGACACAATTCCGAGGTTGACTCCTCCCAAGATGTCTTGAATTTAGTGGACATACTCGTAACCCACTAAGACCTCCTTCACCGCACCTCTGTTGTGGTCTTAGATTTCCAAAAGATCCAGTGGATAGTTAATTCATATTTTTACGATTCCTAGAATTAATTTATGTATTCAGGAGGCTAATTCGGTATAAATCAATGATAGCTGCACGAGGCAATTTGGAGTGACCTGTGTTAACCGAACAAGGCAGTAATGTCAAAGGAACTGCTCCACTGGGGGAGGGTGTGAGTACTATCAGATGTCTAAAAAGGTTCGTGAGTTTTATTTATAGAATTTATTCTATACAATAGCGGATCATTATCAAAGAATCTTCATTGCAAATTTGATGGTATAGAAAATAAAAAAGATGGTAATCCAAAAGACACATGCCAGAGTGTATGGCAGATGAAACAGTAGACCGCATCCCAAATATTCAGTCTATCTCACACCATGTGTATGATGTATGGTTGTCCATCCTCTCGCAAACACACTACACCTTTGCGGTTGTCCAATGCTGAAAAAATTTCGAATAAATCACATTGAATTCTTTGACGTCGTGCAACGTATAACTCACGGTTGTCTTTGGATGATCTGATTTGCATTGAAAATGCTTTAACGCCCTCGAAGAGAGATTTCAACAAGTTTTTGTTTCAAATCCTAAGGAGTGTGATTAAATAGAGATTAAAAAACATTTTATTTTGTTTCCATAAGCTCTCTGGAGATGAAAGAAACTGTTGGAGAAAATATTCTAGAGCTTAAATTGTATTTTCTTCTAACCACGTTGATTTAAAAAAAAGCAGGACATTTTTTAGACACCTGATTACTTTTGGGAGTATTCTCGAAATTTTTGTAATAGTTTCCTTAAGTGGGAAAGAATATTTCCAACAAAGAATTTTTTAAATTATTCATTTTCCCTTTAAATTTTCCCCCAAATTATGTCCCCTCTTTCTTCATCAAAAATGCACTCATCGGCGTCAATCTGAGGACAACATAAATTTCATTCATTTTTGTTATGACCACGAAAGTTACGGCGCGGTTGAAGTTTCTTGTTTCGATAATCGTTACGATTCAATCAACTAATATTTGTTGACCATTGCAGTCAACTATAAAAAAAGAACATTACGTCTGTTTGGTATACCTATTTGCCTCCTAATGAAGATCTTTAGCCAGGATAAAATTTTTAAAGTATTCGTTTGATGTCGAAGAACTTGTCCAACGTAACACGTTCAATTTACCTTTAGTTCATTAAAATCATTTGAATATTCGGTTGATCTTTCATTTAATATTTTTAAAATCTCTAAGGTTTTAGATTTAGGCTATTTTGATCTATTATATTGAATAGAACAGAGCCTTCATTTGGATTAGTAGTCTATGGTTTAAGTTTAAGATTCTTTAAACTGTTGTATTTGTTTAAATCAGGTATTGTAGGTTTTTATGGTATACAACCTTACATATTTGGTTTAATTCCCAAGAAAATTGTTAACGGGATGGAGTACTTTCCCCTCTTTTGGGATAATTACTAAAGTCTATTTACTTTAGGTGTTCTCTTTATTGAGTGGTTCCTCTCCTTTATTGATTTTTCGTTTATTCACCTTTTAACATTTCGACAAATCTAGGTTCGCCTTAACAATTTACTTTGTTTATCCGTTTCCCATCAACCGGTTATGTTGGGGTATGTCAATTGTGTAGGCCAGAAATTGAGTAACCATTTCGACCAGCCGAGTCTATAAATCTCCTTGTTTAATTTTAACATTGTCTTTTGGGGGGGTGTATTAAACCCATGTCTGAAATAGAGGTACCTTGAATCCAATTTTTCGCAAATGCGATACTATTTTACAGGTTTAGTTGTTTAATCAAAGCGATTAAGGTTTTGGTAACCACAAACCCTAGGTCCAGTTTGGCATTTATCCATGGTTGTGTTCTGGTTTCACCGTTGTTTGTTAAATCTGGCTCCGAGTTGCAAACGATTTGACCTCCATTTCATTTTTTTTATTAAGATATTGTAGTTGTTTATTAATATTTGTTTTTAGATCTTAGGCTTCAGTTTGTTTTGTTTTCGTGTTTAGTGTAAGGATAATTTATCAATTAAACTACTCTATATTTTTTTTAGAATTTGGAACTGTAGCTTTAACCTTTAGTGGTTAACGTAGTTTATCATGACGTCACTTTAGGGAATTCTAGGAAAGTGAGAGTTGGAACCAAGGGGTAGATATTGACTACCTTAATCTACACTTAAATTGTGATTATTCCAAACCAATCTGCCATCAGTTCTTAGGATCTTTAGATTTAAGGGCCCCAGGGAGGGGAAGGGAGAGTTATATGAACGTGTACTTTTGGGTATAACGATCCAGATGAACGCGGCTGGGTACAAACCTTAAACAAGGATTGGGATCTCACATGGTAGAGAATTTTCTACCAGTGGGTTAGTGTATTGTATACTCACACACACACACACACTTTTGATTTTATTTTAGTAGTTGAATGTGGCTGGTTGATGATTAATTGTTTACCAAAAGCCAACAGAAAGAATTGCGTTTCCCGGATAAATTTTATCTCTATGTCGAAAATGTCTGAACTTCGAAGGATTTCGACGATTCATTTGAAGACCTTTTTCAGTAACAAACGTACAGAGGTGAAGCGCTAAAAGAAATACTTAAAGCAAATATTGATGCAGCTGCTTTCTGCTGTTATTTGTCTGCTTCTCTCTTCACTTTCTCTTTTTTACCTTTCTTTTTTTCCTTCTTCTTGTCTATTTTCATCTCCCAAACAATTTTATCTTAATTAAATGAAAGAGACCGGGGAAAAATACCAATAATAAGCATCCCGGGAGAGATAAGATTACCATTTTAATAAAGATACGAATAAACCTGTGAAGATAAGGCAATTAAAAAAATAAAATAAAATTTCTAGAGAATGGCAAGAACCTGTCAAGTCTAGAAGCAGAAACCATCAGGGCCACAATGCAAAGAACCAAAACCAATAAACTCAAGTGTGTTTTGGTACTCTCAATACAGCATACCACTCCACTCCGTGAAGTATACTTACACTACATGGTTCGAATCACCATCTATAACAGTGGATCATCGCTAATCGATTCAGGCATCAACTCTGTCCGGGTGTAGGATCTATGGCAAACAATGCTAAATGGAGCCTATTTTCAGAGATCTATTATTAATATTATATAACTCGGAGCATCTAGATAAAAAAAGAACTATCAAACTATTTTCCATTTTCCAAAACTCTGTTTTCTCTACTTTAAATCGTTTTGGAATATCCAATTTAGATGCAAAATACTTGGAGATATAAAAAAGTCGCTAAATTTGAGAACCAATCAAACGTATGCGATTTCGCCGGACGAAAGAACGTGAGTTGGTTTTACCTGGTTTTACTGACATCAAGAGTGGGACAAAATACAAATATCTGGTTTAGATTTGACTTTTTGGACTCATTGAAGATTTGTGCAGGGGTCTCGAAACAAACCGCAGGGAGCTGCTAAACACAAGAGAGCCTAGATACTAAAATGTACGATAGAAAGAAGAGGCAAATCGTAAAAGAAAAATCTAGATTTAAACCTAAAGATTCCGTGTGGCGGAGATCAGTTAACGAGTAACTTAGCCCACTCCCCACCTTGGAGCTTAAAATCTCACAGATCGAGCCTTGTTTATAAGGCATCGGCTTAGCACACGCCGCGCTAAAACAAAGAGATCAATAAACTAAACAAAGATGTCAATAAATAAAATGGCAAAGTTGAGTGAGGGCGAACCATGAAAATTAAAACTAAATTTGGAAGATATTTGTCGTTAAGAATTGTTGAGTGACAAATTTTCAACTGTGTAGATGAGCTGCTTTGTTGTTTGAGGTTGGTGAAGTGCTGTGGTCGAATTATCGATAGCATGAAGTGTTCGAAGAGCCATACGTTGTGACCTCGAGTGATGCAATATTCGACAATGGAGAGTGATATGAAGCGAGTGCAAACGAAGACGTGCGAGGTGTGTGCGCGAGTGAGAAAAATTGCTTGGTGAGTGACTACTTGATTGAAAGTGTAAGTGTTTGTTCTAAGAGAATAGTTGCTTCGACTTGTCAGCCTAAGCGAATAGGCAGCCCATGTTCAGGTCAACGTCTGGTCACAGTGACGTTCAGTCGATCCAATCCTGTGAAACGAACGTGCTTGAACGCTTTAATAATAGACAACAACCTTGTTACCACTCCTCGATCTTTTGGCAACGGAGCTCTTCACCTGACAGTGTATAAGTTAAATGTGCGATGAGATATAACTGAAACGGTGGCTCTGGTTGGTTTTCTAACTTTACAAAAACATCTTCACTTTTCTCACTCATCTTCACCACCTCCTGAATTATCACCATAAAGAATGAGCTTAAAATTATTTCGAATATCCTCTATTGTGGCTACTCGTCGAATATTTACCACACTTAGGGTAATCTACTTATAAGGGGTTCTAACTCTCCCCCCGTCTCGGTTTTATAGCTTCCTCATAAAACCTAATCCATTCATGGTTCTTTCTCTTTTATTCATAATTCTTCGTCTGTTAATTCATCCTAATTTCCTCTTCTTCTTTCTTCTCTCCTTCCGCTTCTTCTGCAAGGTTTGGGGAGGTTAGTTTTGAACTGGAGTTGATGTGAGCCGACCTTAACTTTAGGGGAAATTTATTATTATTATTATGATTATTAATATTATTAAAATACGGATCGGAGGCATTTCAAAATTTATCATAAGTCATCATATAAGATCGACGTCTTTGAATGACTTGAAGAAGCCTCTCAATCAAGCCTACTGAAAGAGGCTTCCCTTCGCCCCCTGCCATGCACCGAGGAAAAAGAGAAGAGTTAGCAGACCTAAAAAGGGGCAAAGAGGCTTTTTGTGTAGTTCGGGGAGCATTCCGGTCGGTTACAAGGCGTTGAGTGATACGCTCACCCTGAATCAGAAATATGAAAATAAAAAGGTTTAAAATAGATGGTATTTTATCCTTCATTGATTTATTGATTTACTGATAGGACACTATAACATAACAGAACATTCATAGATGACAAAAGAAATGAATGACTTGGGAAGTTAAGAGAATAATATATATATATATATATATATATATATATATATATATATATATATATATATATATGTGTGTGTGTGTGTGTATGTGTATGTGTGCAGGAGTGTGATTAAAATTTTGCCGAAAGTTAGGTAGGCCAAAAATCTTTTAATAATTAAAATTGTGACACTATTTTTTTATCTAAAATCATATTTAATTCTTTAACTTCATATAAATGCATTAAAATTATATATATATATATATATATATATATATATATATATATATATATATATATATATAACCTAATCATTTTTCTTCGGAAATGTTATTTCCTAATTCGCAAAAATTCCGTACAGTGGTGGGATTCGAACCGTGCACACTGAGGCCGCTTTGATCTCAATTAAACCGTCCCTTCGATCTCTCAGCTACGGAAGATAAAAAATCTTCCGAATAAACAAGCTTTTTGATAGTCCCGATCGACCTTGCGAAGCGTTCTTTAAAAGCTTCTTTATTTTATCGGAGTGGATGAAATCTAGCCAACTCCCGCCTCCTTGACTCTATTTTAATATACAAATTTCAGACCAGTTTCGACATTTTGGCTAAACAAAATTTGCCTTACAAGTAAAGTTGTGACGTCATGACGTAGCAAAATCTCCCCCTTAATTTTTTTTTTCAAAATACCAAAATGTAAATGGAAAATAATTCTGCCCGAGTCCTGTCCTCGAGGCTTCTTTTCATAAATTGGTAAAGAAAGAGTTTTTGAAAAAAAAATTATTGAAGGCAAATTGAAACGTCAAAGTTAAATAAGGATGTAAAATATGAGATAAATATAAAATTAACTCCATTGACCAAATCTAGACAGCAGTTTATTGCTGTTTTACCAAAAAAATGCCATAACAAAGTATCCTAAAATAGCACAAAGTGAGACATAGACAGGCAGCCCACTGTCGGCACACAAGTCAGTTTTGAATATTGATTTTCAGCTCGGCCTTTAATTAAATCTTACCTTCCCGCGCGCTAACTTGAAAGCGGTCATAATGGACCGTAATCCTTTCTTGAGAAAAGTCCTCACAATTAATTTCAATTAACTAAGGTAATATTAAGAGCTGAATTTATAATCAGATATATATATATATATATATATATATATATATATATATATATATATATATATATATATATATATACCAGGGATTTCAAATGTTCTGTTACACTTTTTTTTTTCTAGCTTTCGAGAGGGTTACGTGTGTGATAGAAAAAGTCCTTTAAAACAGACTTAAAGTTCTACTTTTCTAGCCTGTGTTATTAAAACGCCTTTCCCATTGTGTTTGTGTTTCACAGATGGAAATAAAAGGAATCGAAATCTCTTATCTCTATAAGTCCGACATCGCCAAACTTCTCAACGTTACCCGAATGACCGTCCACAAAGTTGCGGAAAGGCTCAAGTCCCGAGAAGACCTTAAAGATCGACCCTATTCAGGCAGACATCAAGTTGTCAACAGTTTGGCTGTGCGAAAGGACTTCAAAAGTGCTCTGAAGCTCAAAATGACTCCACTGGCGAAGAAGAACATCTCGGTTGCCATCCACGGTATCCAGAACCGTCAAGACGGTGGGCGGGAAGACCTAGAGGTCCGTGCAAAGGCCCCCTTGCTTACCGACCGTATGCGAGTAAAACGTCGGGAGTGCTGTCGTCGCTTTCTGAACGGCTTGAAGAGTCATGGCAATCAAACTCTCCTTTTATCTGATGAATAAAAAAAACATTCCAGGTCGATCCGATCGTTAATAAGCTGAACGACCGCGTGGTAAGCTTCGTGACCATGAACACGTATCTGTTGTCCGTGATGATGATCGGCGTTTTGAATTTGAATGGCGAAAAGATGCCGCTGGTGTGGTTCGCGGCGGGTTACAGACTCACCCTGGCCCGTTACACGGACATCTTGGCTACGAAAGTCTTTCCCTGGGTGATAAAGATCATGAAAATGTGATCAAGATGACAGTTTTCTCCTGCCCTGATTACTTTTGGGGGGATCTGATCTTAATCTTTAAACTCGCCTTTCTCTTCAAATAAATATTTTCGATCTTTATCATAACATATTATTTAATAGTACGGCTTGGTTTGAGGGGTGACTTTAGACAGACCTTTAACACGGGAGAACGGATATATGTAGATAAGTTACGTGACTTTTAGCCACTCAGGGGATGAAATTATTATTCAAATGCTCCAAAAAATCACGTTCTTAAATTTTAGAGTTAGTGATGATGATGATTAATAAAATTAATCAGAAGTTGCATTTTGTTTTAATATTTCATCATCACTAACTCTATAATTTAAGAAGGGGATTTGGGGGAGTATTTGAATAAAAATTTCATCTTAGTTTGGTTATGACTTATGTTTTTTGTCAAAGTTATTTCTAATAATTCTTTTATAATATCAAAAACTAAAATGGTGAAGTTCAGAAATAAATATCGAAATTTTGTGAATTTTTTAAAACCCAAAGAATTACAAATGGTGAAGTTCAGAAAATATATTTTTATATATCTTCTTCTATAACTATATTTTAGCAACGTGATATTTTGAAAGGGGGGAAATTTAGTTCAGAGTTTCTTTTTAAAATTATTATAATTGGCGAAGTTCATAAAATTGATAAAAATTTAACCATGGCTGCTTTTTTTTAGATTTTAAATTTTAATCATAGTAGGGAAGCGCAAGCTCCCCCGTAGGGGGGGAGTGGCGAAGCCATTGCCTGGTTTGTATCATTAATTGAAGGTGAAATATAACAAAATTTATATCCTAAACCCATTTTACTATTAAATACAGTCAAATGATGCGAGCAGTCAATATTTACAATGATGTACCTTCTTCGTCAGTAATTCGTTGTGTCATGCTGGAAACCAAATTTGCGATAGTATCTCGACTATGATAGTGTTCTATTTTTTATCACTAAGCACCGTCAACTGCTCACAATTCGATGGCTTCTGTTTATCAACCGCAAGTTTGACAGTTGGATTATCCCCCACATTTATTTTCAAGAGACGGAAAAGACTGTTGCGGTTTCCATTTTCTAATGAGGGATCTTCCTAAAGCTCCAAACAAGCCGAAGGAAGCTTCATAAGAGAATATCACTTTGCTCAAGTCTTTAACAGTGTATTATTTATATTTCTTACAAAAATGTAGCTTGTCTGTAATGTTCTTCTTCTTGGTGAGATTCTTCGCTGCCTTTCGCGACTTAGGAGCGCTTTCACGAGTCGAGGTGCCGTTCCTACGATGATGCATCCACACACTCATCATGTTTATAAGTACTTATCGTCTAAGGGAATCGGAGCATTAACAATTATGCCCAAGAACACTGCAGGAACTTTAAATAGTACTAAAACATGCATAATTGCCCACCTTGTCACAAACCACAAACAATGACAAAGTTCTTGGCTTAAAATAACATCAAACTCTTTAAACCTTGGTCCTGGATGTCGCCAGATTTGAGCGCAATAGAGAATTTGTGGGCGATAATCAAACTGGCGGTTTATAAACAGAAGCCATCGAATTGTGAGTAGTTGCGAATGATTAATGATCAAAAATAGAACACTATCATAGTCGAGATACTATCACAAATTTGGTTTCCAGCATGCCACAACGAATTCCTGACGAAGAAGGTACACCATTGTAAATATTGACTGCTCGCATCATTTGACTGTATTTAATAGTAAAATGGGTTTAGGATATCAATTTTGTTATATTTCACCTTCAAATTATGATACAAACATACTAAAACCAAATGCATCGTTTGGTGACTTCTATTAATTTTTTAGATGAAATGTCTAATTATATATATATATATATATATATATATATATATATATATAATTTATATTTACCACAAATATCTTATTACATTACATATGTTGGGATATGTAGGTACAAATTCATTTTATTCTAAGAGCTTCTGTATTTTTACATATCCAATATTCTTTTCAAATCTATTTTCTTCCTCAGGATTTAATTCGTTCCATATTATGGGTCAAATCTTTGCTTTTATATTCTGAAAAGAAAGAAAGTTTAATCATTTGACCATCGCAACATATAATAAATATCGAACAAATAATGCAGTCATAAAAGAGGATGTTCGAAATAAAAATGAAAAAGTGACCCATTTTCATTGTTGTTGACCTAAAATCTTTATGCGAATTGGATATAAAAATCTCTTTTTTTTTTGTATGAGCGAATTTTTGCAGTCAAGCGCTTAGCTCATTTTGGCCCGGTCTCTCTCGATAGTCGTTTCCTGAGTTGTCGCAGCTGAGTCGTTCCCTGCTTTATCCATTCCTTCTAGTTTATTTCTTTATTTTCTGTTTAATGTGCTTGAGCTCGCAGGGTAATAGGTACTTTCCTTTTAGTTATTCTAATATAGTTCGATAGTTCGCTCATAGTACCATAGATGGCACCTTTTAGAAGCCATCTACGAATTTAGGTTTATCGGAATGACTCGTTGCAAAATGTCGATGGCAAGATTTAATCGATCCTAATTTTATATATTGGAAAATAGGATTCTGTCAAGGGTAGGGAACACAACACATGCAAGGGTTGCCAGGCTTGCCAAGGGGGTATAGGGGGTCTCTGTTCCTAACAACGGAATTTTTAGTCTCGTCAACGTGACTCTATAAGTTACTATGTCGGTTCGTAAGTCGTCGGTCGGATGGTCGGCATTTTACTTATCAATGAGTTTTTTAGCAATAACATCGTAACTATTTAGTCGATTGCAACAAAATTTAAAATCCCTTATGTTGTTTTTATTCTCTTTCTAATGATATAACATCCAATGTCCTCCCTAAATTAATCAGAAAATTATTAAAAGAAAACAATATTAGTCGGATTGCCCTACTTCTTCAAAGTTTTGAAGGTCATGAGGTCATAAATTAGAAGAATTGAGAGCACGGGACTTAGGTCTGGTGACCTTGTTGAAGTAGCTATTCTTGACATGGTCAAATTATGCTTGCTGTTCTTATTGGGTACGCGGTTCTTCTTAATTATAATTGACGAGCAGTCGGGTATATGGAAGTAGTTGAATACTGAGACCAAGAAGCAATTTTGGCCCTAATTTCGATAGGTGATAAGAGATAAAACGATTGTTACTTCCCTGCGAGACACCCCCTCTTTACCTTACCTATTCGCTTTCGTACCCACTATAAAATTCTTCTCATCACCTACAAGGCCCTAAACCTCGAGGCTCCACCTTATCTCTCGTCTGCCCTCTCCCGTCGTCAAACTCTTCGGACACTCCGGTCCAACCTCGCTCCCATCCTGAACACTCCTCGTTCTGTCCTCTGCTCGATGGGTGACTTTGTGCTCCTAGACTCTGGAATGCTCTTCCTGCCTGAGTCCGATCCTCTCGCTACTTTTAAACGTTTCCTGAAGACTCATCTCTTCAGAATTGCCTTCTCTCCCCTCTAAACTTTCTCTACACTCACTACCCAATCCGCGCTCTGAGGGGGCTAACAGCCCTAAAGGGCGCATTATAAATACTTATGATTATTATTCTTGTTCATAGTGATGAATGGCGAGGCCACAGAAATCTGGCCACTAATTCAAATCACCCAGCACAAAACGGTCAACCACTCTGCATTTCGTTAATCCACTGACAGGCGTCCATACCCAACATATTGAATCATATCGGGAAGAACATAAGGTAAAATACAACAACATGGGATGATAAAAAAGCGAATTTCTTCCAGGTCATTTACATCAGTTGATGTGAGGTAGGGAAAAGAAATATACTAAACAGGTTAATTAATTTATGTAGCGCCATTGTTCCTCAATTTCCTTCTTTAATAAATTAGTATACCGTTAATTTTCATTAAAGGGAAGATCCCTTGTTTGTTTGTTTTTTATTTATATAAGGGTTGCTATTGTTGACATGGGAACCTTTGAGGATCACTATTCTTGGCCTGGTAAATTGCGTCCCCTCTTGACATGATCCGGAAAATACATATATTCGGAAGCTTTCGACCATTTAATCCGCGATGTGTCTGTGTTTTGTGCGTATTTTATCCATTATCCTTTCCTTCTATCACTTCTCATTACATCTCGAGCTTATATGCACCCCACAAGGGGAAAACTGGTATATTTCAATGCCCCTCTTCGACATACGAACTTGTTCTTAGGAAGTTAGAAAACTTTCTAACGACGCCAAGATTTAGGACTATGTTAGTTATTAGTAATTCCATCCTTAACCATTTTTACTATGCCTGTTCTATTTATCCCCCTTTTCTTTTATTTCTGTTTCTCCCCTTATTTTTCGTTCATTGAGCGGAGTACCCTCTTTGATTATTGCCTTTTCCTCGCTTAAATAAAATAATTGACGGTTAATATAATAAATAAATGACGTCACAATACGAACTAAGCAGAAAAACAGCAGATTTTGTTTACTTGAGTAAACCTTAACACGATTATATTATTATTGGCGCCAGAAAACAAATTTTTTTAAGGTATTTTCCATACCATTTTGTCGAATCTAATATCCACTTTCCGTAAAAATCCCTAAGTAATAATTTTCCTCTATTTATTAAGGTATAAATCGCCTTTAATATGTGAATAAAGCATGATCTTTCGTATAAACCTTTGCACACCGGCATTAGACGCAGCCCGAACTAGGTCGCCATCATTTTCTCTTTAAGATGCTTCACTTAACCATTTATATTTTTTAAAATAACTATGAATAATGAAGGCATCTTTTTTTATTTACAATAATTTTAAATTACTTCGCGAAAGCAACTATTAAGCTATTAATTTTCTTCTGATTAAACAAGGTTCATATTCCTGCACGGGAAAATTAATCTGAAGATAAAAAAGAACCACTTTGAATGGAGGATAGTGAATATGGCAATTTAACAATCAGTATCAAGACAAATAAGCATTCCTAATGGCCGCTAATGGAGGATAGTGAATATGGCAATTTAACAATCAGTATCAAGACAAATAAGCATTCCTAATGGGCGCTAATGGAGGATAGTGAATATGGCAATTTAACAATCAGTATCAAGACAAATAAGCATTCCTAATGGCCGCTAATGGAGGATAGTAAATATGGCAATTTAACAATCAGTATCAAGACAAATAAGCATTCCTAATGGGCGCTAATGAAGGATAGTGAATATGGCAATTTAACAATCAGTATCAAGACAAATAAGCATTCCTAATGGCCGCTAATGGAGGATAGTAAATATGGCAATTTAACAATCAGTATCAAGACAAATAAGCATTCCTAATGGGCGCTAATGAAGGATAGTGAATATGGCAATTTAACAATCAGTATCAAGACAAATAAGCATTCCTAATGGCCGCTAATGGAGGATAGTGAATATAGCAATTTAACAATCAGTATCAAGACAAATAAGCATTCCTAATGGCTGCTAGTAAATATTGGCACTTACAAATTTAACCAGGCAAATATAAGCACTTCCTTTCAGTGAATAGAAAGAAAAGCAGAGGGATGACTGTAATAAGAGAGGAAAAGTGTGCGGCCAAAATCTAAGGAGTTAAAGGTCTGTCGCTAGACACCGATGCGTCTTGTTTTTTTATGTATGTAGGTAGTGGTATTAGAATGGGGTGGCAAGGAGGCGAGTGGAAAAGATTAAGCGCGAGTAAAGGAAATGTAATACTCATGATGGTGTTAACTTATGTGTAGATAGGTGTTGGTTGTGAGGAGTCAGGGACTGCTGAGCATCTCAACGCCAACTTAGCGTGTTTTCTGATGTGTAGTTGGCTGTATGTGAGGTCTCTTGCGACTTTTCCCAACTGTCGTGTTAAACTGGTATGGGTGTATGCATTAAGTGGTGCAAATTTGTTGTTTTAGTGCAGCCGGTACATGTATATGTATCGAGGAGAGCGAAATGCGTGTTTCAGCGTAGATTTCTGAATTCTCTCTGCTCTCCTCTTCCATTTGTGAATAACAGCTGTGAATGTAATGTGTGAGGATGTTAGGAGTAGTCAAAATAGTGTTTTGTATAGGTATAGTTTGCGGCTGAGAGGTTAAGACGATTTTGTTTGTTTCTATTGTATGTGTGATGTTTTAGTGTAGGTGGAAGTGTAGGTATTTGTCGAATGTGGCCCTGATTATCTTGGTGTCAGGATTGCATGTAAGTCTTGTCGGGGCTGTGTAGTTTAGGTTTGGTGTATATGTGTGTTGCATGTTACCTTATGGTCGTGATGTACTTCTTTGATGAAGTAAGCTTTGATCTAAGAGTGCGAATTTTGTTGTTTTAAGGAAGAGCTGCTTCAACATGTAAGGATATAAGGAAACACACAGGAATTATCCCAAAATAATCATATATTTTAAATTTAACAAATAGCTATGACACAAAAAACAGCAAAACACATTTATATGTTCATCCTAAGCTAACCTAGACTCTCTCGGTTGGTAACTAGGCCTATTACAATATCTTCAATGACAAAAATAAACAAATAGGCTCCCGGTAAACACACCAATTGCCGATTAGTATTTTTATCGTGACCCTTTTTGATTAGCGTTAAACATTAAATTAAAGTACTCTCTTTTACCAACATATATGGCCGGGGTTCACGCACCATTGTATTTCTTTTTATTAAATCGCGAAACGTACTAACCTAAAACTATCGCAATATGAATATAAATGTTCTTGCTAACAACTAAACTACTGTAAATCAACTACGTTGATTTTCAGCAACTTACATATTTAACGATCGTAACTTGGGTGCAAAGTGTTGGGCGCGCAAATATTCAAGTGAAATCGTAAGAAACGATAATAACGGGCAGTGACTGTTTTCCGCATGTTATTGGAGCGCATCTCATTAATAGTTATTCAAATTTGAGTAGGAATTAAAGGTTATATTTTGGGGAGAGTTTCATTATTGACTAAATAAATTCATTAATGGATTGTGAATTCAAGTCAATACACCGTTTGTCGTGGGTAGCTGCAAACTGGGGACACAAGGGATATTTTGGAATTGTGGTTCTCAGTATCCAACTTTATAGCTTCCGTATTTGGGAGGTTAATAAAAATACTCCCTTTCAAAATAACACCCACCCTGATTCCCCCCTCCCCCGAATTCATTTTTGTTTAGGCTGTAATCAGTCAATCCCCCCCGAAAAAAAATAAAGAGGGCAGTGATACAAGGGGACTCCATCTCCACCCCTCCCCCCGAACTGTTTACAAAAGAGCTTAGGGAGTTTCAGGACTTGGGAGTGGGAATAAAATGGAATCAGAAATAGGATGGGGGATTTTCCATCTCCGAGGGGTTTTCAAAAGGTTTCGTAGGATTTCTTAGGAAATTTATTAACTTGAAGTGATTATAATCACTTCCATTTAACCCCTCTCTAAAGAACCCAGCACTCTTCGTTTGTAACTAGGTTGTTGCAGTGGGTTTGCTTTCTTTAACCCTATAAAGTCTGAATTATTTTTGAGTGCAAATTTTTTAAAGTATCATTATCACTAACTCTATAATTTAAGAAGGGGATTTTTTTTAGTATTTGAATAATACTTTTATCTTAGTTTGGTTATGACTTATGTTTTTTATCAAAGTTATTTCTAATAATTCTTTTATAATATCAAAAAAAAAATTGGTGAAGTTCAGAAATAAATATCAAAATTTTGTGAATTTTTAAAAACCCAAAGAATTACAAATGGTGAAGTTCTGAAAATTTATTTTTATATATCTTCTTCTATTCTTCTTCTATAATTCTATATTTTAGCAACGTGATATTTTGAAAGGGGGGAAATTTAGTTTCGAGTTCCTTTTAAAATTATTATAATTGGCGAAGTTCAGAAAATGTATAAAAATTTAACCACGGCTGTTTTTTTTTTAGACTTTAAATTTTAATCTTAGTAGCGAAGCCATTGCCTGATTTTTATATAATTTTAGATTAAAATAAGTAATTTATCTCATAAAACTTTTAAAAATCTTAAATGAATTTTATTAAAACTTACTAAAATTGTCACATTCTCTCTTACCTCCATTGAACTCTTTCAGTAATACTATCCTGAAAAAAATGAATAATGAATGAATAAAATTTAATATTTTCTTTTTAAGTTTATTTATTCCAGAGAATATATAAATCCTTTTAACATATCGATATTTACTTAGTATGGAATTCCTTAAAACAATTTTTTTTCTTTCGTTATGCATAGATGCAATTTACATTCATCACAAAAGAACAATGGCACTAATTTGCACCTAGATTTTTATATCTTCTTGTCACTAAAATTGGGAAATGATTATAACCATCGGTCCTTATATCAGTAGTTAGGATTAGTTTAGTAGTAGGAGAACTTTTGATTTTCTTTCTTCCAAAATCATTTTAATTCTAAGAATGGAATTTAAAAGTTCAAGGGACATTCTATTCCTAAGTTTAGTCTTTGCTGTCACTCTTGAAAATACTCTTTCTACATTTGCATTACTTACTGGTAAACTGTAATGGTTTAAAGCAAACATTGCTAAATCTTTTAATACATGTTTTACAAGTGCATCTTTAGTGTTAAAACTTTGCCCCCAAATAATGCTCCATCCCTTGGAAGCTCAGATGCATAGGTGCAAACATCTTTCCATTGAATGTTAAGCATTTATCTCCACTGATTTTCAAGAATATCCAATTTAGACTGGTCTGCTAATTATAAAGGCAGATCAGAAAAATGAGTAAGAGCTGGATTAAGGCAAATGTTGGATGAAAAGTTATTAATCTTTTTCAAAGTTCCATAATTTGAGGTGATTCGGTTCAGAAATCCTTTACAGCAAGTCTTGCGAAAGTTATGGCACCTTTTAAAGATTTCCTTTAGAACTTCTGATGAGATTATTTTCTTTTTCCTTGTCAGTTTATTTAAAAAAGACATAACCAAAGACAACTTTTTCAATAGGTGAATAAATATATGTACAATCCTTATCAGCTTAGAGACTCATATTTTGTGGGTATATTATTCTTCTTAGCATAGTAACTGTACAATCATAAAGTTCTTTGAGTAATTTACCATGATCAGCTTGTTCAATTCGAAAGACTGAATTGATTCCTTCAAATTCTGCTAAAATTGGCATTACAAATGTTATCTACTGGATTCGGATCATTTTGTGGAGCTCTTTTGCAAGATATTTATCACAGATTGAGGAGGAAACAAGCTGAAATTTTAGTTTTAAAGAATCCCAATTATTAAGGATTCTCTTGACGCAGTTGCCTCTTGCCACTCATCCAGTTGAAGAAAGTGGAATCAACTGTAATAGATCCTTTCCATCCATATAAGATTTTCTTCTTAAGCCAGAATGGTGAAACCAATTATATATCTCTTTAATCATATAATCAAAGCTAGATGGTAGATGATCATAGGCATGTGAACACACTAAGTAAAGCGAATGACAGATGAATTTAATTAAAATTAGGCTTAGATTGTCTTCCTTTATTATAGTAAAAAGTGAATGATTTTTTAACGCAAAGATTAGGAACTCAATCAGTCTCACTAGAGAAGCAATTTCCTGAGTTAATTTCTTCTTTATTGCAAAAGTCTTTCACATGTTTATACAATGCGTCAGCAGTAGTTTCCACAACTTCAACAGCTTTGTGATCAAAAATACTTTATTTCAGCAAAGGAACAGCGGAAAGAGAACCTTGCAGCACCTCTGATCTAAACACTAGGACCTGCTAGACAACATCAGCGTCAGAGCGATCGATTAAAGTGATGTTAACATCACCCGTGCCATGATAGTTACAGAGGAGTCCTGGGCAGACCACCGGCTTGTTGAGTTGCTAATGAGGCTTTGAATACCGTGATTACAGAGAAGAGGCCTAAAGACTGCCAACATCACAGCATTCAAAGATCTGGAGAGCTGAAATGCTTGCCAGAGATCACTTACAACCTCAATCCTGCGATGCGCCACCATACATAATGGCGGAAACATTAAGAACTCTGTTCAGGAAGATGTCACGAAAACGATTGGCTTCTCAAAAAGGAAAAATGAAGACTAGTTTGATGAAAACGATGCTGAAGTAACGAACATTCTTGATCAGAAACAGAATGCTTTCACTTCATGGCAAAAGAATAAACGCGATTAGCAGAAGCAGCAGAGATACCAACAGCTTAAGACTGATGCTCAGCGCAAGATCAGCGTGAAGAAGAACAATTGGTGGGAGGAAAAAGCTCGCGAAATTCAGGGCTTCGCTAACAAAATGGACACGCGCAGTTTTTACAATGCGATAATGACAATCTATGAACCAATACAACAAAACCGGGCCCCACTAAGATTAACTGATGAAGCGAGACTCCTAAAGAGCTGGAAGGAGCACTTTGATCAACTTCTCATTAGGGATGCCGATATCCATATCATTTATGCAGAAATCTCCAACAACGTGTGAGAGATGAGCTCCGAAGAATCCCCACGCGCGTGGAGGTGGCAACGGCAATTCAGAAGACCAAATCAAACGAAGCTTGCGGTCCCAGTTTCATCCCAGCTGCGGTATTCTCACTCAGATCTAAGTGAATGAACAAATACCACCTGACTTTAGAGACGCTCCTATTGTCACCATCTTTGAGAAAGGGGACAGATCGGCATGTGGAAACTACCGCGGAATCTCACTCCTCTCGACTGCTGGAAAGATCCTGGCGCGCATCTTAGCAGACTGCTTATCCCCAATTGCCGAAGAACACCCTCTCTGAGTCACAATGTGGCTTTAGGGCGGCGAGGGGGACAACGGACATGATATTCACTGCCTGTCAGATCCAGGAGAAATGCCGCGAGCAAGACCGCGACCTATTTATTATCTTTACAGGCTTTACAAAGGCATTTGATTCGCTAAACCGTGAGGTTCTAGGGAAAATCCTCTAGAAATTTGTGTGCCCATCCAAATACGTTATTATCTTAAGACTCTTAGATGATTTCATGGCAGCGTCAGTAGCATACAACGGAAATCAGACTTAACCTTTTAACATCCGGAATGGGGTTAAGCAGGGCTGTGTGTCAGCAGGCCAAGCCTGTTTAACATCTATTTTGATGTGGTCATACACCTAGCACCTGTGGTTGAGCTATGTTACCGACTGGATGGAAGACTATTGAACCTGCAATGCCTGACGGCCAGAACAAAGGTTGAAGAAATAGGCCTATCTGAACTCCAGTATGCAGACGATGCGCGACCATCTCATACTCTGTCGACGAGATACAAACAGCCATTAGTGCATTTTATAACGCTTACAAAAAGTTTAACCTGAAGATGAATACGCTAAATACCAAAACCGTATTCCAGCCGAGACCATCAAGGCCAAACAAGCCTCCTCCAATTACCGTAGAAAGAAAGCAACTTGAATATGTGGAATACTTCCAGTACCTAGGCAGTAATCTGTCAGCGAGTGCAAACATCGAAAAGGAAGTGGAACATCGCCTTCTCAACGCTGGAACAGCCTTCCAGAAACTAAATTCAAGGATCTTTGACAATCGCGGCCTGAGAATAAAGACAAAGCTCATGGTATACAATGCTTCAGGCCTTACGTTATTACTATACTGTGGTGAAACATGGGCCACATACCGGCCTCATGTAAAGTCACTCGAGCAGTTCAACCAAAGATGTCTCCAAAGAATCCTAAACATTTCCTTGGAGGAACGAAGAACAAACATCAGCGTTCTAGAAGATACAGAATCTAGCAACATCACCGCCATCCTAATTAAACATTAACTTATGTAGATGGGCGGGGCACTGCACTCGAATGTCAGAGACAAAACTGCCTCGGCAGGTCTTGTACTCCGAACTTCAAACTGGCGCCCGCGCGAGAGGTGGACAGAAAAAGTGATGGAAGGATACATTGAAGTCCTACATGAAGAAAGGCAACATTAACGTCAATTTATGGGAGACCTCCGCCGGAGATCGCCCTGACTGGCGACTTGCAGCTCGCCGGGCAGTAGAGAGATTCGAAACCACCCGACGTGACCACGAATAGCAGCGACGAGAGCGTAGGCATGCGAAAGCTGCTAACCCAGCGCTACACAACAACTTCTCCCCGGCAACCATCTGCGAGAAACGAGGCCAGCCGCGACTGGGCCTCTTCAGCCACCTGAGGACCCACAGGATCGATTGCCACGCAGAGTACGTCATCCCCGAAAGTGAGTGACAGACGACGAATGATATCGAGGTTAGGTCTCAAAGACAGGTTTGAACCAGTTTTATTTTCCAAACAACTCAATATGTAAAAACAAAAGCAGTTTTTCGTGACGACTCCACGTGCGTTCACTTTCCTTTCTTCATTACTTATGTTGCAGATGGCTAGAAATCATCCGACTAGATGGGGCTCTCCCAAAGATCCTGCACTCCGTGTAACTAGAAGTTTGTTCTCTGTTTCACTTGTTTCGGTCCAGTTGTGAATATGCGTTGAAATGTGGTACCTGGTGGCACGGTGGGCGAATGTCTGTATCAGTAATACGAGTTTAGTATTTGTTTGAATTTAATTTTGGGTGGAGACAAAACCAAAGCCGTTGCTTTGGCGACGTTAGAGGAATGTTTCATCTAAGCCGATATTTGTTGCTGTGGCGGTAAGGAGCTGATTTTCACTCACAGAGATTGGATGCTAGGCTGTGTCGCGTGTATATGTGTGGGTTGTGTTTAATGTAATAAGGAGGTGGGATTTTTTGTAGTATGTTCTTAGTCTTGTGCTTGTTTCGTCGTTCGTGAACTGAGGAGGAAATGCGTTCTGTGGAAGTTTAGAGACCACATGGACAATCTTTTTTCTGACTTAGGGATCACCCCAGGGTTTTGAGAAAGGGCGTCGGGCCGAACCTTCGAGAAAAAAAATGTGATTCAGGAAACATTTTTTATTATTCGTTAATAATATTAGATTACCTAATTTGAGATAAATTATTATGTCATTAAAATGAAAAATAAAGAAGGATTAGTTTTATAGCTAAATACTGTTATTTTATAGCTAAATAGTGTTATTTTTATAGCTAAATGTGTTATTTTATAGCTAATTAGTGTTATTTTATAGCTAATTAGTGTCATTTTATAACTAATTATGGTTATTTTATAGCTAATTATGGTTATTTTATAGCTAAATAGGGCTATTTTTGTAGCTAGATAGGGTGATTTTTGTAGCTAAATAAGGTTATTTTATAGCTAAATATTTTTTTAAAAATCTAAATAGGGTTATGTTGTAGCTAAATATGGTAATTTTTGTAGCCAAATAGTGTTTTTAATTGCTATATAGTATTATTTTTATATATTAATTTTGTTATTCTTATAGTTAAATAGTGTTACTGTTTACAGCTAAATAGTGCTATTTTATAGCTAAATAGGGTTATTTTTATAGCTAAATAGTTATTTCTATAGCTAATTAGTGTTATTTTTATAGTTAATTAATGTTACTTTTATAGTTAATTAGGGTTATTATATAGCTAATTAGGGCTATTTTTGTAGCTAGATAGGGTGATTTTTGTAGCTAAATAAGGTTATTTTATAGCTAAATATTTTTTTAAAAATCTAAATAGGGTTATGTTGTAGCTAAATATGGTAATTTTTGTAGCCAAATAGTGTTTTTAATTGCTATATAGTATTATTTTTATATATTAATTTTGTTATTCTTATAGTTAAATAGTGTTACTATTTATAGCTAAATAGTGCTATTTTATAGCTAAATAGGGTTATTTTTATAGCTAAATAGTTATTTCTATAGCTAATTAGTGTTATTTTTATAGTTAATTAATGTTACTTTTATAGTTAATTAGGGTTATTATATAGCTAATTAGGGCTATTTTTGTAGCTAGATAAAGTGATTTTTGTAGCAAAATAGGGTTACTTTCTAGTAAATACGGTGATTTTTGTAGCTAAATAATGTTTTGAATAGCTAAATAGTATTCTTTTTATAGATAAATATGGTTATTTTTATAGCTAAATAAGGTTTTTTTATATCTAAAAAGGGTTATTTTATAGCTAAATTGGGTTATTTATTGCTAAATAGGGTTATTCATATAGTTAAATAGGGCTATTCATATAGCTAAATAGGGTTATTCTTATAGCTAAATAAGGTTCAATTGGGTTATAAAATAGGTAAGTTGGTAATTTAACAAAAAACATAGAAAATGAAATTATGTCAAATAACCCATTTAACGTGGGTTTGAGCTTTCCTTGTCTCTATTAATGTGTACAGCAGTTGCTTTCATTACAGGATGCCTCTTAAAATATATATAGAGCCCCCAAAAGGGGAAAGAAGAGTCCTCTTGTATTGTAACCGAGAAAAAAAAGGTTAAAATTACCATTTTTAGCGCGATTATGTTAACATCGAATAGTGTCATTTAATTTATCTGTACGAGTATGACGAGCGTCGTCTATAGCATTTCCGATGTAGTCAATTGCTATATCAATCGTACTCGAGTAACGATTTTGTGTGTAAAAAGATCTTATGTACATATAAAGAATCATCAATCTTTTTCTCCCCAATTTCCTGATTAACTCCATTCTTTACAGAGTTCGCAAATTAATTACTTTTCCAACAAAGGTTGATGAATGGTGCGACTTCTCCGACGCGTACCTGTCATCAATGCTCGATGAAAAAAGTCGCAAGATTTGGATTATAGCCTAGCGCTCCGGCTCAGTGCTTGAGGGTTATTGATAGAGGATGGATGTGTTAGTTTCGCTCTCGGAAATTCGTCACCTGAATGACAAATAGTTATCCATGTTGATGGAAGCCATCATGCGAGTGTCGCTTCTTCGAAATTGAAGATTACTCCATTGGAATTAATGGTAAAACACGGCGTTATTTTACTTTCCCTACTCTTTTATTTTATGCAATAGAAAAGGGATTTTACAGCAATATGTGCCAAACGCCTCATTTGAATGTGACCCTTCTTGTTTGCTTGAACAAAACGGTAGCTATGGTAACGAAAAAGCTCCATACTTCACATATTTTTCTATAGCTTCATTGTATATACTCATATTATTTATTGCATTAACAATGTCAACCATAGTGACTTACATTTAATTTATGTTATTTTAATTATAGCTATATTTTAATATTTCTAAACAAACCTGTAACCATAGTAACCAACTTGAGTGAAATTTGCATAAATATTCCAGGTCGACAAATGATCAATAATGCCCATTTTTTATTCATATAATTCCTGCCATAATTTTAACTAAAACCCCTATTTATGGGTATGGGCTGAAGGGGGATTTAGGTAGAGGCGCTAGTTAGTTAAATATGTTTAAGAACCCCCCTCCCCTAATAACATCCCCAATGCCCCCTAAAAGGCTTAAAACTAGTAGTTGTGGGAGTTCATAATCCTTGTACTTATCTGTACCTTATTTTATCTTTTCTCGGTTGGATTATATACTTTGACACGCTTGTGGTAATTTAATTATAATTAAAGGGGTCAACCTTTGTGTGGAGGAAATTATTGCCCATTATCGGGGTCAGGAGCTGTAATATGGGAAAGGATAGGAGTGAAAAAACTTTAAAAATAGCATATGATCTCATTCGTACGAACGTGAGGTTCGGAATTACGCAAATTGAATCAATAGCGATCGTTTGATTTTTTTTTTTGCCAAATAGAAAAAAAACAAACCTAAACATCTGTCAGGTTGGGAAAAAAACTTTCCTAAAGTGGTAAAGTTAGGGAAAGGAAAATATATTTGGGAATGCAGCTAAAATGATCTAAAGAGGAGACTACTGGCGCGATAAGTTAAAGAAAGATTAAAAACATCGAGGGTGTGTCTACCAAGAGGTTTTTAAAATAAGAAGATTGTAATGAAAGTGTTGAAGTTAGGGAATATGGTTTTTGATTAGTCTTAACGCCCTCTTTCACTCATAACAGGGTCTACCCGGTCATCGGTGTGAGATGAAAGCAAATGTCAAATGAGGCAAAGGAATTCAAAAACCATAACTACTTCATTAACTCATAATGCTGGGGTCGAGAGGGCACGTTCGTAGCTTGGAGGAACTAATTCGAGCAAAGGGTACATGCAGTAAAAAATGCAAGTCACTATGGATGGGAAGTGTGTGTGGGGTGGGGGGGGAGTATTACGTGATTGACACTTGAGTGAGCTTTGTGGGTCCTTTTACAGTGATCCCTGCATGTGTATTGGTGATCTTTCATCAAGAGAATGAGTGATCTTTCATCAAAGGATTGAATGATCATTCATCAAGCGAATGGGTGATATTTCATCAAGGGATCGAACGGTCTTAGATTGAGTAATCTTTCGTATTGCATTGGATTATCTTTCATCGCGGGAATGAGTGATCTTGTTTTGAGTGATATTTCATCAGTGGATTGAGTAATCTTGCAATGATTGATCTTTCATCAATTGATTGAGTAATATAACATCAAATGATCTTTCATTAATGGATTTCTGATCTTGCATTGGATGATATTACATCGAAGGATTGAGTGATCTTGCAGTGATTGATCTTTCATCAAAGGTTTGAGTGATTTTTCATCACACGATTAAGCGATATGCATTGAGTGATATTTCATCAAGGGATTAAGTGAGCTTTAATCAAGGGATCCAGTGACTGCATTAAGTGATCTTTCATCAAGGCATTGATTGATATTGCATTGGATGATATTTCATCAAGGAAATGAGTGATATTGCACTGAGTAATATTTCATAAAGGGATTAAGTGATCTTCCATTGAAGTAATGAGTGATCTTTCATCAAAGGATTGAGTGATATTGCATAGAGTGACTACTATGAGTGATACTACATTCGCTGATCTTGCATTGGGCGATACTGCATTTGTTGATTTTGCAAGGATGATACTGCATTGGCTGATCTTACATTCGGTGATACGGCATTGGATTATCTTTTTATGACTGGTATTGCGGTGTGTGATATCGTATTAATTGACAGTAATCCCTTGGCAGCATAATTCTTCGTGCCATAAATTTCACTAAATTTTCCTCTCTCAACTTGTAACTTTTCGTATAGTTCTGTTTTATTTGTACTTGTGGTACTTCTTATTGTTTTTCTAAGCACTCTCCACAAGTATTCTGGTAGATATAAGTCTGGGCTCTGTGGTGGCGACTACATAGGAGTGGTTCCGCTTTCTCCAAACCAATTCTTGTTGTGGTTGGATGTATGGTATGGAGTATTGTCCTGCTGAAATATAACATCATTTCTCTGTGTTATGGGTGCAATTTTTGGATAGATAGCTCTAAAACTTGTGACAACATGGAGATATAAGTTGTGGAGTTCATTCTTTCTTATCGTAAATACATCTTCTCTGGCCCTGATGGAAATATGCAGCCCCATACGATGATATAACTATTGCTACGTTTCGTAGTTGGTACCACACAAACAGGGTGAAATTCCTCTCCAATTCTTTCTTTCACAAAAATAATCGCAGAAATGCTGTAAATCTGCAAAATTGTTAGATAAAAACAGCAATACATTAGTATTTATTTCATACTTGATAATTACTTTGATCTGGCAATTGTGTATCTGTCCAATTTTTCTGATCTTTGCCCACTGAAGACGTTATTTTTGTTAACGTCAGATATCCATGAGTCTTCCCTTCCGTCCTTTTAGGCCTTCTGAAGGATTGAGCGAACGGCAACAGGTTTAAAATTTGATGGTACCACACCAAACGAGAAGGAAGTGTCAAACATACCATAGAAATAAGGGGAATAATAGGAAGGAGTTGACCGTAAATATTTGAGGAGAAAATCTTGAAGGAAGAACAGGCCTCTTTCAAGGAGTAAGTTTAGTTCCTCAAAGGACACTGTGACGAGAGAGGGATAAATAAGTCTTGGCAGGAGAAAAAACGGGATTATTACCCGGGTCTAGAGGAAGAGGCAGAAGAATCTCAGGGCGGACATGAACTATCTCGTCAGATAAGAAAGAGTGAAAATTTGCAGTGGCGATGTGGGGATGAGACTTCACAAGGTGGTGTAGAAGTGAATATAAAAGGGATAAGCAAAAGAACCTGGCTCTGTCTACGTGTCACAGAGTTCAAACAGTCCGGAGGTCCTTCTTACTGGCTTGACTTTGTTCTTTGCGTTCAAAATAAAGTTGAAGAACCAAGGGGCATGTCGTCAGCAAGGGGGGGGGGAGAATGGGAACCTGGATAACAAGGGAGGAAGACGCAACGGAGTAGGTCGTTGATGCCAGAATTGGGAAAGAGGTTTAATGAGAGAAGTAGTTAGAGAAGATCCCTAGACATAGTACATGATTAATAGAGGATAGCTGACGATGATAAAACTTGAAAACAAGAGGTATGTGAGAGTTTGATGGAAAAGGAAGAGAGAAACAGAACTGGGTGATGAAGTGGTTCGAAATTGCTTTGGCGGAGGTTATGGATAGGCTAGAAATTGGAGAGGAGGAAACAAGGTTAAGTATATAAAGAATATATAAATTTAGGACTACAAAACAACTGAAAAGTGCAAATATTATATATATATATATATATATATATATATATATATATATATATATATATATATATATATATATTATATATATATATATATACATATATATATATATATATATATATATATATATATATATATATATATATATATATATATATATATATATATATATACACAGGGCGCGGCAGAACCGATTGAGCAGTTTTAATGAGTTATAAAAAAGTAAGGGGTATATAGAGACGTTACTCCATATTTGGGGGGTACATTCCCGAGGGGAGCCCTAGGGGGCTTTGCCCAGGGGAGCGAGCCATTCCTCGGAAACCGGCAAGGGGTCCCCCCCATTCCCCGAGCATTGACTTCTCAAAATTGCTTAATCAGTTTTGCCGCTCCCGGTATATATATATATATATATATATATATATATATATATATATATATATATATATATATATATATATATATATATATATATATAAATAGTGTACTAACGGCATACTTTTAACTGTGATCAAAGCGGTGCTCGCTGCCTCAGTGTGCCTGGTTCGAATCACTTCCCTGCACGGATTTTTTCGAAAAAAGGTAATAAAAATATTACTGCAAGGAAAAATTATTCCGTTTTCTCTTTAAATGTGGTTTAATGGATCCATTTTCATCATTCTCTTGCGCTACTTTGAGATATATATAAATATATATATATATATATATATATATATATATATATATATATATATATATATATATATATATATATATATATATATAATATAAAGAGCTCATATGAGCTACTGATAACAAAGGGTCGAATGCTTAAATTAAAACCTTATATATATAAAAAAAAATATTAAATAAAATACAATGCAAAGCGAAAGCGTTTGCCAGGCAACCTGGCACAATTCATTATATCATTATCATGTTCACCAAATCATCGCCATATATCATCTGAAACTCATAACCATCTCAGAAACATACATGCACACCACACAATATATCTACCTTTCTATCTCTCTCCTACACCTTCACCTCTTATATGGTCAAGTATATCTGCCTGGGTGTGAGTGGAATTTAGTAAATTGAAAGAGATAGAGAGTACAGTTTTAAGATATTTCTAAGTCAGAGCTACGAGGTATTACGAGGGTGGAATGTTAAAATTACCAATCATAATGACGGTTGGAGAGAGTTTAGAGGAAGCCATGTTGAAAAGTTGACCCAATTTGTCAAACTTTAAGAAGGGTGGTCATGAGGTAGATAGATAATGATAATATTCTGATTGAGCTTCAGAAGCAAGGTGGGAAGAAGAGCTTCGAAAGTGTCAGGGAAGTTGATCAGAGTGAAATGACTTCCGTCTCCTCGCCTTGTTGCTCTAGAAATATATAAGAATGAATAGCCATGAATGGTGAAAACATATCAATCAAAATTGTATCCATCTTTTGGAAAGCGTCAGAATTATATCATACGCTATCAATCCTTCCTTGCTTCTAAGGTAACTCCCATAAACACTAAAACACAATTCACATTTTCAGGTAGAGGTTGCAGTTTTAATCCTCACTATGTCCAAAGATAGATACACTTTTTTAGTATCATACAAATAATCAAATTGGTTTCTAACATTACCAAAATCAAACTAAATATTTAACCTTAAACTATTTTAGTCGTTCACTATCTTTGTTTAGATTTACTCTTTTTGTTGCTAGTATTTACAAATAATTTCAAGATAAGTCTAAAAATACCCGCCAAATGTTGCAGAAGGGCGCGAAAGTTAAGTGATAAAAGCTTAACTTTCGTTTGCATTTGTGACTGGTTCTTTAGAATAGTCGATTAATGGAGACAAGTAAAGAGAGAAATTGAAAGAGAGAGAGAGAGAGAGAGAGAAAGAGAAAATGTGGGGGAGAGAGGGAAAAGTGAGAGAAGAGGGTTGTATTTATGGCGAGGGCGGAGTAAATAATAGACTCAAAAGAATATATATACAGTGAACTGACAGAAAATTATGCAGGTAGACGGGAATGGCTAACAGTGTTTACGTGAAAGATAAATAGATGGGAAAATGCGAACCTTTTCGAAAGATTTATTTCGACGGGTGCAAATGTGGGAATTTTTTTTTCGTCCATTTTACATCTCTTCCCGGTAATTTTTCATGAGGCAGAAAAAGTTTGTTTTTTTCTCTTAAAATATTTTTTCAGTGAAATCGGAGTTTTAAAATGTGACACTGCGAAATAGAATACATTCTCAAAACTGAAATGGAAAAATGGCAACTTGGATTTAATGCGAGAGAGCGATAGGGGGAAGGGGAATTTTTAACATTTCAAAGCGTCCGTCCAAAAATAATTGAGACAACATCTCACTCTGTCGGTCGGTGATTCCCGTTTCGCTTTTTGTTGTTTTGGCAATAACATCATAACTATTCGGCCGATTCCAACAACATTTGAAACCCTTATGTTGTTGGTTTACATTCTCTTTCGAAGGATATAATTGCCAAGGTCCTCCCAAGGTTAGCCATAAATTATTTTGTTTTGGCAATAACATCATAACTACTCGGCCGATTCTAACGGAATTTGAAACCCTTATGTTGTTTTACTTTCTCTTTCGAGTGATATAACTTCTAGGATCCTCCTAAAGTTAGTGTTTGAATTATTGAAAGTTTTGAAGGTCATAAACCAGAATAATTGAGATCACGTGACTTTTTGGTTAGCAGATCTTGTTTGTTTTCATAGTACGTATCATGATGGTATAACTCTGGTAATAATCCTGGTAAGCTGAAACGTCTAGATAAGAGCTTTGGGTCAGCTAAACGTGTCACCAATCTCTCAAAACAATGCTGTAACAATGAGAGACAAAATAACTGGGTAGAAACGCCTGATGAACCGATAGATATACGGTAAATCGCCGTGATAAGAAAACTCTCGTATTGTGTAGTAATATCCCGGTATGTTATTCATGTCGTCTATCAAACGTCCTGTCTATCAGAACTCCTCTGGCACAATTACAGTAATAATGGATGGTGCGAGAATAAAGTGCGAAGCCTCAATTTGAGAAATGACTTGTGTCAAACTGAAGCAAGAAAAAAAAATGGAACTTTTTACTAAATTTGGTGAAATAGTCAGCGATGCGTGGGGAAACGCAACAATCTTCCACCACAACATCAAAAATTCGATGTTTGTTATTACTTCAATTTTACAGATGACATTTCCTGGCACTGGGTTCTTTTTAAAGTGGGTTTTTTTTTCTAATAAGCTATCAAATAAAATCCTGCTTGTACAATGTACATGTCACGATGACGTAGTCTCACGAATTTATCTTGCTATGAGGTTAAGTAAAATTTGAGGATTAGTTTTTAGTCGCGTGCACGCGATTCTATAAGTTAATATGTCTGTGGGTAGGTTGGTCATTCGGATGGCAACCATTTTACTTTTCTATGAGTTTGGGGGCAATAACACCGTAACTATTCGACCGATTCTAACGAAATTTGAAACCCTTATATTGTTTTACATTCTCTTTTGAATGTTTTAATTGCCAAGGTCCTCCCAAGGTTAGCCTGGAAATTATTTTGTTTGGGCAATAACATCATAACTAATCAGCCCATTCTAACGAAATTTGAAACATTTATGTTGTTTTATATTCTCGTTTGAATGATATAATGATCAAGGTCCTCCCAAGGTTAGTCCTGGAATTATTTAAAGTTTTGAAGGCCATACGTCAGAATAAGTGAGAGCACGCGACTTAGGTCTGTTGAAGAAGCGATTTAGAGTTGTATCAAAAGATATTTCAAACTTTGTTTACTATAAAAAGTTAACAAATTCTGATTTGGTTATTTTCTTTCTCGTTCTTTAAACAAAGGAAAATGGGCCGAGGTTTAATTGTTTACTTTCTGTAACCTTTTGACTACGAAAAGGTTTTTTTTGAAAAGAGTATATAATACCGGTACCGTAGAGCTAGGCCTATTTAATAATAAAATATAATAATATACCAGTATAAAATAAGATAAAATAATATAGGACTGTGTATAAAATATAATAGGATAATATATGACTGTGTATAAAAATAGAATAGAATAATATATATCAAAAATATACATAATAAAAGATAAACTATAATGAATTGGGACGTATTGTCTCGCTGGTAGTCAAAGGGTTAAAAGCTACCTTGATTAAGTTGACAAATATAAAGATATTTGCAAGATACCATCATTGTCACTCAGTACCCCGTCTGACCCCAACTTAGCCTCTTCTCCTTCCTTCAGAACACTTGTGTTTCCCCGCTGTTTCCTTGCTTTTCATACAACCTCTCCAACAATTTTATCTGGTAGGCTTCTAATTTCACAGGGTAGATGCTGACCTTCTTCACAACCAACTATCCCGGACCGGAGCTGAGGGGGGAGGGGACAATGTTCCCTAACCCCTGAGCTCCGGTTTGGGATGGTGGGTTTTTAACTACATGCTTCATCCTCCCTCATACCTTCCTCACATCCCTCTTCCTTCTCTCCTCACACTCTATCAATTTTACGCCGCGTCCAAGGTGGAGCCGCCATGCTGATGGACTGCCAGGCCACCAAGCGGGAGGGGTGGTCTTGATAGCGGCACTTGGCTCTGCCAGACCTGTACGCACCCCTTGCAGGGCTGGCAACAGCGAGGGGTGATGAGCGTGGGAATCCCGTGAGAAAATTAGGGTCACCCCATGCCCAATGATGCAAATATAAAAAAAAATTCCCCTTTCCCCCTCACAATCAACGGAGCCGCCTTCGTGCAGCTCCACAGAGAAAAATGGTGGTTCCTCCACCCCTGTGCTTGCGAGGGGACCCTCCAAATTTCTCTAACCGGAGAGGAGGCTTACTCCTCTCCTTCGCCTACGGGTGTAGGGGACTCCCCCTCACCCCCTTGTCTGGAGGTGCCTTCGGGCAATACCGTCTTTCCAGTGAGAGTCCCCCCTTTACTTTCCAAGGGGACTGCCAAGAAAGCCAGCAGGCAGCCCATAGCCGATCGCTCCCCAGTGAAGAGGCTCGGTAGGGCAAACCCCCTTAGGTGGAAGAGGGAAGCCAGGCCCCTTCAGTCGCTGACCTCAAAAGAGCTGCTGGCTAGAATTTTAAACCTAGCGGAGGTCAAGGCCTGTGCCTCCCCAGGCATAACTAATGACGCTGCTGCCAATAGGACCTGTGATGTCCTGGGGGGGGGGGGCAACTGGAGGCACCCCATGAGATAGACATAGTCCTTGAGGCAACCCAGTCTCAGACGGTAGGGCATTCCATGGAGCAAATCCGGGCTTGGCGCCAAGCACCGAACTCGAGTCCGCCCCTATGTAAGGTCCTCCTCAAACGGCTAGGGATTCCAAGGCAGTACAAGGAGGGGAGGGATCTCCTCCGACCGGTGCCCCTGCGACTGCCAGGATCTTCTCCATCTTGGAGAAGGACCTGGCTGAGGCCGTTCCATCTGGCATGGGGGATCCTGCCGGCGGAGGGGAGAAGCCGGTTCATTCCATGTCCTCCCCCCCTAAAAAGAAAAAAAATAGGAAAACGACTAAAAAGACTCGGGGCTCCTCTCCAACCGCGGGGGCTGCGGGGACAGATGGGTCTGCTGCTACTTCAGTAAACGACCAAGCCTAAATTTGCCCCCATAGGGGCGGAGCCCCTGAGTAAGACGAAAAGTGAGCAGAGCAGAGCCTCGATAAGATCGAGGCCCCCATTCAGGGGTTACATGGCGTTTTCACGCCCGCTGGCTTCAAACGCTTCCTCGGTATTCGCTCCACTGATGGCACGATGTTGGCCAAGGGCAACATGATCCATCAGAGGAGAGCATTAGCTAGTGTAATTGGTAGAGAGCCGAATGTGACCAGTTTCTCGGACGGGAGCCTTCTGGCAAATGCAGCGAATCCCTCCGATGATACCAAGATAAGTGCTCTTTGGACACTTGATGGCACCAGGTGAGTGTGACGCCGCACTCTACCATGAACTTTGTAAAAGGAGTAGTTTATGCTAGGGAATTCGTTGACTTCTCCACAGAGGACATCACTTTAGAGCACGCCGACCATGTGGCGGTCAAGTTCGAACGTGTGATGAGAAAACGGGGAGGGGCCTCGAGACCCACCCCTACACTCTTCGTCACGTTTGACTGTGACAAGCTCGATCAGTCGCTGCGTGCCGGTTGGTACCACTACCATAGTAAAGCATTCGTGCACTCCCGCGAAGGTGCTATTACTGTCACCGCTTCGGCCATACGAAACGTTCATGTAGACTTGCAAAGTCGGGGTCACCCGAAGTATGTGTAAATTGCTCCAAGGCCGCACACGATAAGTCCAAATCATGTGTGGCCAAGTGTGTCAATTGCGGAGAGCCGCATCCCGCTTCTTCGAAGCAATGTGGTGCATATCTCCTTGAGAAAGAAATCCTGGCCGTTCAGGCCCAAAATCGACTCTCATTCCGCGAGGCTAAGGACTTGGTCCTGGCGCGCCCGGCTCTGCCTGGGACGTCATATGCCTCAATAATTAGAAAGGCATCATCTGCTCCTGGCCCATCCAGGCCAACGATCACGGTTGTTTCCGTGCCCATTCGGAGCCATTCTGCGGGTTCTACTCAACCTGGGCGCTCCCCTGGTAAAGCTGGCGGCAAAAAAGGTTCACACCCAGCCCTGGGTAAAACCAGGGCTCCCCCTCTTTCCCCAAGCGTGACCGTTTCCCGTAAGGAGAAAACGCCACGCGCGTCCACCGAATCGTTAGACGCACAGGAGGCAACACCCCTGAAGTTGTTCGCCAGGCCATCTGTAGGGGTTGCAAAAGCTGTCCCCGAAAGGAGGACAGCAACAAAGTAGCTTCGGCTCCTTCGCTCACGCCTATTGGTGGGCAGAGTGGCTCGGAGAAGGTGGATCCTAGAAAATAGGGCCCCCCGCCTCCGAAGCCGCAACGCCCGCCTAAGGTTTCGAGGTGGAGGGAGGAAAAGACTCGCATGGCGAGCCCAACCTCCCCCAATAAGTCCTCGAAGGCGACAGCGCCTTCCACGCATTGTCCGACCAACAGCGACTGGGGTTCTGCCCCCGGCAAGCGTACGGACATTCCCATGAGGTTATTCTCTTCTAAGAGGGCCCCCGCGTCTCCTCCGAGATAGGCGTGGAGGGCATATTCCTTCAATGGAATTGCCGTGGACTCCGAGCTAACTGGGATGAGATGCAGAGGCTTGTCTCTTCCCGTTCACCGTTAGCTATCTTTTTGCAGGAGACCATTCTATGTGCGTGCTTCATGTCCGCCCTCCCGGGGTATAAGAGTTTTGCGACTCTACCACGACAAGATGGGGGCCTGGCTGTGGGATGCGTGGTTTACACTCGGCATGATTTCTCCGTTCTTCTTTTCACTTTAGATACCTCCTTTCAGGCAGTGGCTGAGCAGCTTTACCTGGATAGGGGGTATACTGTTATTTGTGCGTACATTCCACCGTCAGCTGACTTTGACGCAGGGGACTTCGGCCGCGCCATGGCACGCCTGCCGACGCCCTTTCTCTTGCTTAGAGATCTAAACGGCAGACATCCTCTCTGGGGAGACTACTCAATAAATCCCAGGGGACAAGTCTTTGCCGATCTGATCAAAGATCTTGAGATAGCTGTCCTAAATGTAAATGAGTTTATCCATCATTGCCCGAGAACCGCTTCATTTTCTTTACTCGATCTATCTCTGTGCTCTCTGGATGCACAGCCTGATTTTAATTGGGGGTCGTCGATGACCTCCATAGTAGTGATCACTTTCCCATTCAAATATCATTTTCAGGGCAGCTTCCACCCGAGAGCACACCTCGCTGGTGCTTGGCGCGGGCGCGTGACCTGCATTTCAGGAAATGATTGAATTCTCTATCTCACTCGAGGAGTTTAGGTGTGTAGAAGAGGCCGTTGAGTTCTTCTCCGGCAACCTCATCTCTGCGGGCATGACTACTATTCCCAGAACGTCTGGCCGTTTTGCATGCCGACCACTCTCGTGGTGGTCGGCTGAGTGTGAGACGGCCCTCAAACGGAAGAGTTATGCCGACATGCGCTATAAGCGCCGCCCGAACGATTTCACTGTCAATGAACTCCATCGGGCTAGGGCTAGGTTCAGGTATATTTCAAAGAACGCCCGCCGGTCTTCTTGGCTGGCATACGTGTCTTCACTTAACGGGAAGACACATCTAGCATATCTGTGGAAGCGAGTCAAAAGGATTCGAGGCAACAAGTTCTCGCAGGAAAAATTGGACCACAATCTCGGACCCCGCATCCGTGGCGGAATCCTGCGCGACCGCTCTCTCCACATTCTCTAGCCGGGGTGTTGCTCCGCCAGCATTCAATGCAAGTCGTGAGGTCTTGGAAGGCCGCCGACTAGACTTTACCTCCAGAGGCGGAGAACCCTTCAACGACAGGTTTACTGTGAGTGAGTTGCGTTCCGCTCTTGCTTCGTGCGCGGACACCGCCCATGGTCCGGACGATGTCCTGTACGCCATGTTTCGACACCTGGTTGAGCAAGGAATATCCTTTCTGTTAGATTTGTTCAACAGGATCTGGGTGGAGGTTCTTCTCCCAGATTCCTGGCGAATCTCTACTGTGCTCGCTTTTCGCAAACCAGGGAGAGATCACACTACTCCGTCCGGTTTCCGCCCAATCTTTCTAACCTCTTGCGTGTGCCAGTTGATGGAGAAATTGGTAAATGTTAGATTAGCCTTTTTTCATGGACAGCGGAAACCATCTGTCTTATGCACAGTGCGGCTTCCGCAAGTTCCACTCAACGTCGGATGCTCTGCTTCAACTGGAAAATGTCGTCTGCGAGACCTTCCTTCGTAGACAGCACTACGCCACGGCGTTTTTCGATCTGGAGAAGACCTATGATACCGCGTGGCGATACGGTATCATGGAGACTTTCCACACGATGTGGTCGAGGGGACCTCTCCTAATGTTTATATGCAAATTTTTGCGAGATCATCGATTCCCCGTACCGGTTGGGAACCCTCCCCTGCTCAGTAGGGCAGGAAGAGAGTGTCCCGCAGTGAATTGTCATCAGTGTTGCACTCTTTGCCCTGAGCATCAACGGCATCACCTCGGTGCTGCCGGAAGATGTTCTCGCTGCACTTAACGTGGACGACCTTTCGATATCTTTGGGCGCGGCTCAGATGCCAACTCTAGAGCGTCGACTCCAAGAGGCATTGAACCGTGTCTCTCGCTATACCCAAGCGCACAGGTTTCGATTTTCCTTGGCCAAGACTAAAGTCTTGTACTTCTGCCACCATCCACGGCTCCACCCTGACCCAGACTTGTTTCTTAATGGGGTCCGCTTGGAAGTGGTTGAATTTCACCGTTTTCTTGGTCTTGTATTAGACCGACGCCTCACCTAGGAGGCTCATATTTGCAGCCTTAGGGTCTTTTGTACCCGCGCCATGGATATTCTCCGTTCCGTGACGTTCAGTGCTTGTGGCGCTGATAAGGCTACTGCCTTACTTTTTTATCGATTTTTTGTTCGTTCGAAGCTCGACTACAGATGCGAGTTTTATGCATCCACAGCCGAGCGTTTATTGCGGAAGGTGGACTCGATTTACCACACCGGCCTTCGCCTGGCGACCGGTGCCTTCCGCAATTCATCCATTGAGAGCCTCCTAGTCGAAACTGGAGAGATTTGATACTTGCTCTTCGCCGTGTACAGTGCATTATTCGCCTGTACGGGCGAGCCCGGCGCCTTCCTCAGTCGCCAACAACTCTCACTGCATCCGCATCTGATCTCGATGGTGCCTATGCCGCCGATAGACGCCAGTCATACCCTACGCCCTTTGGGTTTAGGAACAGGAAACTCCTTCGAGAGCTAGTTCTAGCTCTCCAGCCGGTGGCACTCCTGGTTCTGCCCAAGACACCACCTTAGACGATACCATATTTGGATATTTATCCTCCCGTCTCTGCTCTCAAAGTTTGTATGGCGCCGGGAGTATTGCGTTCGAACTTTTTGGAGCACACCTCGTGTCACGCTGGAACCATGCCAGTTTATACGGATGGCTCCAATTCCCAATAGGGGGTCGGTTTCCACGCCGTATCCTCTCTGTTTCAAGTCAGTGGGGCTCTGCCAGGAGCTGCGTCTGTCTTCACGCCGAGCTGGTAGCAATACACCACTCAGTAGGGGAGATTACGCAACGTGCCCGGTTTAGAGACCAGATTGGGATCTATAGTGACTCACAAAGCGTCCTGAGTGCTCTCGGGGCATTGGAATTTCCGCATCCCCTGGTTCGCGATATCCGTGACACCACGGTTTTTGCAAGCCGGGTGGATGTCGAGATTATCTTCTGCTGGTTTCCTGGGCATGTAGGAATTGCGGGGAATGAGCGCGCCGATATGGCGCCAAATAGTCCGCGAGGATTCTGCGACCAAACCAGCGTTTCGCTCTTCTTCACACTGACTACATAGCAGGAATACGGGCAGCTCTTCGGGCTGTTTGGGAAAGAAGATGGGAGACGGTCGAAGGGAACTTAAAGTTGCGTACCATTGCGCCGCGACTGTTTCCATGGACCTACCCCCCAATGCCACGAGGGCTTTAGGTTGCTTTCTGTCGTCTCCGAATTGGGTACACTCGCCGAGGCGCACCGCCATTTGATGAAGGTGCGCCATCCCTTGTACTCGGGACGAGTGCGTGCACATTGATGGTGGACCTGTAAACGTTTGGGGGAAAGGCCTGCCTCCTCCCTTTTATTTAAGCATTTTTTTTCTTCTTTTTTTTCTTTTTCCTTATAGGTCGCATGTTCCTGCGCCAGGGGGACCTTCCCCCAACGCAGAAGCCTTCTTCCTGCTCGTTGCCTTTTTCCTTTTTTCAAAATTTTTAGTGTTGGGTTGGTTGTTTTTTTTGTTTTTTGAATGTGATTTTAAATTAGCCTATACTAGGCAGGTTTTTAATACGGCGACTAATGCCTAAGTAGGCAGTCGCCAGATGAGCTCTTATTAAAAAAAATACGATCATTGTCGGGGTACGTTTTACTCAGATCGAAGAACAATTTAAAAATTGGAAAAAATCTTCCAATAATTTGTATTCTGTTTGTTTTTGAGATTTAGCCGATTGCAATCCAAATGAAAAGTTGTTGTTTTTTAATAGTTTGTGCGCACATTCCTTATTTAGGCTCAGTGTGCTGAAAGTTAGAAGGAGAAAAGGCTAAGCTGGGGCCGGATGGGGCGCTGATTACCGTCAGCACGCCGGCCAGCAAAGCAAAGCGCCGCGCTCCTTACGGGAAAATGAAAAGAAATATTTGTCATATTAGTCATATCACATTCTTCATAATGTTTCGGAAAAAAATAAATCAACTATGATATAATTATTTGTTTTATAATTCCTCGGATATCCGCGAATGGCTCCCTTAGACTTTGTTGTGCTGTATTGACAAGTAATCATATTTTTCCTTACATGATGGATTGGAAAATTAATGGAGGCTACTTAGGAAACCGTTATTGCTTAAAAAAAAATTAATCACTCCTATTATGTCAAGTACATTTTTGCGAATCCATCCATATAGAATTTATTGAGCGGTCGATGTTACTATTACTATAACGACAGTTTAAATTTCAATATTTTTTTTTCTCTTCCTTGTGATGACGTCATAGTGGAATAGTATTTTGAAAAATATTGGTATAATGACGTCACATTGTCTACATAATTTCGACTGAACTTAGTTCGTCACTTTTTCCCCTTTGTCTCTCTATTGGATTGTACAGCTTTGTGTTATCACTTTAAGTCGATGTGAAATATATTTCAAAGTCCTCGTAAAAGAGGTTCACAGTGACCTCGAATCGCACTTTGGGGTATATTTTTTCTAACACGGTGTGATTCGTAACTCTCATGTATTGCCAGTGTGGTGACTTTTTCCTTAGATAGCTTTTTTCGTTGCACAAAAAAGTAGTACGTAATAAATAGCGCCTTTGTTTTTGATTGGACAGCTTTGGGTTATCACTTTAAGTGGATGTGAAATATATTTCGAAGACCTTGTAAAAGAGGTTCACAGTTACCCTAAACGTGCCTTGAATTTTGTTTTGGAACGCGGTGTAATTCGCAACTCTTTTTCATTTGGGGCGAGTGTAGGGCGCAGTGTAAGGCATTTCCGTCAGATCGCCAACACCCCAACACATTGTTAGATAAGTACAAAAGGTTTGTATAGCTTTACAAACTGGTAATTTGAAAATTAAAGGTAAGGTAATACGGGTGACCCTCCCATAATGGGCCTGCAGGACATGACAGAAGCAACGCCTGTGAACACAACTAGATCTCAATGGGCGTTCCAGCAAAGAATATACTGCGTCAAACATTACTACAAGACAGACTCGTTCAAGAAAGTGCAGGACACTTTCGTGCATCAGTTAGAATGTGAAGAAGCCTCCTCCAAGAGCACAATCCAGGACTGGGTGGACCACTTCGAAGACTATGGGACAGTGGAGAACCTCAATGCAGCCAGGGAAAACCGTCAAAGCCATTCAGGACGCCCCGGGAAGCGTACAACTAAGCTGGTCGAGAGCGTGAGAGAGTAAGTTCAGCAGAGTCCAAAACGCTTTGTGCGCAAGCGAAGTCATTCCCTCGGTATATCCCGTGAGTCTTGCAGGAGAGTGCTAGTAATGGATGTAAAGGCCTACCCATACAGAATACAGAGGAAGCAGACCCTTACAGCCTCAGCCAAGAAGAAGAGAAAGGCTAAGGGAGTCAAGATACTGGAGAAGATTGAGGAGACCCCAACTTTCCTTAACCCTCTTTGGACCTCAGATGAAGCTCACTTCCATCTTGAAGGAAAGGTAAACTTGAAGACAAATGTCTTGTGGGGGACTTTCAGACCAAATGAGGTAGCCACCAAGCCCCTATACTGCCCTAATTGCACGGTATGGACTGCAATCTCAGCCAGAGGCATCATCGGACCATTCTTCTTCGAGGAATCTGGGGCGACATTGACAGTCACCAAGGAGTGGTATGTTGAGGTCCTTAAAAGCTTCAAGAGGGAGTTGCAGACCCTGTTCCTGTGGCTCATGGGGAGGTTCTGGTTCCACTAAGATGGCGCAAGTTCTCACACCTCAAACCTGTCACGAGATTGGCTGAAAGAGAACTTTGGTGGCCGTGTGGTCAGTCTCAAGACTGATTTTGAGTGGGCACCTCACAGCCCCCAAGATTTCTTTCTCTGAGGTTACCTTAAAGACAGAGTGTACGCAGAGAGACTCAGGGACATCATGGAACTTAAAAAAGCCATTAGGGAGGAGATCAGAGCCATTAGTCGGTCGGTTTGTAAGCACGTCATGGGCAATTTGGTGCTGCGCCTCAAGAAATGCACAGAGCTAAATGGAGGTCATCTCGAACACGTACCCTTGAATAAAGAAGAAAAGTCCAAAGACTCTCATGTTTAGATATGATATTTTTAAACACAATATACTACTTATCACCAAAGTCTCATTCAATTCTTGTGGAAAATGAAAAAATGAAGCCTATCGAAAGTTGGGGCCCGTTTTTTGGGGGGTGACTGTATATTAGGTCAGGTTATTTTTTCTTGAACTATTTTAGTTTATTTATCTAAACATGGTTACTTCTATTTCGATTGAATCGGAATCAAATTCTATTTTGCCGCATTTCGACTTCCGACGGCTAAAAAGAAAGTAATTAAACAAAGCACAATAAATGCTACAGGAAAAGCTAATAAAATGTTTAAAAAAGTGATTACGGTAAAGTAAATAATAACCAAATTAATTTTAGGGATTAAAAAGTCAATTATATTAATGCGGAAATTTTTTTGATATTCACGACAAAAAAAATTAATAAATATATAGAAAAATATATAAAGCTAAGAAAGGGCAAAATTTTGAGAAATGTGGCAACCCTGTTTTAAAACAAAACTATGTCAAAATGTTTCGATACTAATGCTTGAAATATCACATTAGCGAATAAATTTTAGTTATATTTTATTAATTTTATGATAAATGTTCTATCTTGTATATTTAGAACTAAATATATCATAAAAACTCCATCTCTCATTAAATCATATATGAAATTGTCACTATCCGAATGAATTGGAGTGTAAACTGTGACATGAGTAATTGTGGGAACTGTACAGTAGCGTCCTAAAAGATCATAACGTCTGTATTTCTCTCAAAACATATTCCATAATTTTGCTGGACAAAATCCTTGAATTTTAAAATTGCTCTACCATAACCTATAAATATAATTTACCTATAGCTAAAGGTTATGCACTTCCTTCAAAATACTTGTGTTCTCCCCATCCCCTCCCCTCCGGTTTCCTCGCTTTTCATACAACCGCTCCAACAACTTCCTCTGGTCAGCCTCTAATTTCAAAGGGTAAATGCTTACCTTCTTCCTAGCCAACCGTCCCGGATTGGGGCTGAGGGGGGAAGAGACATTGTTCCCTAACCCTTAAGCTCCGGTTTGGGATGGTGGGTTTTTAACAACCTGCTTCATCCCCTCCCATACCTTCCTCACATCCCCTTTCCTTCTTACTTCACCATCTATTTCTTTTTACGCAGTGTCCAAGGTGGAGCAGACATAATGATGGAATGCCAGGCCACCAGGCGAGAGGGGTGGTCCAGAATGGCGGTACCTGGCTCTGCCAGGCCTGTACGCACCCCTTGCAGAGCGGGCTACTGCTAGGGGTAAAAAGCTATTGCATCCTATAAAAAAGAGGGTAAGCATGCCCAATGATAAAAAAATCAACAATCTTCCCTCAATTTGCCCTTGTTCATCGAGGGAGCGGCCCTCGGGCAGCTCCACATAAAAAATGGAGGTGCACCCCCGGTTCTATTTCTTGACTTGATCTATCTCTGTGCTCTCCGGATGCACAGCCTGAATTTGATTGGGGGATGGTCGATGAACTCCATGGTAGTGATCACTTTCCCATTCAAATATCATTTTCAGGGCGGCTGTCGCCTGAGAGCCCACCTCGGTGGTGCTTGGCGCGGGCGCGGTGGCCTGCATTTCAGGAAATGACTGAATTCTCTATCTCAGTCATGGAGTTTATGTTGGTAGATGACGCCGTTGTGTTCTTATTCGGCAACCTCATCGCCCCGCGCCTGACTACTATTCTCAGAACGTCTGTCCGTTTTGCACGCCGACCACTCCTGAGGTGGTCGGCCGAGTGTGAGACGTCCCACAAACAGAAGCGTTATGCCTACATGCGCTATAAGAGCCGCCTGAACGATTTTACTGTCGGTAAATTTCGTCGGGCGAGGGCCAGGTTCCGGTATATTTCAAAGCAAGCCCGCCGCTCTTCTTAGCGGGCATACGTGTCTTCACTTAACGGGAAGACCTCTCTAGCAAAGGTGTGGAAGCAAGTCAAAAAGATTCGGGGCAAGTTCTCGCAGGACCCCCCTCCCGTTCTCCAAGATAATGGGTCTGCAATCTCAGACCCCGCGTCCGTGGTAGAATCCTTTGCGACCACTTTCTCCTCATTCTGCCGTCGACTGGACTTTACCTCCAGTGGCGGAAAACCCTTCACGACAGGTTTACTGTGAGTGAGTTGCATTCCGCTCTTGCTTCGTGCGCGGACACCGCTAATGGTCCGGACGATGTCCCATACGCCATGCACTGCCACCTGGGTGAGTGAGGCATGGCCTTTCTCGTAGATATGTTCAACAGGATAGGGTAGAGGGTCTCCTCTCGGATACGTGGCGAATCACTACTGTGCTCGCTTTTCGCAAACAGGGTAGAGATCACTCTACTCCAGCCGGTTTCCGCCCAATCTCTCTAACCTATTGATTGTACAAGTTGATGGAGAAATTAGTAAATGTTAGATTAGCCTTTTTTCTAGACAGCGGAGGCCATCTAACTTCTGCGCAGTGCGGCTTCCGAAAGTTTCACTTCCCGTCAGATGCTCTGCTTCGACTAGAAAATGCTGTCTGCGAGACCTTCCTTCGTAGACAGCACTACGCCACGGTGTTTTTCGATCTGGAGAAGGCCTATGATACCGTATGGTGATACGGTATCATGGAGACTTTTCACACAATAGAAGCGGGGGGACGCCTCCCAATATTTATATCTGAATTTTTTGCGAGATCGTCGATTCCGCGTACGATTGGGTCAGCCCCCTCAGGCCCACTGGAGCAGAAAGAGGGTGTCCCGCTAGCAAGTATCCTTAGCGTTACATTCTTTTCCTTAAGCATCAACGGCATCACCTTGGTGCTGCTGAAAGATATTCTCCCTACGCTCTACGTGGACGACCTTTCGATATCTTTTGGCACGGCCCAGAGGCCAACACTTGAGCGTCGACTCCAACAAGCTCAGAACCGCGTCTCTCGCTATGCCAAAGTGCACAGGTTTCGGTTTTCCTTTGCCAAGACTAAGGTGGTGCTCTTCTGCCGCCATCCACGGCTCCACCCTGACCCAGACTTGTATCTAAATGGGGTACGCCTGGAAGTGGTTGAATTTCACCGTTTCCTTGGTCTTGTATTTGACCGACGCCTCACCTGGGAGGCTCATATTCGCAGCCCTAGGGTCTCTTGTACCAGCGCCATGGATATTCTCCGTTCCGTGACGTTCAGCGCTTGGGGCGTGATAGGGCTACTGCCTTACTTTTTTGTCGATCCTTTGTTCGTTCGAAGCTCGACTACGGATGCGAGTTTTATGCCTCCGCAGGCGAGCGTTTATTGCGGAAGGTGAATTCAATTCACCACACCGGCCTTTGCCTGGCGACCGGTGCCTTCCGCACTTTTCCCATTGAGAGCCTCTTAGTCGATGCTGGGGATATGTTTCTCGCTCTACGCCGTGTACAGTGCATTATTCGCTTGTATGCGCGAGCCCGGCGCCTCCCTCAGTCGCCAACAGCTCTCACTGCATCCGCAGCTGATTTTGACTGTGCCTATGCCGCCAAGAGACGCCGGTCATACACTAAGCCCTTTGGGTTTAGGGACAGGAAACTCCTTCGAGAGCTAGGTATAGCTCTCGTGCCGATGGCGCCCCTGCTACTTCCCAGGACGCCACCCTGGAGTGTACCACATTTGAATATTTGTGACTACGCCTCTTCTCCCAAAGCTTGTACGGCACCGGGAGTATTGCGTTCGACCTTTTTGGAGCACACCTCGTGTCACGCTGTAACCGTGCCAGTGTATACCAATGTCTCCAAGTCCTAAAAGGGAGTCGGCTTCCACGCCGTATCCCCTCTGTTTGAAGTCAGCGGGGTTCTACCACGCGCTGCGTCTGTCTTCACGGCAAAGTTGGTGGCAATACACCACTCAGTACGGGAGATTACGCGATATGCGTGGTTTAGAGACCATATTGGGATCTATAGTGACTCACAAAGTGCCCTGAGTGCTCTCGGGGCATTGGAATCTTCGCATTCACTGTTTAGCGATTTCAGTGACGCTATGGTTTTTGCAAGCCGGGTGGATGTCGAGATTATCTTCTGCTGCGTTCCTGGACATGTAAGAATTGCGGGGAATGAGCGCGCCGATGATAGCGCCAAAGAGTCCGTGAGGACTCTGCGACCGGACCAGCGTTTCACTCTTCCTCACACCGACTACATTGCAGGAATACGGGCAGCTCTTCGCGCTGCTTGGCAAAGAAGATGGGAAACGGTCGAAGGGAATTTAAAGTTGCGTTTCATTGCGCCGCGACTGTTCCCATGGACCTACCCCCCAATGCCACGAGGGTTTTAGGTTGCTTTCTGTCGTCTCCGAATTGGTCACACTCGCGGGAAGCACCGCCATTTGATGTAGCGCTCGCCAGCGCCCTACTGTGAAGACTGCATTGTCCCCCAGACTGTTCGGCCTCTTTTTTGTTGAATCTCACAGTCTGGGCGATCTCCGCGCACGTTACCTTTCCCAGTACCGGGATGGGCGGGGTCGCTACCGCCTGTCCCTTGTACTCAAGACGAGTTCGTGCACATTGACTGGTAGACGTATAGACTTTTTGGGGGATGGGGGTCGGCCTTCTCCCCTTTATTTAACTATGGGCAGGGGGACCTCCCCCCGACGCCGGAGCTCGTTTCCTAATTGTTCCTATTTTTTTCTTTTTATTGTTGTTGTTTTTTCAATTTAGCCTAGTCTTAGGCTCTCTTGTTTCCGGCAACTTATGCCCAAGTCGCCATTCGCCAGATTAGCTCCCAAAATTTAAAAAAAAACCTCTTTATACTCTTTACCTTACCTCTTCTACACATTTCTCCTTATTCTCTTAATTTTACCTCCCTGACACATTTCTCTTAACAAACTTTCTGCTGATGCCTTCGTTGGTTTTTTATTTAACTAAAAAAAAAATTACCTATCACTCATAGCTGTGGTTTTCCTTTTTAAGGCAAATTCGACCAAATCGATTGCAAATCATTTTCCGAAAACTAAAAAACACTTAGACACTTTATCCTTTGTTTTTTTTTTAATACAGTTAATTAGAAACCTATTTTCAAACAATTTTCCATTATATTATCTAGAATCTATGCATTGTATAAACCAGGTGTACAAAATTGTATATTAAGGATTTTTTCCGATATTGTAATTTGTTTCTGTGAATAATGGCTCCGATATCGGCCAAATTCTTTAAATAATGAAGCCTACTTAGCGAAATGGATTTCGGCGAAAGGCTTCTTTTTTCACATTGAAGCTACCGTGAAAAGAGGCCTCTAAGACAGATAATTGTTTTTAGACTAATACAAGAGGAAATTTGCATATTACGTACTCGTAAAAATATTTAAATGACTCTAAGTATGAAATAATTCTAAAATTCCTTTACCCTAAATATATACAACCATATAATTTTAATTTCACAGCCCACGAATTATTCGAACCAAACATACTAGTAAGCCTTGAAATTCATGGTTCGAGCATACTCTTCATGTTTGAATTTTCAGTTTGTTGAATTACAATGTACGTATTTATATTCATATGTGCACCTGGGATCTGATTTATGGAGTTAAAAATGCCGTTTATAACACATGGGTTCGTCGTGTGACAAATTAATGTCTGGTAGCGAGGGTGATTTTCGCGCACGTTACCTGTCCCGATAGTGGGACGAGCGGGATCGCTACCGATTGTTCATTGTACTTGGGACGGGTTCGCGAACACAGAATGTGGATTATTTGACTTCTTCGAGGAGTTTGGCCTCCTCCTTTTATTTGTTGGTTGCATGCTTTCAGCGCCGGGGTGGGGGGCGACGAGCTTTCACCGGACGCCGGAGAGCGTGTTTCCTTCTTTCTTTTGTTTTATTTCTTGTTTACTGGTTCTATTGGTTTGGTTTTTAATCTTGCCTATCATTACGCAGCAAACTGATTGTGACTTGTGCCCTTGGAAGGCGTTGCTAGATTGGCACTATGGGAAAAATTTGTTAGTTTGGATTTCCACCTGATTTAATTATTTTAGATTTACAACTGATTTTTGGAGTTTAGATTTACGCCTGATTTATGTATCATGGATTGACGTCTGGTTTATGTATTTTGGATTTACGCCTAATTTAAGTCATTTTTTATTTACTCGTGAGTCTTGGATTTTGGATTTATGGCTGCTCTATTTTTTTTTAGATTTACGTCTGATTTATGTATATTCTGGATTTACGCTTAATATGTATATATTTGGGATTGACGCCTGATTTATGTACTTTGGATTTACAGGTAATTTATGTATTTACGCCTGATTTGTGTATTTTGGGATTTTCGCCTGATTTATGTTGTTTTGGCTTTACGCCTAATTTATGTATTTTAGATTTGCATCTAAATTGTGTATTTTGTATATATGCCTGATATATGTATTTTTTGATTTACACTTAAATTATGTATTTTGGATTTACGCCTGATTTATGTATTTTTGGATTTACGGCTGGTTTATTTATTTATGCTTGATTTATGTATTTTTTATTTTCGCCTGATTTGTGTATTTTTGGATTTTCGCCTGATTTATGTATTTTGGATTTAAACCTGATTTATGTATTTTATATTCACATATTTCTTCAAATTTCAAGTTTTTTTTATCTTCTTACGCATTATTTGTTATTTATTTGTTTTCCTCTTAATTTTCTTCTTCATTCTTTCCACAGTGAGGAAGCAAACTTAGTTGTCTATTATGCCTATTTCTCTTCAATTCTTCTATGTATATTTTCTCTTTCTTTTCCTGTTCGTCCCCTGAAGATGTTGGAATAAACGAAAGCGCGAATGACCTTGTTTGTTCCTTAATCTTCCCAAAGTGAATGGTTTATGTATACAAGTAATTAACATAAAGATACACACGCTATAAATGCATGAAAATATATTCTTTTTCTTAACGTATAGTTCATTCTCTTTCTTCTTCTTCTCTATCTTCCTTTTTCTCTTTCTTCTTTTTCACTATCTTCATTTTTTCTATCTCCTTTACTTCCCCCTTTCCTCTCTGTATGTATGTCTGTCTGCTTGCCTGTCTCTTTCTTTCTCTCCCTCTCTCTTTCTCTCTCTCTCTCTCTCTCTCTCTCTCTATATATATATATATATATATATATATATATATATATATATATATATATATATATATATATATATAATGTACTTATTGTGAAATGATATCTTCTACTATCGTGGAAGACAGTAATTGCCGAATGGCGTACGAATGAAGATCTCTTACAAAGCCGTAGAGCATTTTTCAGTTTCCAGAAGAGGTCATTTTATACACGAACTCCCAAAGGACTTCGAGAAAGAGAAAAAGGGAAATAATGCCTCTTGTATTTACTGGCGAAGAGAAACACAAGTATTTAAACGGGACGCGAGTTTTATTTCGGGGCCGTTTTTAACTCCGAATGAAACGCCCTCATAACCGTTGCGGAGCTTGAGAGGACATTTGCGTTTATTGCGGGCTTATCCCAGGAGAGAATCACTTGGTACTAAGGGGGCCAGAACGCTGGCCAGGAAAGAAGTTAAAAAGAAAGGCAAATAGCGTGACACGGAGGCGTGTTTTTTTTCTGATCTTGGTTCTTGCCCTTACGTTTTTCTGAACTTGGCTCTTTCCCCTTATTTTCTTTTGAACTTGGTACTCTTTAACCCCTCAACATCCTTTCTTATTCTGAGAGTTTTTAACATCTTCCACAATAAACCTCCTATCTGCGACTTCTTCACATTTTAAAACTCTCTTCTCTCACAAAATCTGTCTCATACGCGCTCATACGGAAACACACGACTTATCGCCTCCTTCTTCCCTCTTCATATCCTTACCATAATTGAAACCTCCACTTATTTCTGACCTCATTAAGTTTTGTTTTTCTCTTCCCTTCGCACCCATCTAACAGGGAGGTACCTTGTGTATACGGCCACACTGGTACCCGGAAGAAAGATACGTCCTCTCAGCCTGACTACTAATAGGGTAGGCCTGCGTTCTCCCTTTATGTGTTAGGTTGAGGAATAAGTTCTTGCGTTTTTTTTTTAATGTTGTGTTGATTTAAGTTTTGGTGACGTGATTTGTGCACATATTAAGAAACAATAATAAATAATGAGAGCAAAATTTGCAAAGGTTAGGCTACGTCTTGAAGTTGAGTAATAAGTGATTGCGGTTTATTTAAAAGTTGGGCTAATTTAATTTTTGTTCTGTACCCTCAATGCAGAACTCTACGTTTAACAAATATATCGACTCGCCGAAGCTATTCGTGAAAAGCGACCTCATCGACGTTATGGAGTCCTTCTGCAACACGACAATGCTCGTCCTCACATCGCCAATATGACAAAAGACGGCATCCAAACGCTTAATTTGGAAATCCTGCCGCATCCTCCATATTCGCCAGACTTGGCTCCATCGGATTTCCATCTGTTCCGATCGCTCTCCAACAATTTGCGTGGCGTTTCGTTCAATACTGATGTGGAATTAAGAACCTGGTTAGACGAATTCTTCGAGTCAAAATCCAGAGATTTTTATTGCAGAGGCATCGAAAAACTAGTTGAACGTTGGGAAAAAGTCGTAAATAACAACAGAGAATACATTATTGATTAAATTGCATATTTTAATAAATTAAAAGTGAAGTTTTTCTAAAACTGTTAATGGTAATAAATAAATTTTATAGAACGGCAAGAACTTATTCCTCAACCCATTGCATATTTTTCTAAGAGTTTCCACTTCAGATCCCGACCAGCTACCTCATGCTGTCAGAAGAGTGGCTTTGGTACTTGCATAAACAATGCATTTTAACGCCCGCAGGTTGAAGGAGACCATGGTTGAGGGGTAATAGGCGATAGAGCGTGAATAACGAGAAGAGCGGTTCCTCACAATAACCCACTGTCTGCGCTTCCTATAAAGACAACCGTCCTGCGATCGTTATCGTAGGTATAAGGATGTTCTACCTAAGCCAACTCAAACTCTTGGGTCCCGTCTCTGGGTCTCCACATGACACATTTTCAGATCCTGGCTATCTTATCAACGACTAGTATCAGTTATTAAGGCATTCACTCTGTCGCCCTGTCACTTTGGCTGGCCATTTGGGAGCTGCGGCCTTTGAAGAGCGCTCTTCAACTTGGAAATTTCAGGTCGGTGTGTGTTGCTACAAAGGCGCAAACCCTATCATTTAAGGCGTCCAGAATTGGAACAGCTTAGAGGTAAAGAATTCCGAGACAGGGAGGCGAGATATTGCTTACCACCACCCAATTTTCTTTTCATATTGGGCACGAAACTTCGATGGTTCGGTTAAAAATTTCAGACGATGTACATCCAAAAGGATAAAACCTCGACCAATCTTTGAGTTGGGGTGGACGAGGATGACAACGACACACCTCTGACTGGTGGAGAGGCTCTCCTGTCACAACTTGGTAAAGAGGTTTCCTCTCTAACACTTCTGGATCGGCCCTCAGAAAGCTCCATCTCCAAAAAGGTGACGTTCCTTCCTGTGCTTTCTGGGGTCCCTCCAACTTCTAGCATATACGAGGGCTACCTCCTCTCGTATGTTTACGGGTAAGGATCTTGCTAGATTACCTCCTTCCTCTGAGTCTCTCCTATGCGACTCTATAATTAGACAAGCGGCGATCTCCCCTTTCTCTTCGCCATGGGACCCGACGCTAAGAATGTGCGCGATGAGCGAATCAAAACAGGCTTGATAGGAATATTTTAGGGGCAGGGGTTCCGCCCCTCCCAATTTTCCCGATGGAGGTCCTAGAGTGCCCTTACCCCAGAAAGCATGTCTTCTCAGTGAGAGAATGGTGATTTGGTGGCAACCAACCTCGAGTCAAAGTTCACTATCATGTAAGGTTCCCCCAATGAGACACAAGGCTCCAGGGACTTGGAAGGAGAGTAGGACTCTCCTGCTTCCGTTGGAGCTCCGAAGACGGCCGGGGCTGTATCTTATTTCGGTGAAAGACAAGGCAGAGCCTGGCTTGTTTATCCTCGGCCCTCTCCTGGGTGAAGGAGAGAAGAGTGCGCATTCTGCCATCTTCCCATTTAAAGAAAAAAAACAATAAGAGGACCAAGGATTCCCTTCCCTCCGTGGGAGTTCCAGATTCGGACAGGTCCCTTGCATACTTGGCAGTTGACCAGCCCTGGAGGGTTAGTCTGGCCTCAGGATGCCCTCGGGAAGAGGGGGGGGGGTAAAATCTTTTAACAACAAGAAAAAGCACGAGGTAAATGGAGTCTCAGCGACTTTAGGTCCCCTCGTCAAGAGGCTATCCCGTGTCTTTAAGCCCGCCGGCTGAGAAAATATTCCTGGTAGTTAGTTCTAAGGACAAATGTTGCATCAGCGTTAGGCATTAGCTAGGGTTCTCGGTACGAAAACGAAGGTTACCCTTCTTTCGGATGAGAGACTTTTGGAGAATGCGGCGGTCACTTCCCAAGTGGACATAATGAGTGCTTTTTGGACACTTGATGGATTGCTTCCAAAGGTGACGCCGCACTCTACTATAAACTTCGCGAAATGAATTATTTGTACGAGGGAACTCGTTGGAACTCGTTGACTACTCTTTAAAAGATATCACAGAAGATGAGGCCCACCAGGTAGCTATTAAAGTTGAACGTATGGTGAGGAAAAAGGGAGGATCCTCGAGACCCACTGCTAAACCTTGGTCATGTTCGATCATTATAAGCTCCATAAATCGGTGCGTGCTGGTTGGCATTGCCACCGCATCAAAGCATTCGTGCCATTCTCGTGGAGGTGATACCATTACAACGGATTTGACCATACGAATAGAACATGGAGTCCTGCTGAGTGGGTTTAACCTGAAAATTGCACAGACTGTTCAAGGCATTACGCGATGAAGCTTTATCGTGTCTGGCGAAGTGTGTTAATTGTAGTGAGCCTCACCGTGCTTATTCAGATTCTGCACTGAATTTATTTCCTAGAAGCCAAAGACTTGGTCCTGTCGGGCCCTGTACGATCTGGCATGCCATACACATCTCAAGTCAAAAAATGCCCTCTGCTCCGGGCTCGTTCAGGTCTATGAGCACAGCGGCACTGTACCTATTAGGAACGCTTTTGTGACCTCCACTTCCCATATACGCTAGTCTGGTAAAGCTGGCGGTAACTCAGGCTCGCTGCACGGCTACTCCCTACCTCCACGCAACCCATCCACAAAGAGCGAGTTTCTAAAACCTCAGGAAACAAATTTCCGAAATATGGTCGTGAGACCATTCCCGTTGGCCACTAATTCTGCCCCCTCCCCTCCCCCGAAAAGAGGGCAGCAGCAAATGGTTCTTTTTCTCGGGGACCTGAAGGCTAGTCACCCACTATTGGAGGACTACATGATTAATCCCAGTGCCAGGTCCTTGCAGAAATGATCGAAGAACTAAAGATTGCTGACCTAAGTGAGGATGAATTCATGCATCATTGCCCGAGAACCGCTTCATTTGTCTCTAGAACTATTCATATGTGTTTATGCGAATACAAAGGCTAATTTTCGTTTGAAGGTGATCAATGATCTTCATTGATAGTACCACTTTCCCATCCAAATATCTTTTCCTGGGCAGTTACCGCCTGAGAAACCAACTCAATGATACTTGGAGTGGGCGGGCTCACCCGGATTTTAAAAAAAAAACATTTTTTCTAGCTCAATTGAGAACTTTAGGTCGGTCGATGATGGCTGGAATGTTTCATGGCCGTAGGCTTGACCACTATTCGTAGATCTTTTGGACGTTTTGCATGTCGTTTGCTTCCTTGGTGTTCACGTTAGTGTGAGACGACCTTAAAAGAGAAGCGATATGCATATATGCTTAACAATCCTACTGAGAATAGTTCACTTTTAAGTCAAGAAAGAAAAGATGAGCAAATATTGATGCTTTGTTGTAATTGTACCTCTGACACGTCGTAAAGAATCCATTAGCCTAATTGTTCAACCTTGCCAATCTCCTCCAAATGAAGATTCACAGTAGAATAAGATGAATGTTGTTTTTCAGTCACTTGTTCTACAGTTACAATTGGATTTTTTTCCACTAATTTTAAAAGATCATGATCAAATTTCAATGGTCGTCCTCAACAAGGATCATCTTTGAGACTAACGTTTCCTGAGCGAAAATTCAGAAACCATCTTTGCTACTGGATCGCACTAACTGTTCCTTCACCATACATTTAACACAAACTTTCTACTGTTAACTTAGGATTGGCACCTTTTTCTAAACTCCCAAAGTATAACGTTTCGAATAAGCTCTTTTAACATTTCTATATTATTCATCATTTAACGGTAAGGCCCATTAAATTACCAATACAAAAATTAATACCTCCAAAAATGACGATTAAGGCTCGTCGAAATGTAAGCCTAGAGTTAGGCTAAGACATACAGTAACCTAGGCTTCAACTTTAGTGCCTTAGGCTAACATAAAAACCCCGCTCGCAATTATTTATATAAATAAAATAATGATAAATATGAAAAAATTCCTCATTACATATGGGATGACCTAATGCAAACGATAACGGGCTCAAGACGTGGATCGATAGGCACAAGGTAGCCTCCCGAAGAAACAGTTCCTGTCCGCCATTGCATCACCGGGCGAGGAGTAAACAAGCAGTCTATAGAATTGTTAAAAGCTTGGATAAAATACGCAGACTCCATCAATAGACCCACAAAACAACGTATGTAATTGATTGAAGTCGTTATTTTACCCTTTAATAACATGACTTTCCTTTTTAGACTGAGCTCTTTTCTCTCAAATTTACGTTCTTTATTCTTCCTTTTGTCCTATGAAGATGCTTGAATAAAGCAAAGCAATTAAGACCATATTTTTTCTTTAAATTTCCCGTAGTTTACTCATGTATTTACGCTCTTGCGTATATAAACATGGCTCAAATATTTTATATATAATATAGAATTTGAACTAGATGTCAAGATACATGTCATCAATTGGTTCTATAAATTTAGATAAAAACATTTCAAAATACAGAGGTGGCAACCCCCCACCCTAATATGTTTGAACATTGGTCTAAAATAGAGAATCGAGAATAGCGCGAGGAGGTTATAAACTTAAGGAGAGAGTAAAGTTTTCTAAATCAAATCCAAACATTATAATAATAATAATAAAAGGCATCAATACTTTAAAAAGAGAACTAAGTATTAAATGTGTCCAACAAACAACCGTGCACAGTCTGAAAATTCACCTTTACTAATTATGTTTAAAAAAGAAACAACGAAAGGAGCGAGAGTAAAAAATTAGATTTAGTTGGGAGTTGCGCTAAATAATTAATTAGTGAAGAAGCAGAACCGTGCTGCCCATTAAAGCTCCTCTGAGACACTGAGAGACTTGAACTGTACACGAGAGGACTACACATTAAGGAGAGGTTTATCCTTAAGGGAGAAGAAACTGCCAATTATGTTTGTTGACCAAAATTAAGGAAAACTCTGTATGAAAAAAATAGCGTTAAAATAATGTAAAGGTTTTCTCCTAAATTCACAGTTGAGGGAACTAATTTGGAACCTTTGGGAATATTGCAAGAAGGAAGAGAAGGTGAATATTTGTCATTTTTTAGAAATAAATCCTTTTATTACAGACTTTCAAACCAGCAAAAAATTTAAGATCACTGGTCGCTAGGTGAAGAAAGGAGGGAAAGGATGGAAGTCAGATGTGAAGAAGAGGTAAAAGGATGAGATTATATGGATAAATTATAATTATTCGCTTCACAATTCATATTTTTGTAAAATTATTGTAAATTTTATCGATTCATTCCTTAAAATATTAAATGTAAGGCTTTCAACAGCATTCCTATGCCAGTAGAAATTGACTGATGATATTTTAGTGAAAGTAAATAGAGGCAACTCAGGCTGTCTATTTTTAAGTTCAAGAATTAATTTTGTCGCTCGACGTTGGAGGCGTTCCAATATTAAAATGTCCTTTCTAATTTACAGAGACCAGAAAAACCACGTGAGGTCTTAGAACCTTTTAATATAAGATAAGAAAGATAACCTTTGATTTGTAAGCGAAATATCGAACTACGTATTCATGTTTTCTTTTCGGTAAGCTACAGTGCATTGATTTTAAAATTTTAAATAACTCGAGGCTAAGGTAGGTTAATTCTTTTCCTTGATGAATGTTTTTAAAATTTGATTACCTTTATTGGTATCTCTTCCAGGGTTACCATGACCTATGTGTATTACCTTACACATTTCCACGTTGAATTACATCTGCTATCATTCACACCGTTCCACTCTTCAAGTCATTTTGCAAGTTGTCACATATTTTGCCCTAGTACCTAGTTTCGTGTCATCATAATTTTTTTTAATTTGAGATAATTAATTCACTTCAAGATTGTATATATATATATATATATATATATATATATATATATATATATATATATATATATATATATATATATATATATAGGCTCACTGGACAGAAAATTAGTCACCTAGGGAGAAAAAACATAATTTAACATCTGAAGCGTTTAGGAACCTTAGGCAGCCGAGAGGCGTCGCTTAGTTTACGTCGAAACGTTAGTTAAGCTTTTTTGTGTTGCGGACGGTGTGAAGACCTGTAGATAGCAAAGCAGCTCTACTTAAAATGGGCCGGAAAAGCGACGTCATGGAATGTTAAAAAGGTGTGATTGCATATGGTCGCGCCAAAGGTCATCATGTAAAGAAGGTGGAGGAATTCGGCAATGTTTCAACGAGTACGGTCATCCGGATTTACAAGCAATGGCAGAACTCCCAAAATGCGAAAAACACTCGCTAGAATTGCGGACGGAAGAAGGTGTTTGAAGACAGGGACCGTGATGGCATCTCCAGGCTTGTAATTGCAAATTGATTTGCTTCGAGGCAGAAATTGCTACAAAACATCAATTCTAGTCCTTTACCACCCATTTCAGAAAGAACATTACACAGGGAATTCCATGGCATGAACATATGGAGCAAAGTGGCATGCAAGAGGCCCTTACTATAGTTACAAGTGACTAATCTTAGGTCTGGTGATCTTATATATATATATATATATATGCTGGATAAACGAAAAAACGTAGAAGGATAGATTTATTTGATTTGTACAACGTTTCGAGTTTTCCTTTTAGCCACCTTCTAGTACTGGAATATACAAATTAATAAAAGATAAGCTAAAAAGGTTTAAAGTTTTAAACAAACAAGAAATTAAGGAAAAATATCAAATTATTAATGAAAGGCGGTGAGATTGTAAAAAAAAAAATTAAAAGGGTGTCTGGCTAGATTTTAGTCAGATAAACAAGGTCTGCTGACAAAAAAAGTCGCGTGCCCTCACTTATTCTGGTTTATGACCTTACAACCTACAAAACTTTCAATAATTCCCGGAGTAACCTTGAGAGGACCTTGGCAATTCTATTATCCAAAAGAGAATGTAAAACACCTTTAGGGTTTCAAATTTCGTTAGAATCAGCCCAATAGTTATGATGTTATTGCCCCCCCCCCCAAAAAAAAAAAATAAATAATTCTTTGATTTCTTTTTGAATGGAATTTGAAGATGTGGTTGATATTTTTAATGTCACTTCATAAATTCAATCCCTTCCATCTTGAACATCAGTTATTTGTTCTTCATTTTCTTCAGGAGAGCAAATTATTTCACTTAATGGCATTGAAACATTGGCCTACCTAGTAAGCAACTCTTCTTCCTTCACCTTCTTGTTACTTTTACTTATCGACTTGTCTATTTTACTCAAGTTAATCTCGAAAGCAAACCTGATACGGTCCAAACGAAGTAATCATTTCTCTCTGACCATTAATGAAAGCAAGTTCCTTCGCAGAGATCTTCATCTCAATATGGGATTTTAATTAATTAGAGATTCATTTTTTGCAACCAGGGCAGCCAAATTCACAGCAAAAATTAATTTTGCACCTGCGCCTGAGGATATCAACAGGTTGTCTGGTTTTGTAATGAAAGTGCCTTAGGTCTGTAGCTCTCCTCTCCCAAGGGATATGTTTTTGGCCTGCTTCCAGTTCTTTTGGATCTGTTTAAGATCGTGACTCTTGAATTTACAACGGGGGATAGAAAAGAATTGTTTCCTCGTTCCCCCTTTTCAAGCACTTTAGAGTGAATATCCTTTGCAAGATTGGCTGCTGGGTAGTTTCTCACATCCACATTTCAGAACGTCAACCAGAGTTTGGTATTGAGATGGCGATTCAATTTAGGTGTTCCAATGTGTGAATGGCGCCAGTCTTGTCCTAATCTTAAAAGCAATTGTAGGTCAAATCTCACTGGTAGGATGGTAGTACTGAAGGCCTCGTAATCTTCATCATACTGATGAATATGTTTCAAACGGTGACATAAGAAAAAAAGTGAAATATATATATATAATTATTAATATAATACATTTAATTCCCCAAGATGACAAAATTAGCCAAAATTTTAAGTAGCTAACCAATTAGAACTAAAATTATATTAAAATAAAAAAAAATAACTAGAATTCATAAGTAGGACTGCATATTTTGAGCACCCCTCATTTATATAATTAGAACGTTGAAAAGATTGACACACGCTAATAGCACAGTATTCTATAGTATAGCATAATATACCATAGCATTTTAGAGCATAATATATTATAAAATATCATTGCATATCATAATATAGCATAGCACAGCATTGCATAATATAGCCCAGCATAGTATAACATAACATAGTATAACATAGCATAGTCTATTATAGTCTAGTATAACATAACAGAGCACAGAATAGTATGGCAGAGCATAGTCTAGCCTAGCCTAAAATAGCATAGTATAGCCACATACTTTAGCATAGCATAGTAGAGAATAGCCTAGCCTACCATAGCGTAGTATTGTCTAGCATAGCATAGCCTAGTATAGGCTAGAATTGCCTAGCCTAAACTTGCCTAGTATTGCATAGCATAGCCAAACATAGCATAGTATAACCTGCCCCGTTTTAGCCTAGTATAGACAAGCCTAGCCAAACATAGAATAGCCTAAAATAGAATAGCCTAGCTGTGCTGGGCCTAACCTAGCCTAGCTGTGCTGGGCCTAACCTAGCCAAGCTTACTATAATATAGCTAGCCTAGTATAACCTAGCAGGGTATAGCCTACTTTATCCTTCCTTAGCTTAGTATAGACTAGCCTAGTTTAGTAGATCCTAGTCTAACCTAGCATATTATAGTATAGCTTAGCCTAGCCTAGTATAGCCTTACCTAGCGTAGCATTGTATAGTGTAGCCAAGCCTAACCAGGTATGGCTTAGCATTGCATGCCAGAGCCTAGCATAGCGTCGCACAGAGTAGCCTAGTCTAGTATAGCCAAGCTAGAATAGGCTACTATAGCCTAGCCTGGCATACTAATGGCTAGCATACTATAGCCTATCCTAGCATAACCACACCTAACATAATATAGCCAAGCTTATCATATTATAGCCTAGACTAGTATAGCATACCATACCCTAGACTAGAATAATCTTGCATAACTAAGCCTATTATATCCTTGGTTAGGTAATTTATCGTAGCCTAAAATAGTATTACCTAGCATAGCAATTTCTCAATAATATTTAACATCCTAAAATGGACTTTCCAACCAATGCCACGACGGCTTCAGGTTGCTTTCTGTCGTCTCCGAATTGGACCCACTCACGGGACGCACCGCCATTTGATGGAGCGCTTGCCTGCGCCTTATTGCGACGACTGCATTGTCCTCCAGACTGTTCGGCACATTCTTGTTGAATGTCCCAGTCTGGGGCATCTTCGCGCACGTTACCGAGACGAGCGGGATCGCTACGGCTTATCCCTTGTACTCGGGACAAGTTCGTGCACATTGACTTGTGGACTTTATGACTTTTTTGAGGAGGCCGGCCTTCTCCTTTTTATTTAGCTATGGTTTTGTTTTTTTCTTTTTTTCTTTGTAGGTCGCCCGTTCCTGTCCTGAGGGAAAGCGGACCTTCCCCCGACGCCGGAGCTTGCTTCCTGTTTATTGCCCATTTTCTTTTTCCTTTTTTATTGTTATTGTTGTTTTTGGATTTTTTTGCATATTGTTATTTTAAAGTAGCCTATTCCTAGGCTGTCGTGAGTACGGCGACTTATTCCCAAGTAGGCAGTCGCCAGATAGGCTCCAAAAAGAATATTAAAAAAATAAATAAAATGTACTTTCCAACCGTTTCCAAAGATAATTTCTACATAGTGTTTCGAGATTTGGGGTTTCTAAACAAAAATAAATTTAACTTTAAGGGCAGAATCCCTCCCTAAATGAAGTGCCCCATAATTTGCAAATTTAATTGCCTCGGATGCAGTACCGTGCGCTAGCTTAGGCCCAAATTCTGTCCCCACCTGGGAATTAGCCATAGGACAGGGAAGATTCTTTCCTAAGGGAGTTTTCTCCAGTTTGGCTTCATTCCATAAGTTGTAAAGTCGATCCTTTCATAGACAATTTGAAAATTTTGAAAACCATTTCCAATCCCCTCTCATTAAAATTATATGAATTCCTGTATATCAAATTACTTCCCCTCCCTCTAATTCCAATCAATCTTATCAGCATCTACTTCTGCTGTTAAAAAACAAACTAACAACCCAATTCTGCAATTCTTAATATTCACTTTCACTACAGTATTCCGTTTAGTGTTCGCTGTGTTTTTACCTAGCGTTTGCATCTACATTTTTCCAAATTTTAAAAAAATATATTTTTAAACGTGTATTTTTTATGGAACTAATTTCTAGCCATACTCCCTTTTCAATTTTTTGCATTCTCATCCCACCCCCCTCCCTTTAATTCATAATTTGATATGGTTTCTTAGTTTCTTGTTTGTTTAAAACTTTAAACCTTTTTAAATTAGCCTTTGTTAATTTTTACATACCAGTACCAGAAAATGGATAAAATGAAAAACAGAAACGTTGTAGAGATCAAATGAATCTCTCATTATACGCTTTTTCGCTTATCCTGCAAACTAAATTGAATCTTTACAGGAGCAACCCTTGACTTGACCTAACTTGACTTAAGGGCGTAGGTCGTAACGATCCCTTGCTCTACATCTGTCTGAAATTTATTTCTAGCAGACATGAAACAGAATTTGAGCGGGGTATACTTGGTCACTTCCCAAGCGCAGTACTCTACTAACTTGAGCGTGTTCCCCCTTCCAATGAAGATTTGCGGAGTAGAGGAGACAACCGAGGTATAAAGTGTATTTATACTCGCTCTACCTTTCTCATATACCTGCTGCCATAGATGAGTTCTCCTCACATAGTTTAGCACACCTGTTGAAGTGGTTACCGGGGTGTGGCGCTTGGAGCCATCATGTGAAAGTTGGGAAGAGAGTGAGGTCCAGACGACCTGACTATCTCACACTTCAGTGAGATGCATCAAAGGTTAATATCTATTTTGAAAAATAATGTGACTTACGAAAAACTGGTTAAAGATATGAAAATATATTTATCTCGAGGTAAGTGTAACAAAGAATTAGTGTCAGTTATTGTCTCAACACGTCGACCATCAGTGATCAAAGCTATAAGTTGTTTCTCGGAACGCAATTTCCAGCGTTTGAGGTGTTATTTTCTAAGCTCCATCGGTTATACGATTTCGTAGTTGGACATCACTCATTCTTATACTAATGTATACCTTATACTTAGTGGATAATCTTCTTCATAAAAGACGTGAAAAATCTGAATATGATATGTCTTTTCTGTGGCGTGCACGCGATTCTATAGTTACTATGTCGTTCGGTAATCAGTTTACTTGTCAATGTATTTTTTGCCAATACCATCGTAACTATTCGGCCGATTATAAGAAATTTAAAAGCCTTCTGTTGTTTTACATTTTCTTTCGAATGATAAAATTTCCAAGGTCCTCCCATGGTTAGCCCCGGAATTATTGAAAGTTTGACAGTCGTATGGTCATAAGTCGGAATAATTAAGAGCACGCGACTTGGGTCTCTTTACTTTGTTTTTAAATCAAAACGTACAATTTTGCGGTCTGGTGCGCGTTGAATTTCTCACGGGTTAGATACCCAACGAGGCAATAAATGCTTCTCAAACCAATTCGAATCTTTCCACAGAATTTCTTTTAACGTCCATTTCTGTTCACTTTGCATTTTTTTTCAATAAGTGAGAAATATACTCGTCTGTTGAACCTTTCTTAGGAAACGTCGCCTCAAAACTGTCTTTATCTTGCGTGTTGCCACACTCATTCGGCGACGCCCAACTTCAGTGATATGGACCAGAGAAGGAAAATTTAAAAATTACACAAAAGTCAAAATAAACCAATCAACTTTTTTAAATTCATATATTTACACCCAAAATACTTATCTTTATGACAAAATACATTTTCGTAAAAAAAATTTAATATCACAGAAATAGAGAATAGGTAGTGACTTTGAGATAAAAACCTACATTTCGTTATTCAAAGGGCTTCTTGAATCAACCTTTTTCGGAGTTGAGGATGGTAGCTCTGGTGATGAGCGTCTTGGTCATATAAGCGATGAGCGCTTAATGACACAGGTTCAATTCCAACTTCTTTATTTATTTTCATATAACGATTAAAATAGTTTGTCCTATCTTTCCGTTCTCTACATGTCCCATTTTCCTTCTTAAGCTTTTTATTGGTTCATGTAATATTCTCCTTAGCGTTTTTCCGGGTTGTGTTACCAATTTCCATTTTCCTTGAGCCTTTAAACACACACACACACACACACACACACATATATATATATATATATATATATATATATATATATATATATATATATATATATATATATATATATATATTTATTTTATATATATATATATATATATATATATATATATATATATATATATATATATATATGTGTGTGTGTGTGTGTGTGTGTGTGTGTGTGTGTGTGTGTGTGTTCATGATGTAAAGGTTTATCGAAAGAAACTGTTGATTTTGTATTAATAATAATAATTTTCTTTCAATCCTTTTGATTCGCCTTATCTTCTTCGTTCAACTCGTGAATAAGCTCCCCGAATTTCATTGAAAACTTAAGGTTTCAATGAAATTCGTCGAAATTAAATTGTATGTTTAACCTTAGTTGCTATCTTTTATATACATAGCTTGGGTAAATTAATGTAATTTTACCCAATTTTTTATTGCACTGACACGTTGTGATACATACGTATCATCTTCAGAGATAAAGTGAACAAATGTCACAAGAAATGGGTTTATATATTGCCAATGTGGTTACAAACTTACTAACAAACAAAAACATCGAAGCGTGTGAGCGAACTATGTCCCATTAGAGCAGGGGGGATGAAGGGGGGGGGGGTAAGTCAAAGATGGGAAACTTCCGGGCGACGGGTATTGGGCAGAGACTTAGCTATTTTCCCATGGTGATTATTAGCTTGCGGCGCATAGATTAAGCGTGCACTGTTGCTCAACTATGTCCTCTTGCAGTTGGAAGTATGTCGTGGGAATTAAATTACATGTTTAACCTTAGTTGCTTTCTTGTATATACATAGCTTCAAGGAAGAGCAATTGGCGTCGATTTGGGACAGACTCTAAAACTTTTGTATTTTCCTTCATCAATTTTATGTTAAGGGAAACTTCGTATTTTTCTAGTGTGTGTGTTTTCGGAGCTCTCTTCTATACGTGATAGGTCAACCTCTTTGAGAGTGTTGTTTCGGTCATTCCAATATATGAGTGAGGTGAGAGCTCACAGTCTCCTAATTTACATGTGTACTCAAATATTTTATTACATTGACACGTTTCAATACACACGTATCATCTTCAGAGATAAAGTGAACAAATGTCACAAGAAATAGGTTTATATATTGAAAATGTGGTTACAGACTTACTAACAAACAAAATTGGAAGCATGTGAGCGAACTATATCCTATTAGGGCAGGAGGTGGTGGGTGAACAAGTCAAAAGTGGGAAACTTCCTGCCGACGGGTAGCGGGCAGAGTTTTAGCTATTGTTCCATGGTGATTATTAAATTTTTAAAACTTTCTTTAAAATAATTCTTATCCTATGAATGCAAGTTTAAATGTTTTTAGTCGCGTTAACTAGAAAGTTCTAAAATGGATTTTATTTCAGAATTAAATTTACCAAGCTATAAAATGTTTAATTGACTGAGCTTAGCCTGTTTCATGGTCATCAGGGAAATAGGGCCCATAAATCTTATTTACACTTAGTTCACAACGTACTGTTATCTTTGGGGAGTGCAAAAGCTTTGCAAAGTGATTATTTTGTTTAGTTTGTAACCACTTACGAAAATTCTGTTTATTTGGCCTGCCTTTCAGGTAGACGTGACATTCATCATTGAAAATTAAGTTAATCAATACTAATTGTTTATCATCGCACAATTCTTAAACCCTGAGGCAAAATAATAACCTTCGTTGCTTATCCTGCTTTGAGATTTCTTGATGACATTGACATATGTATATATGGCTTTAAATTAAGATCTTTTCTGATAATTGTTGGCACAGCTTATCTATTCAAATGTCTCAGCAACCAATTTTCTCACTGACTTTGTTTCATCAGTATCATTTTAACTTCTTACCTTTTCAATATTCGTTCCCGTCCTCACACTTTTCTTACAACCCGAAATTCCTTCATTTAAATTAGGAATTGCTTTTCTGTGTGCATTCCACTTGGCGTAATTTCTCTGGATTGTTTATTGTCTAATCGTATACCATATTTTGCTTGAAAATGACGAATTGATTTGATTATGGAGCCATGTCGAATCAATAATTCCACGACAAACCTGCTCTGTTCAAGTGTTAATTGTGCCATTTTTGAGAGCCTAAAACAGAAATGTTTAATATCTGCATAGATAGGCTATCCTAGGCTAGGATAGGCTATAATCCACCGCAAGCCTAGTCCACCTAAGCTAACTAATAAAATTTCAAATCTTGTTCTTTGTAATGATACTTATTTATCCTTTCAAGATTTAATGGCTAATAAATTACAGAAATATAACAAAAGGGGACATTTTGGGCTGTTACCCCGTACATAAAAACGTGATAATGAAAGACCTCAATAAATCGAGATAATAGAGCTCCGATTTAAGCTATTAAGTTCAGTTTTTTAATTGAATTTTGGTGAATTCCATTTAATGCGACGATTTCATCCCATTAATTGGAATTCGGCCAGAATTATTTATCATTCTAAGAACTTTACTAAACAAATATTGTTTACTCTTCATACATCACAAACCAGCCCAATTTTAATCTATCCCGATCCTTTCAAACTCGATCCAGTCATTAAACAGCCTATTCTGAATGAAATAGTTCCTCATTATAACCCATAAATTTTGTTTATCTTTGTTACCCCCCTTTATTTATTGTGTCACTGTTATTTGAATATACTTTTTGTCTATGGAAGTATTTTTATTCATGTTTATATGAATTGTATGTAATTCTTATGTGAAAAAGTGTAGCTAGGAAAATTTCAAGATAAAGTAGGCACAACTGAGTTTGAAAGTGTTTGTTCTAAGCTCTCGGATCTAAATTAAGGTCCTTCCTCGGAGATGTTCGCGCTGTGAGGTTTGAAGTAAGATTAGTCTCTGCTGGTCGGGTAACTGTGAGTTGAGCGAGGGGAATATAGAGTAGGGATAAGGTGGTGGGATAAAAAGATATACAGTTAGAGAGTAACAGGTTTGCTAGGAGATTTATCTCATTTCTGTTATTCCCTCTTTTTTTCTTTAAATTCTTAGGTTTGTGTTGGTGGTTTCTTTACCGGTCGGTTGTTCATTTTCGGTCCTTTTCTTTAAATTGGTTATGTTTGTTTTTTATTAGACTTTTTCAATTCCCTTGTAGATTTCCTTTCACAGGAAGTTTATTTGTTCTTGTTCTTGCAACTTTTTACGAGGAATATTTCTGTTTTTCCCGTTAATAAATTCCTCGTCCATCTTCAATTAGGAGACTGATGTCGTTCTTTCCATCGAGAGATTGATGTCATTTTGGGCGTAAACCACAATCTGTCTCTTGATCAGCAGTTCTTTAATATTCTATGTTTTGAGTGCATTTTCAATTACATTTGCGCTCTATTATACCTTAACTATATCTTTTAATCGGTAGCGTACTGGTAGAGGGTGTGTCTCGCTCATGTAGAGGCTTAAATTGAATTTTGGGGTTTCATAGCGGCGCCTTTATTTTGCTTTGGGGAAAAATGGTACATAAGGTACTCAAATACGTCAGGTCTTCTTCTGTTTCCATGCTTACTTCTGATTCAAATTCTTTTTCCAGAAATTCGGCAATGGATTCCTTTTTTTCTTCTTCCTTTATTCTGTATCATTTTCCCTCTTCAGTATTTGACTGTACTGAGACGTCTGTTTCCCTTTTTTTCTGTTTTGTTTCTTTTTTGTTTTTGTTGGTTAGTCCTTTCTTGGATTTTTTTTCAAAGTTTGATTCCCAACATCTTCTAAAAATTCGGATTTTACGCGAATCAATTCTCTTTTATCTCCCTCGTTCCTCAACATTAGGTTTAGTCTTGTAGTGTGAAAGAGATTGAGCCAGTTTTGCCAATGTTTTCGACATGCGCATACGACATGCAAAATCTTAAGCTCGATGTTTACTGGGATGGTAACGATCACGATCATATCTGTCGACTCTTTGTTCGTGACTTGGCTAATAGCTGCGTATATTTTGTTTCTTCTTTTTTCTTTAGCAGCTTTGGTGCTCAGTTCTTTTCTTTCTAATATAACATAACTTTTGAGGCAGAACATTGCTATAGTTCGGTGAGGTTTTCCGTAGCTTAGGCACTTGTTCTCTAAACCTGGCCGAATTTGTCACATTCCGAGCATTTCGTAACGTCTTTATTGAGGGCAGTTCCCAGTTGCGTGGGCTTCCAGCTGATAACAGAAAAAATAAATTTAGATGATTGATTTATTTCTCCTTTTAATGGTAGCCGAGGGAATCCTCATATTAAATACGATGATTCCATTTTCTTCGATTTTCTTTGCCGTGTATGTGTTATTGCAGATGACTTTTAAAGGAATGAATATATCCCGGAAATTCAATTACTTCTGTGAGTTTTTTCTCTGCATTATTGTCTTTAACATCGATCATTAACTCTTCCTTTGAGTGTCCCCTACTCAGAGGTGAACCTTTTAGCAGAGAACTGATTTCTGGGGGAATTTTGGAGTTACTCCGATTTGCTTCACGATGTGAGTTTTATCTCGGCATTATTGTCTTTAACATCGATCATCAACTCCTCCTTTGAGTTACTCCTACTCAGAGGTGAACCTTTTAGCAGAGAACTGATTTCTGGGGGAATTTTGGAGTTACTCCGATTTGCTTCACGATGTTCAGTCTATCTGACGATACTAGTGTCTCAGAATATTTCTGTTAATGGCAGAGGGCTATATAATTATTGAAAACGTCGATAAGCTTAATAATAGCTATCTTGAGTCTTCCGTAAAAAATGGCTGCGACGGTGTTCCTTTCACCCTTTGGTGCCTCTTGATCTACCCTTAGCATGGCTCTCTTGCAGACTATTTCATTTTTTTCGCGGACCCCCCGAGAGTGATTGATTGATTGGTTTTGAGTGGCGCAGCTACTAGGTTATTGCCACTCTCCCCAGTTAAAGGTGGGATTTTGAGAGAGTAAGGTGAATAAGAAAGAACTCACCTCCGTCTTAATAAGATTGCTTAAACAACATGTATCTACAATAAATACACAGCCTGATGGATGTTGAGTTGTAAGAAGTTAAAGGCGTAAACTTAAAGTTTAATAACCGGTAAGTTTCGAATACATGAAGTATCTCAATAGACTGACCAAATCAGCAGAGACCACTCAGTCTGATAGCATTCACAGACATTTGCCCCAAGGTATTAGATACCATTTGCTGGTTATTTGGTTCACTGATTTCAAACACTTTCACAGTTGGCTTTCTCACCTGGATCTCGTAGCAATACAATGGGATAAATTTATTATTAAAGGCTGTTGTAGCGTCGTAAATGACTCGACGCGATCTCGTAATTGACTCTAGCTTAATCCTTTTCATTCCGTCTGTTCTTTTCTTTTGTGAGTTGGTTTTGTACCTTGATGTGTGGTTTATTTGATATGTTAATGTTGCCTGGGCAAAGGAGTCGGGCCGTTATCTCAGATGCCTTTGGTACGTAAGATAGTGGAGCAGTCTTGTGCTGTGACAAGGATCTAACAGTAACGATAGGGCAAAGTGTAAGAAGGTCGTGCGATCAAGTTTTGGGGACGATCAACGAACAAGAAGGGTAGGGAAGTTCTTCAAGGCCTGGTTTCTGACGAATTCTACATCAAATGTACGTAGAGATTTCCTGCCGTTACAACAACCTTAAATAATATATTCATCCCATTGTATTTCCTCATGAACTATTTTGTCTATATTTTTTCTCTTTAATAATGTAGCCCATCTCTGTGACTCACTCTGAAATATTTCTCCCTAAGTCATAACTATACTTTTACCCTTCCTATTGTTTGTAAGAGAATGTTTTTTTTATGGTGAGAGATACATTAAAAACCGAAACCTAGCTATAAATAAGTTACGTTCGCCGCTCAGATATCATCTTCATCGCGAGTTGTTGGTATGTTGTAGGTACCTCCTGTTTCTAACCAACCACGGTAAAGCAAACGACTTGAAAGAAATGATCTTGTTTTCGCTCTAGAGGAAAAAAAAGAAGACGTCCCACACAGTGGTCATTCTAAAGAGTGTTGGATTGATTATTACATAATCCTCCTGTTTTTGTCACTCCTGAGTGGATCTAAATAGGCTTGTAGTTCAAGTGAATACATATCAAGTTCTTTGCTTCCCTTAAGGACAGAGCGGCCCGATTGGAGGTACCCATTGTTTCTGCCCTACCTTTTTGACAAAAGGGGGAACATACTGTCAGTATCCACAATAGAACCCTTCCTTTCTATTCAAAGTTTCTATTTTACTGGTTAATAAGATGCATAACTGCAGAGGAGGATAGCTGCCCTGAACACCTCACCCTTAACCAGAGCTGGGTGGGCTTGTAGCGACTGGCGTGTACGTCCAAAATAGGACACACGCGAGAGTCGCTACACACATCAAGTACAAAGAGAGAGAAAAGTAAAGTTATCGCCGTTTACGAGAATGTCACACGGTAGTAAACGGAGCACAGTTATCTCTGTTAGAGTTAGTCGAGGCAATCTTAGGCAAACATTATAATCAAGGCAGAATCCAGAATATACCGAATAGTTATCACAGTTAAACAAATAGAAGCTAGGTCAGGAAGCTGTCTCCATGGAAACATGCCACCGCCACAGAGAATTTTTACCTAATCGTCGGAGTGCCTTTTTTATCAATATGTTCGGCAGTAGCCAATCAAAAGTCGAGTTATGTTAATACCAACAAATCAACAGGCCGGTATATAAGAGGGAGGTATGGCTTAGTTGGACGAGGAACTTGTAGGGCGTGGCTTAAATTGAATATATAACTGGGAAGCCAGAACAAAGAGGATTATTGGATTACTGTTTTATATAGCAATATATCGCGTTATACTCGTATATCGTTCAGTCCGATCTCTCGGATTCACGTAATTCATCTTTGTATATAGTGGTGTACATAACGCAGACATTAAGGTGTAACTCTTAAAGGCTCTATTCGTCCGGCCTCCTTTAGACCTTGCCTGCACTTGGCTTCGAGCTTAATTTATGTCATAACTTAGAACTTAAAACTTAATTAAAGAACTTTTGTAAAGTGCAATAAGATCTAGTTCAATAATAATTTTATTTTTGCTTTGTTGACTTCAATATCCTTGACGTTCCTCAATCTTCCTGCTTCAAGGCCTTATTAATCGGGAAAACAGCCGTTATGCATTCTCCTCGTTAATCGCAATTCCTCGCGATTACATAACTCCCGAAATACCGGTTTTCTACCCTGGTGTGGTCTATCCCTTTTCCCCGGGCTATTTGACCCCGTCGCTAGAATAAGACTGCCCCTCGGGTTAGGGCACCCCAAAGCAATCAACAAATAACTCTCATGGGAAATAAGAAAGGGCAACGCAAACCAACCGAGGAAATATGTATCAATCGGAGTCCTTGCCAAAAGATTACGCGATAACTCGTTAATCTATTACCATTACTGGCAACCAGCGTCCCGCTTCCAAGGCTCTTGGATTGTTCTCATGAGGACCTTCAAGGTGTTTCCATAATGAGGGACGACCTTCAAGAGCCCCCCCTCCATAGGCTCACCCACCCAAAGATCAACAATATGATTTGAACACACTGGAGGTAAGAAGCGCCTTTTCAGAGTGATCAAAGGAGGCATCAAGGCGAGCTAATTGAAAATCATTCAATTGATTAACGGAGAATTAGAAGTGACCTTCATCCGACTGTTGGACACCTCATCAGTCCGTGCTCATTTTTGACACAATTATACAGAACACAAAATTTCGATCTCAGGAAGATTCCAGTTCGTATTCAAATATAATTCACCTTGAAACAATCGTTCTACCTGTACTAATGACATTACATCCATAATCTGTCGGAGGTTATACTTAATCATAGGACAAAATACCTCAGATGATAAAAAGAGATAATTAGAAGAAAGGCATATCTAGTGAAAAATTATGGTAAGTAAAGCCCTCCGATGTAAGTTTCTTGCATTCTACATGAGGATTACTGAGGATCAAATAGCGATAGTAGAGTATGCTTACATCATGATCTGCTACAATTGCTATGCAAATAATAAACACTCATCTAAGAAATGCAGCGAATCACAAAAGGTGTTCATAATGCAGTGGCAACGATCACACATGGAAGGAATGCAAAAGTGAAGACCAAAATATGCATTAAATGCAACGGCGAACATATGAGTACAAAAATTAAATGGCCTGAACGGAAATAATTACTAAAAAAAGAAATTAAAAAGAAAATCAAACGTATGTTTGTTTTGTTGCAGCACAGTTCAACATACCAAGTATGATAAAAGAGTTTATCGAAATCGTGACCATGTTAATGCACGCGCATTTTATAAACATGACATGACCTAGTTCATTTGTCGCCGCACTGAATAACTTCTGAGAAACAAGAAAACGATGGTATCCTTCAAACAAAATCTCGGCCCAAATTTTAAAATGAAACTGATAGAACAGCAACAAGAGCTAATAGAAGATAATATGATTGAAATGAAAATAAAAAACTTAGAGCAACAAAAGAACTCGGAAATCTAAGCTAAATAGAACGACAAAATTGACAAAAAATTCATGCGCACGAGCTAGAAATCAATGTATTTACTTGCAAGCACCATTATATTAAAGAAAATCCAGTCCAGAGAAAACTTTCTAAAGGAACTCTCAGAAAACACTTAAATAGTACTGCTCAAAGAAACCTATAATGAACTTTAAACTACCTTATTCCTCAGGGAAATAAGATCCTCATCGAAAGATGCCTGTCAGTTAAGCAGGAAATCTTGAAAATAAGTAAGCCGAAATAATGTAATGAACCTACACACGACAATGGATTTAAACAAACATAAAATACACGAGGTTAAGAAAAACGGCTGGGGAACGAAAAAAATAAGATAATGAAGCTTTCATCGTTCGACCCCAATAATATTAGTTTCTGTAAACCCTGGCTAAACATTAAAAATAATCATCTGAAATTGTTTAAATACATTACGTCTACCTAAAACATAAAGGCGAGAGATACGACGGAATAACAATCACCGTCAAGAAAAATATAGAACACCGGGACATGACGAACCTGGAAGAAAGATTTGGTGCAATAAATGTCTCAACTCCCCCAAGACCTATGTTGATAATATAATGTTATTAACCCCCAGGCATGGAATGGTTTCCAATGGATCACTTCTTGGTCTTCGGAAGAAACTAACCGACGATTTTGTTGGGAACATTAACGCAAGATCGAGGTAGTCAAGGTACACGGAAGAAACGGCAGCGAGGAAACCTAACCTTGTTAACTAAAAGAGGAATATCCAAAGAACCGGCATATCTTCCCTACCTTTATTATCACCAACAGTGTAGCAACGAAGCCTCATATAGTACTGATAAGTGACATTCACCTGGAATATTCACATTTATCCTGGTCGGACCCTTCCAACAGACCATGAAGAAATATTGATAAATATTGCCCTAATTCCAATTTAATTGGCAATAAAACTAGAAAGAACTCCAAAAAAGCAATTTGGTAGAATTATTAAGAATTATTCACTGAATATCATCCTTCATATTAATTGGATAAGCTATTGAAAAAATAGAAGAGGAATTAGATAAGTTAACAAAGTCAAAACTCAAAGCAGACAAAGGACAGGTTCCGAGCACCTTTAAAACACTATCGCAAAATGGATGGCAAGAATGACGTAAATTGTAGAGAAATGAAACAACTAAATTTTTGGTCAAATCAACCGGCCAGGAGAAAAAAGAATACCACAACAAGAACTAAACATACTAATAAAAATCGAATCAGACGAACTATGGGACGAAATAATCAACAATTTAGAACATGAAAGGAACGAATAATTCTGATCAACGGTGCAAAAAACTAGGATGCAAACCGCCACCTAGAATATGATAATTAATATAGTAGTCAATGAAACTCAAATTCAAGTGGAAATAGAAGTTTTCAGATATCAATGGGAAAAGATCTTAACATAAACAAAAATAAAAATGCGGCTTATGATCCGAAAATTGAGACTAATAATAATGGAACATGAAAAAACGTACCTTAACATGATGACCTTATGGGATGCCGGTGCGCCAATAACTAAGAACAAATTCATGTACACCATTGACTCTTTCCTTCATAGATCATAAGGAACACATGGATTGACCAAAAATAAATTCGTTAAACTCCCAGATGTCATCCAGGGCATATTAAACATTTTTTTAATGCCTCTTGGGATGTAAGCTATTTACCGGACCAGTTCAAACTTGCGGAAATGATCTTTATCCTAAAACCAGGGGAAACGTCTACTGCGGTTTGTTATTATCACCCAATCTTCCTTTTAAATCTTCTTGGGAAGGTTTTCGAGAAGGTAATTGTCAACGCCTTGTAGAATTTTTCGACAAAAATATAAATATGTCTTGCAGCAGTTTGGATTCCGAAAAGGACGTTGTTACCAAACAATCCACTGTATAATGACTGAAAAGAATGCGTAAGGTAAATTACAAGGAATAATAGTAGATACCATGGCTAGGAATATAAAACAGGCCTTCGGCAAGGTATGGAGTGATGGACTAAGGTTAAACCTCATTAGAGTAGTTTCATAATGTATAGAGGAGTCTACGTGTCTTTAACCTACTTCCGAGGGGCCTGAATTCACAATCCATTAAGGGTAGCTGTTTATCTCTTAGATTCATTGCACTTTACAAATATTACCTACCGAAACCTACTGCATTGTCTTAGCATCAAATTGCGGGTGAAGTAACCCTAATTATAACAAGTTCATCAATGGTCGCAAAACTCAGCCCAAGCAATCAGTAAAATCAACCACTTCAAAAGAAGGTGAAAGATAAAGACTAACCTCCAAAACTTCGTCACAATCCCAGCAACTCGATTCAAAAAAAGAAAGAATCAACGTCGAAGGCCAAATTTTAAACTATACATCAAACTTAACTATTTTCGACTTCCATTTTCTTGTCGATATTCAATTAACTATGTAAAAAGTAATCTATCCTCACCTTTTAGATTCCAAAACCAATCAACTCTAAATAAAAGGACACTATCATATTCATACGGTCGCGAAGTAAAGTTTCACAGAATACAAAAAGTTCAAAACAGAGCTACCCACTTGAATTATTCCACATGACTGAGTCTCACAAAGAAGAAGACATATTGTCTTTATTTTGCTACCAAATAACCTGTTTTTTGAGCCTTTTCAGTGTGTTTCGAAGATAAGCATCTTACTACATTTCTTGGTTTGTCAGCGACGGAAGAGGACGGAAGATGACGGATGTCTGTCAAAATACGTGACATTGCAATAAAAAAAATCCGTCTTGTTAACTAATTACCTCCGTGCCTTAAGAACTAATTACTAATTCCGAATACTTTCAAACTCAAATAAACATTTAAAATTAATGGCAAACCCCCTCAAGTACTTATCCGAAATAAATCTTGGAAGCAACAATTCAATCAGCGAAAACAACATTTTATTCCGATAATAAAACGATCACCCCTTGACCAGTGAACATCTTCTCCCATCCATATAACAATAAGTTCGTCCCTTTCAAAATTTATAAGATTGTTTGACATAAATCTTGTTTTCACTTATGGCACCAAAATAAAAAAAATCTTGATAAAAAACAACATAGAAAGTTGTAATTATAAAATTCCATGTAAATTTTTCCCCAAATATTATATCAGCCAAACTAGCAAACCCTCAAACAAAAGAATACATTACTATAGTAAGAGAACAGGTCGGACGTCTCATAGAATGGAATGCGAAACGCAGTTACTATTTTTAAAAGGTCTCACGTACAATGAAACCTTACAGAATCGGCAGCAATAAAATCTCTCTGGTCCTCTAATATTCATTACTGCCAGGGTCTTTATAATTTAGACGATTTAATTAGTTGCTAAATAAAGAAGTGAAAATAAAAGACTTTTTAAAATGTACCAATATATATATATATATATATATATATATATATATATATATATATATATATATATATATATATATATGTATATATATAGTATTCGGGGTTTAATGGTTTTCATAAAAGACAAAATACGCCCCCCCTCTCTTCTGCAACAATATTTCAGCCCAAAATATATGTATTTTAAAAATTAATAAGCTATCAACTAGATTATGGCTGGAAAACAAAGGTTTGCCCAAATTAGCCACCCTCAGCTTCCACCATGGCCTCAAGACGGCTCCGTAACCTTGCGCATGCGTTCCTCACTCTATCCTTGAGGAGGTCTCCGAACACCTCCTTAATATTGGCCACTAGTTAGGACTTGGCGTTGGAAGCACAGAGGGTGGTGTCTTTCTCAACAGCATCCCACAAATATTAATCCTTGGGATCACAATTGGGAGAGTTAAGAGGCTAGAAAGTGGGGCTGATAACTTATAGAAAATTTCCGACATCCACTTCAGACTCTTTTTGGATGTATGGCCTTCCAGCAGCAACCTTCTCCACTCAGAGTTTCACCACAGTCTCCAACAGCTCCAAATAACCATCTGAATTGAGCCTAAGACCCTGTTTAAAGATGTGAGAGGTGCATGACGCCACCCTCACCGGAGACAAACCCACATACCATCGCATTTTGGGGGAACTTGATCTTCACCATACATGGAACATCGCATGGATTATAGGCAAGCCAGCTGTTGTTCTGAGTCTTAGGTAACTGCTTCCGGTAGAAGTTCTTTTTATTTTAGAAAAGCCGGATTGTACTTGGCTCAACAGAATGATTCAGCTTCTTCACCGCTTCTTCTTGGCCTTGGCTGTCACAATTTGTGCCATGCGCCTCTTGCAGGAGTGCTAGCGAAGGTCCCCATTCGGAGCCAGCTTCATCATGGCGACCATCACACCCATCTCTCTCTCGCTAAATGTCTGATTCCCCTGATCGTATCTTCCATCACCCTCTTCTGCTGCTCTTGGATGAAGTTAGGCATACGGACGCAATCAGGACTCCTGCTGTGACCCTTAGCTGTTGGCCATGGCTTGGTAGTCTACGTTGAATCGGTCCATGTCACGTCTTACAGCCTCTACAGTGTTTACAGAGCTGGCATTTTGATAACCACCACGAATCATCGTGATGCAGGTAATTCTTTTTTAATATTTAGATGGCTTTCTGTACTCTATGTGAGCTAACCTTTTCTCAAATAAGACAATACTATGTATGCTATCCAACGCTGTTGACTCTTCATCGATACATCAACATCTTCCTGAAAAATGAAGACATAAATATCATCAAACTCGAACACCAGATATATATATATATATATATCTGGTTATTAATTTTAACTTATATTTTCTTAATATTTCTTATAAGCTTTTTAACGGGGTCTTCGAGGCGAGGAAAAACATCGGCGAATGACATTCTTTATTCCTAGACGTCTTTCGACCATGTTAGGTCATCTTCAGAAGATGAACAGAAATGGAATTATTAAAAAATTGCTACATTATATATAATATTTCTACGTGAACATAAGTATTACAAAAATTGGTCAATCATGGCGCGGTAAATTTTTAAGGGGAAACTAAGCACTAAAAGAAACATAAATTGGAAGGCCCAGATTGTCTGACTATTTGTCGACGGCCGAATATTCGACTCATATTCTCTGCTGCTACCTACGGATAAAGCATTTTTACTTGCTTAGTAACGGACTTTAAGCACCACCTACATAGAAAAGAGCCTATTCTGGAAGTCTTTTGGTGAATTTCGCTTCACCCTTCAAAAAAAAGAGAATACTATTTTTCATCGAGGATTCATAATTCAATGAAGGCTTAAGCACTTCACTGCTCCCGTCTATCGCCCTGCGTGCGTACTTGCTCGGATGTCTGCCATTTATTGATTTCGTCTTAACTATGCCGGCCACTTGGACTGACATAACTAGGGATTATGTGAAAACTGGTTTGAGGACTAGCCCACAGCGGAAGCATAAGTCAGAAGTTATCTCGAAACTGGGGCATAAATGCAAGTCTCGGTCGGAGGTCAGATCCTCATTGCCCGGGGAAACCGGCAAGAATCATAGAAGGAAGTAACACCCGTCTCTATGTAGTTAGATTCAGTTATGCCGCAAGTACCCGAGATGGGTTGGCAAAACTTTAAGGGCCATTGATTCGACCGCTACTGCATCAAGTCCACCCTAATTCACCCCTCATGAGCCTCCTACTCGAGATCCATCCCATCTATCCACCACCCATCATCCTGGCAGCAAGCTCTTGGTTTTCAATATGAAAATTCAAGGAGAGAACATCCAACAAGAGAAATTTAATAGCATAAAAATGTGCTTTGTATGCTATAAACTCGAGGATCACACAACGACGACATGCCAAAAGAAGAACAAACTGTCGTGCAGTTCTCTTGATCAGTGCGAGAAGACTAAGAATAAATTTCTCAATTGTAAAGGGGAACACAGGGCCATGGCTTGAACTGCTAAAAGCGCCGAGACATCATCAAAAGGAACGAGTAATTAGAGAGGAAAGCCAAAGAGGTGACCTACGCGAACGCCGCCAAAAAGAATGGGGAAATAAAGACTGCACCTGCACCTGTACAGATGAATATCACAGGAGATCTAAGGGCAAAGATACTGGTCTGCAGTGAAACCTGGCTGTTACAACCAGGTACTTAATGCACTCTTAAAAGCTAACAATCTCCCGTCAGTAATCATGCCTGCAGACCCTGAATGCTCCAAGGTATCCAAGGAATCAGTCATAAGAAACAACATCAAATCTGGACGGGAGGAGATCGTCAAAGCTCCCTCATCGGAGGAATTTGAAGAGGACTACGAAGAAAAACTTGAAAAGGCTGAAAATGAAGAGGGGTCCACCTCTTCTGACAACTACGAGGGCCCCTGCACCCATACATAAGCTACGAAGAGCAGACCCAAAACCCCAAGTCCACCTCCGAAGAAGGAAAACGCTGGACACAATAAAACCACCAGGCCAGACCCCAAGAAGAAAAAGAAGAAGAAGAAAAAGGATAGATAAAAACAATTCACCATGTTACGGAACTCACTGAAGATACTGGAAATTAATACCAACTTCTGGACGAAGAAAAGAACTCTTTACAGAAATGTATTCAGAAAAATTGATGCATACATCATCTTAATTTCGGAAGACGGGATCGACACGCGTAGTGCCGAAATAAAAATCTGGAACTACGATGTGTTGATCACGAATTATTCGCAGGAGCGGTTCGACCGAGCAGCTATTGTAATAAAGAAAGGGATTAAATACAAGCAAATAAGAAATCTAGGAGAATCCTACCTCGTGATTGAGGTCTAACTCGACATAGGAAAGTTGGTCATTGCTACCGGATACCAACCGCCAAGGAGAGACGTGTTACTGATTCACATTCTCACTGGCCTATTTAGCAGAAGAGCCCCCACTATATTAATAGGGGATCTGAACGTCAGATGCTGAGAATCCGGTTACAGGACCTTCAACGGTATCGGAAGAAGTCTGGACCTATTGCTGGACAGGAATATTGCCCAGCAAATAGTGCCACAAAACCAGACATCTGTCTGGCGAATCCTCAGCTGCCGTTTAATTACTACATGAAACCAGTCCAGGTACCATGTAGTGGCCATATAGGGATCCTACTTACTATCAACAGAAACCCTATACAAGTTCCAGCTCTAGTCAGAAAGAACTACAGAAGAGCAGACCCGACAGGGTGCGCACGCCTTCTCGATGCCTACGATCCGCCCAACTTGGATGAGGCAATTATCAATGAGATTGACGAGTAACTCAACGACCTCAATAACCATCTCATCAACGCAAATAGGGCTTGTATCCCTAAATCCGAGTATAGGACCATCTCTACCTAGAGATGGACCAAATACATGAAGTATTTATACCATGAGCTGAAATCTTTGTATGAAATCAACACCAGAAATGCATCAGTTCACTCAATGCAACGAAGTAAAGAATTTAAAGAACTCAACCAGTTGATCCTCGAACAACAATGGAGATGATGGGATCATGCGATCGATAGCCTCGATCACGAAGCAACTCCAAAATATTTTTGGAAAAAGATCAGAAATCTCAAAGGATCAACTGGGAAGAAGAAGATCGAGTTACAAAAAGAAGATGGAAACATCGAAACGGAAGAAAGAAGAATTGAAGAGATATCCCGAAGTTATTGGGAAAAGATCTTCAGTATAAATGAGGAAGAAAATGAAGACTATGAGCTAGAGTTTAAAAGCAACATCATAGACGAGTTTAATGAATAAATACACAAGACGCACCCTCACCACCAGGTGAATAGAGAGCGCGACGGAGACGCCGAGATTACCGGAAAAAGAACTACTCGGCGCGCTCCGCTCTTTCTGATAAAAAGCACCAGGGCAATCAGGACTTACAAAGTTAAACTTTGAAAAGGCACCAGCCAATGTCATCGAAGGGATGAGAAGGATATATAACGCCTGTATGATCAAGCGATACTTTCCACATGCTTATAAAACGGCTGAGATGATTTCCTTGCCTAAGCACGGAAAGGACCCAACGTTGAAGGAGAGCTACCGGCCAATTTCAATTGTAGAATTTGGCGGGAAGCTCTTTGAGAAGATCCTCAACCGAAGACTGGTGTCTCACCTGGAGGTGAAATCCCTCTTCAACCCACATCAATTCGGGTTTAGGAGGAAACCAAGTACTGAGATGGCGATTAATGTCATCACGGAAAAGCTAGGCCAAGCAAAACGGGAAAGAAGTTACGTGGACATTGTTTCTTGGGATGTATCAAAAGCGTTTGATAAGTTGTAGCAACGGGGAATGCAGTAAAAGATCTTACAACTGGGCCTAAGTCAAAACTTAGAAAGAACTCTCTGTGACTATGTCATGGAGAGAGCGGCGTACATCAGTTTAGGGTGCACGGACGGACCAAAGTTTCCGCTCACCGCGGGCCTCCCGCAGGGGGTGGGGTTCCTGTCCCCCACTCTAACTGATTTACACCGCTGATGTCCCAGCTTCTGTAAGCCGCACTTGCCTCAACATTCAATTCGCCGATGATTTCACCCAGATAATCACTTTTCCATAGATGAATGTGCCTTGGCAAGCTCGTATGACAGCAGCAGAAATTGAAAACCTTAACACCTACGAGTCCCGGTGGAAGATCCGCACCAACCAGGAAAAGTTCAAAGTAGTCCCCATAGGCAGGAGACTACTTTACGACAACAGGGTGGGGGATAGACGTCATCCATACACCATGGAATGCAATGTACTCAGAATGAAGATTATTTCAACCGGGTACAAGAAGCACGTCCAAGAGAGAATCACCAAGGCCATTGCTGCAGTTAAAACTATACATGTTCAGAAATCTTCATGAAAGCAATAAGAAAAAGATCTACAATGCATTTGTAAGATCAACCCTGCCATACCCCGCTTCCGCCCTCTCATGTGTCTCGAAGACACATAAGAGGAAACTACAAGTGGTGCAGAATAAATGTACATACCTAATTACAGGTACATACAAGCGAGAGAGAAGACGCCAGGAAGAGCTGCACCTGGAGGCGGGAATAAGTCCCATTAACGTTGCCATAGAAGAACGGACAAGGAATATGCAAAAACTGGTTCATCGTGAATTAGACGATGATAATCGTCCAAATTATTGACCACAACAGAAGAGGAATAAGTCGTGCCATACTTTTAAGCCCCGCTGGGCTTTTGGCTGGTGGAGCAGAAGTGCCGTTCTACACATGAAAATAAGAATGTTTTTACCCAGACCAAAGAAACCGACCAAGAAAAAAGATTACCCAATTATGAGACCTCACCGATTTATACAAGAATTCACCGATGAACACCCCAAAATACCGAATAAGACATCCAAGAAAAAACAAAGGACATGATTTACACTCACTACATAATATACAAAAAACAAAGACACTAAGCACAACACTAAAGTGATTAAGGTAATTTATGTCCACAACAGCAAATGAGTATATTATCCCCAAGAACATTATTTTTTTAAGACAAATGTCTTCAACGCCATATTATATAAACTAACTCAAAGACAACAAAAGAACCACAAATAAAAAATATTTAAAAAGCAATAGGCCTGATCACCAGGCTCTTTGCAACATACCACACTTCTTTCTCTTTTGACCAGTTGTCTATTTTCCGCCATCTGTCCCCACACCCTTTCTTTATCCCCTACCCACACTTACACTCTTACATCAATTGAATTGAATTGAATAATGAATAATTCCATTTCTGTTCATTCCCTGAAGATGACCTAACACGGTCGAAAGACGTCTAGGAATGAAGAATGTCATTTGCGGATGTTTTTTCTCGCCTCGAAGAAACCGTTAAAAAACTGGTTAGAAATATCAAGAAAATACAAGTTAAAATTAATACCGCTGCCACAGCTGTGGACTTCATTAGAACCTGCATACAACATGGCCTGTTACCTAATTATATATATATATATATATATATATATATATATATATATGAGACCCCCCCCCCCAAGTAAAATTTGACCTAAATTAGCACACGAGACAATGATCAAAGGAAAGCTCATTAAATCGTAAATTTAATAGTATTTCCTATCTTCTCAGACTGAATTGCCTTAATATGCCTCTCCTTTGATCTCTTTGTCTTTAAAATTTCGGTTTCGGTTATTGTGCTCATTCACGTCCAATTTATCCTGTACTATTATGGAAATATAATTCTCAATGTAGGGTCTATTCATAATATATATATATATATATATATATATATATATATATATATATATATATATATATATATATATATATATATATATATAAGCGGCGAACGAATTGCTGAACGAAAACTTCAGGCGAAGTTTAAACAGGATAACCAGGACAGAGCCGAGGACGCTTCGTAACATTTATTGCCAACGTTTCAGGATTATAACAAATCCCATCATCGGTGCTAAATAAAGAATACAAAATACAGAATAAATATATACCTAAAAAGTTTTTAACACATGCAAAAAATGAAAAAAAATCGTGAAACATGAATATTAAATTGGAGACCAATTGAATACAATGAAACTACTCAGAGGAAAACCGACAAAAGGATTTTTATAAAATAGGAAAATAATTGAGGTGGATTATTTTGGGGGGCAAAACAATGTAAAATTTAACAAATTGACATGTTTGTTAATGAGTGACTATATTTAATGGGACAGATAACGAGTTATTATTTAGCCCGGGTTGAAGATTTATAATATAATTTGATTCTAGCAAATAATGGTCTTAGATGTTGCTTGCCGCATTAATTATCGCGAAGTTCTCGAGTGTAGCCCAAGAATCACATTATGATAGATGGTTTCGAATTGGGATAGATCAGGTTTTCCAAGGAGACTGGATGGTTCTCTAAGATATACCCATATACTGCATGAAGCGGGAGAATAGCGTACGCCTTGTTACCCGCACATATGATACAGTGCTACTGCACGTACAACGAAAAACGTATATAATTTTGGATCGCAAAATTATATAGGGTACGTTTTTCGTTGTAACAACCAGGTATTGGAAGAAATCTTCGGCTTGAGTTTTATTTGTAAATGATAAATCGATACATATTTTTTTCCCTCTCAAAGATCGAGTACTCGATTGTTTGCGTAGTGGTGTTGTCTACAAGTTTATTTGTCCAAGTTGTTCTTTGGTTTCATATAACGGCAGCAATGTGCCAGCATTGGGAGCTCGCTATTCTTCGCATATGAGAATTAGCCATAGGACAGGGTCTGTTCTTTCGAAAAAAAGAACATTCGCCTATAAAATATCACATACTAAATTATAAAACGTCAATAACAATAGGAAACTAAAATAATCCTCGGTAATAAACGTCCGGCTAAACTCAGGATCGCAAAATCAATATATATTAAATCTTTAAAATCAACTCTTAATTCAGATAATTCGTCCGTTCCTCTTCATCTTGTGTAAAAACCACAACCTACCAAACCATACTGAATATTATTATTCAAATATTCGTCAGTTGAAATATGTCACCGCTTAGTGTTAAGGTGTGTTCTTCGCTATAATTATCAAAACCTTTGTATATCTTATAACATTGTAGTAATTATTTATTTAAAGTGTTCAATTGATGCATACAGTGAATTAAGCATTTACCCTAATTTCTATAGATATTACAATCCATTCATGTAAGTAATCTAAAGCTATATTTATCATTCTTGTTAACTTTGCTAATGAATTGTCATATATTCCTAGGAACTAGAAGATGAGCGCACAAGCTCGAAACGTTGTTACTCTGAATAAATGGATTTAGAAAAAGGCTTGAAGTATTTTTCGTCATCGCCTTCATCTTGAAAATCAAATTGCGCCTCGCCGGCAACTCACCGCATCGATGCATCGATCGCCATATATATATATATATATATATATATATATATATATATATATATATATATATATATATATATATATACCTGGGCTACGGTTTAGCGAGTGGAAACATCTCTTCCAATTTTATTGAAATAAATCCACATCGGTTGTGGTTAGTTCTTGTATGGTATCTCGATTTTGGTTGAATTTTCATGGCGACTGTCATACGCTATAGATACACGAGTTTCGGATCCCCCGTTAATCAGTAGGTCCTCACTCAAAAATAAATGCTCCACCCAATAACTTGACGCTGCTCTTCACGCAGTTCACGGAATCTTTCGTCAAGTTTTTGACCCTCGAATCCTTCCCTGCCACCTAAACCAAACAAATTTTACTTCGATTTATCGCTCTACTCTACTTTGGACCTTTGCTCTTCTGTCCTTAGAACGTACTTAAGGGCGAACGAGAACCTTTCTAGTTCTTACGACTGATCAATGGTTTGACTGCTGGTGTACGAGATTTTAAAGATCTTGATGTGATGTGGCATGATACTGCCTTCCTGGATACAGTTTTATGGACTTCTGGGGAAATCCTGGCTGCTGGCTTGTATCGATCCTTTTTTGAGATACAGACGATGGTTTAGTCATCTTTCTTTTAGGTTTTCCTTGGTTGGCCTAACAGTAGAAATTCCACCGATGAATCACCCTGTGGTATCGTAACGTGATATTATAATATGAAGACACTTATGGGGTAATCATCCCTGTCAGCTATGAATCTGATGAAGAAATGATCCACTTGACGTAGCTTAACAATTAGCTCCTGGAAATAAGCATGTTTGCTGCTAAAAACCTGACAAGGTAATGATTGAATGTGCCAGAAATTGATGTAAGTAAGTTACTACCCCAAATTAGTTGCTTGTCTCAAGGATAGAAATAATAGACTTAACCTGTCCAGATCAATTTGCCCACTTTATTTTTGAAATAAAAATGCTTTTTTGCACGTAACTTTCAGTTTCATCCAACCTAACTGGTACAATCTACAACTTAGAACAATGTTTATTTTTTTTACATCTGTACTATATATTGCATTACTTATTATTTGGTTCGAAGCTACTGTAAGTTTTGTGATGGAAACCTGTGTCCGAATCATTATTGCTGCAGCTGTATATATATATATATATTGAGGATTTTGTAAAAAAAGCAATTTAGTTATAAGAAGATTCATTTTCCAAAATATTTTGGTCAAGTTCCTTTCACCATTCTCAAGTGACAAGTGGATATTTTTCATGATAGTGTTTATTGTTACGTTGGTCAGAAACGATTTATAAAATTTATGATGTTTTAAGTTTCAAAATATTTTTAGGGTTCTGTAAGGATAACCTACTACGTGGTTTATAAGGCACTAGTAAATTACCTCATAGCGGCTGGGAAGCACGGATCGGCTAGTTGAAAGCCGGCATCAATTTAGTCACGTAGACACTCACAGTGAAGGTTAAAATAGAACCCACTGACTCGAAGAGAAAGAGCCGATCAGGAGTTCGTAGAGCAAGTACCAACTGTTACCAGCAGAGTCTTATGAGACCCCAGCCAGTACTTGTCGCTATTACCTCTGCTGCTGCACCGATTGCAAGCTCTCGATATACTCGTCTATTTCGCTCTCGCCGGAAAGTCGGATACATCTGAGCTCGTTACGACTCTCCCCTGTTTCCAGAACAACCACCCTCTGTGTATTGCCTCTCTACTTCCGTGACAGATATTTGGAACATTTCTTTGCATCTTACGCCCCATTCTTAGGTTCTCGTTATCAAGACCTACAGTTATTTATAAAGGACGTAAGAATGGGGTATATTTCTGTACCGATTGTCCGATTATAACGACGTGTTGTCATTGGTGGTTATATCCTATAATATTTGTGACCTGTTTGTACACTGTATTTATTAAATAGGTGACTCGTTTGTGCACTGTATTTATTTAATGTGACCTGTTTTTGAACTCTATTTATTTAATACATTTAAGGAAGCATTCCTTGTATTATTATATCCTCACAGATATATGAGCACCTTCCTGTTGGACCTCTCTTTATTTATGTTTTGGGCCGAGAGAACTTAGTTCCTCGTCTTGCCTTTGCAGTTCTTGTGAATCTATCGTTTCGTCTGTTAATGATTACTTGGTTTTTTCTCTCTTATACTTAATGCTTTAAAAGGCATTAATTCGGCTTTTTTATTTCATTTAAATATATTTTTACAAATTTTATTAGTGTTTCTGCTTTTGGGTGAATATGGTGTTTTTCTTCAAAATCTGATCTGATTGTTCCAATATTTTAGTACTGTTGGTATCTAGTCTGCATCTTATTTGTGGTAAAACCAATGTAAGATGTTTCAAAGGCTTTATATCCATTGTTAGGGCAATTAGAACTAGATTTTTTATTTTTCTATTTTTATTAGTAGGTCTTAAGTTTAGTTTAGTTTTTTAATTTTTAATTTTATGTTTTTACTTATCTTTTAAGTCTTTTGTGCCTTTGAATGTATTCGTCTGTCATTTGGTTGCAGTAGTATATTGTTAATTTCTCCTTTTCAGTGTTGTTTATCGTGTTGCTTTTATTAAGGATAAATTAAGTAATAGTTTTGCTTATAATATACCTGAAAAAATCATTATTGAGTAACATTTGTTTGATCCTTCTAACTTCTGTATCAAATTTTTGCCACTCTGAAGAAATTAAGAATGTTTAATGAAGAAGTGTTTCATAACAACATTGTTATGAGAGACGAAAATTAGGGTCAGTTCAATAATATTAGATGTTCTAGACAATGGATTAGACTGAGGATGACACAGCAAGGGGAGATGGGTAATGCGATACGAAGGAACTTGGATGTAATTCTGAATAGAATGAGTAGCTAACTTTACATCTGTCTGTGTTTCTAATTATTCTTTTTACAATAAGTGTAAATTCCCTCGTTGTGAAACTACTTTCTCATTTACCCAATTTAATTTGAGGGTTTAAAGATAGTTTTAATTCATTTAAAGTTATTAATTAATGGAAAGTTAAAGAAGTCCTTAGTAGGGAGGATATTTAAAGAGGGCTCCCTTTCTGTGAGTTTATTCATTTGCTCATTCATGCTTTATTTCTCGAGCGTGTAAACAGCCCATCCCTGTGGGCTTTCAGGACCCATTCAAGTAATTATCACACGTGTGCCCCAGGTGGCATATGTCGTGGATGCCATTTGAGTACTCCTCCAATATTGCGAGACGGTGGGCCATTTGAGGCTTTGCTCAAGACATCGAAAGAAGGATGGCCGAAAGCAAAATACTCGGTTCAAATGGCGGGAAATAAGTTTTAAAAACCCCTAAACGAATTCACCTAATATTTGACCGTAAATTTTGTGGTTTTGTTGGTAGTAACAACTTTACAGAAAAAATCCATTAACTCTATACAAGTAGACGTCACTTAAAATTCCAAGCAATTAAAATTTCCCCTCATTAGAGGTACAAATAAAGCACACTTTCATAGAACAGAGATTATTTTAACCTTGGAAATGACTTAAATATAATTTTGAAGGAGAGTTATAACACACTGCCTCTCTCTGCAAGGTAGACGTAGGCCTCGAACACACAGGAAAACAACACTTAAAAGGTAGTTGTGGGCATGTACAACCCGGCAGTCCACCTTTTAACGATAAGGACGGGTAAGTCCGACCCAGTTTTGTCTGCCACTAATAACAGCAGTAATCGAAGGTCATCCCTCCATCTTCAACCTCTCTCACACAATGACGTTGTAAAGTAAAGTTTGTGGGATTCGCGGCCTTGAAGGGTTAATAAAACAAAATAGAGGAAAATTACGGGTCTATGAGACCCCGCGTCTACGTGTCTAGGGTTAAGAAAAAGAAGTGGATTTCTTTACAGGCTTACTCCATCATCCTTTTAATTACTCGTTGATTTTTCTTGTTATTCTTTTAAATCCTTGGATTAAAGAAACTGAGAAAAAATGTATATTTTATTATAATATTACATATATTAAATCTCTTCGTAAAAGTCCTACAAGCTAAGCGAACATCACGAAACAGAAAGTAAAAAAAAGGACATAGAAGTTTTCCTTATATATTAAAAAATAGCATTACATTAAAGAAAGAGTCTACTAAGGGATGCAATTAGATAAACTACAGTAGATCGCATGCTACAGTCGTTCTATAGAGAGGTCCTTATATCCTGTTACTCTTTGTAGTTGTTTCCCAGTCACTCGTAGGCAAGGTTGGCAACTATTTCCGATTGGGTCCGACCCCAGCTTAGCCTCTTATCCTTCCTACAAGACACTTGTGTTTCCCCCCTGTTTCCTCGCTTTTCATACAACCTCTCCCACAACTTTCTCTGGTCAGCCTCTAATTTCACAGGATAGATGCTGACCTTCTTCTCAGCCAACTATCCCGAATCGGGGCTGAGGGAAGGGGACATTGTTCCTTAAAACCTGATCTCCGGTTTGGGATGGTGGGTTTTTAACAACCTGCTTCATCCCCACCCATACCTTCCTCACATCCCCTTTCCTTCTCACTTTACCATTTATTTTTTTTACGCCGTACCCAAGGTGGAGCCGTCATGCTGAAGGGCTGCCAGGTCACCAGGCGGAAGGGGGGGCCTTAAATGGCGTCACCTGGCTCTGCCAGCCCCGCCCTCACCCCTTGCAGAGCGGGCTACTGCGAGGGGTGATAAGCGTTTGCTTCCCGTAAGAAAAATAGGGTCACCGTGCCCATGAATGAAAACTTAGATAAACAAAAATCTCTCCCCATTTTCCTTTTAAGAACAACGGAGCCGCCCTCAGGCAGTTCCACAGAGAAAATGGAGGTTCCCCACCTGTAGTTTCCTAGGGGACCCTCCATAACTCTTCATCCGGAGAGGACGCTTACTCCTTTCATTCACCTACGGGGGTAGGGGACTCCCCTTCACCCTCTTAGGGGGGAGAGGGAAGCCAGGCCTCTTCGGTCGCTTCCCTAAAAAGACCTGCTGGCAAGAATACTGAACCTTGCCAGGGTCAAGGCTTGTGCCTTCCCAGACATGACTTGTGACAACGCTGACAACGGGACCTGCGATATCCTCAACTGAAGGCCCCCTGTGAGATAGACATGGTACTTAAGGCAACCCAGCCTCAGACGGTAGGGCCTTCCATGAGAGCGAATCCTGGCTCGGCGCCAAGCACCGAACCCGAATCCGCCCCTATGCAAGGTCCTCATCAGTACAAGGAGGGAAAGAACTCCTCCGACCGGTGCCCCTACGACTGGCAAGACCTTCTCCATTTCGGAGAAGGACTTACCTGAGCCTGGTTCATCTGGCATGGGGGCTCCTACCAGTGGAGGGGAGAAACGCGTTCATTCGCCGCCCTCCTCTCCTGAAAAGAAGAAAGAACAGGAAAAAGACTAAACAGACTCGGGGCTCCTCTCCATCCGAAGGGGATGTGGGGACGGATGGGTTTGCTGCTTCGGTAAGCGACCAAGCCAAGATCGGCACATCCGGGCCCCCTACCCCCCTGGGTGCGGAGACCTCGACTAAGAATAAAAGTGCGCAAAGCGGAGCGTCGATAACATTGGGGCCCCTAATTCAGAGGTTACCTGGCGTTTTCGAGCCCGCTGGCTTCAAACGCTTCCTCGTTATTCGCTCTACTGATGGCAGCATGTTGGCCAAGGGCAACATGATCCAGTGCTCTTCGGACACTTGATGGCACCCCAGTGAGTGTGGCGCCGCACTCTACCATGAACTCCGTGACAGGAGTAGTGTATGTGAGGAACTGTTGACTACTCCATAGAGGACATGACCTTAGAGCTGGCCGACCATGGGGCGATCAAGGTCGAACGTGTGATGAGAAAACAGGTAAAGCTGGCGGCACAAACGGTTCACACCCAGCGCCGGCTAAAACCAGGGCTCCCCCGTTTCCCGTAAGGCGAAAAGGTTACGCGCCTCCCCTGAGTCGTTAGACTCACAGGAGGCAAAACCCCTATAGTTGGTCGCCAGGCAATCTTCCGGGGTTCCTTAAGCTGTCCCCCGAAAGGTGAACGGCAAGAAAGGAGCATCGGCTCCTTTGCCCACGCCTAGTGGTGGGCTGAGTGGCTGCGAGAAGGTGGTCCCCTGCCTCCAAAGCGCAAGGCCCGCTTAAGGTTTTGAGGCAGAAGGAGGAAAAGACTCGCATGGCCAACCCAACCTCCCCCAATAAGTCCTCGAAGGGGACAGCGCCTTCAGCGCATTGTCCGGCCAACAGCGCCCGGAGTTCTGCCTCCGGAAGTGTACTGCCATTCCCGTGAGGGTCTTCTGTTCGAATAGGGCCCGCGCGTCTCCTCCGAGCTAGGACTGGAGGGAATATTCCTTCAATGAAATTGCCGTTGACTCCGGGCCAACTGGAAGGAGCTGCGGAGGCTCGTTTCGTCCAGTTTCACGTTAGCTATTTTTCTGCAAGAGACCATGCTAGGCGCGTGCCCCCTGCCCGCCCTTCCGGGGTAAAAGGGTCTTGCAACCCAACCACCATGGGATGGCCGGGCTGGGGGATGCGCGGTTTACACCCGGCATGATGTCTCCGTTCTTTCTTTCACTTTAGATACCTCCTTTCAGGCAGTGGCTGTGCAGCTTCACCTAGATAGGAGGTATACTATCATTTATGCGTACATTCCATCGTAGGCTGAATGTACCTCCATGGTAGTGATCACTTTTCCATTCAAATATCATTTTCAGGGCAACTGCCGCCTTAGAGCCCACCTCGGTGGTGCTTGGCGCGGGTGCGGTGGCCTGCATTTCAGGAAATAACTGAATTCTCTATCTCAGCCGAGGAGTTTAGTTTTGTAGATGAGGCCGTTGAGTTCTTCTCCGGCAACCTCATCGCCACTGGCCTGACTACTATTCCTAGAATGTCTGGCCGTTTTGCACGCCTACTACTCCCATGGTGGTCGGCCGAGTGTGAGACGGCCCTCAAAAAGAAGCGTTATGCCTTCATGCGCTATAAGCGCCACCCAAACGATTTCACTGTCGTTGAATTTCGTCGGGCTATGGCTAGGTCCTGCTATATTTTAAAGCACGCCCGCTTCTCTTCTTGGGGGGCATACGTGTATTCACTTAACGCTAAGACCCCTCTATCAGAAGGTGAAAGTGAGTCAAAAGTATTCGGGCCAAGTTATCGCAGGACCCCCCTCCCGTTCTTCAGGAGAATGGGACCGCAATCTCGGACCCCGCGTCCGTGGCAGAATCTTTCGCGACCACTTTCTCCGCATTCTCTAGCCGGGCTGCTGCTCCGCCAACATTCAATGCACGTCGTGATGTCGCGGAAGGCCACTGACTGGACTTTACCTCTAGAGGCGGAGACCCCTTCAACGACAGGTTTACTCTGAGTGAGTTGCCTTCCGCTCTTGTGTCATGCGCGGACAGCGCCCATGGTCCGGACGATGTCCCGTACGCCATGTTTTGAGACCTGGGTGAGCAAAGCATGGCCTTTCTCTTAGATTTGTTGTATAGGATCTGGGTGGAGGGTCTCCTCCCAGATTCCTGGCGAATCGCTACTGTGCTCTCCTTTCGAAAACCGGGGAGAAATCATTCTGATCCGGCCTGTTTCCTCCAATATCTCTAACCTCTTTCTTCTGCATGTTGATGAAGAAATTGGTACAGCGGAGGCCATCTTTCATCTGCACAGTGTGGCATCCGTAAGTTCCACTCCACGTCGGATGCTCTGCTCCGACTGGAAAATGCCGTTTGCTAAGCCCTCCTTCGTAGACAGCACTACGCCACGGTGTTTTTCGATCTGTAAAAGGCCTTTGATACCGCATGGCGATACGGTATCATGGAGACTCTCCACACGATGGGGCGACGGGACGCCTCCCAATGTTTATATCTGAATTTTTGCTAGATCGTCGATTCCGCGTACGGGTGGGGGGAGCCATCTCCGGCCAAATGGAGCAGGAAGGGGGCGTCCCGCATGGAAGTGTCCTAGTGTCACACTCTTTACTCTAAGCATCAAGGGCATCACATCGTTTCTTCCAAAACATGTTCTTGCTATGCTCTACGTAGACGACCTTTCTATCTCTTTTGGCGCGGCTCAGATGCCAACTCTGGAGCGTCGACTCCAACAGGCATTGAACCACGTCTCTCGCTATGCCCAAAGGCAGAGGTTTCGGTTTTCCTTGTCCGAGACTAAAGTGGTGCGCTACTGCGGCCATCTAGGGCACTGTCCTGAACCAAACTTATGTTTCAATGTGGGTACGCCTGGAACTGTTTGAATCGCACTATTTCCTTGGTCTTTTATTTGGCCAACGACTTAATTGATGGGCTCATTTACGCATGTTGGGGTATTTTGTACTCGCGCCATGGATATTCTTCGTTTCGTGACGTTCAGCGCTTTGGGCGCTGATAGGGCTACTGCCCTACTTTTTTATCGTTCCTTTGTTCGTTCGAAGCTCGAATACGGATGTGAATTTTATGTATCCGCAGCCGAGCGTTTTTTTTTGCAGAAGATGGACTCGATCCACCACACCGGCCTTCGCCTGCTGACCAGTGCCTTCCGCACTTTTCCCATTGAGAGCATACTAGTCGCTGCTGGGAAGATGCCACTCGCTCTACGCCGGGCGCAGTGCATCACTTGCCTGTACGCGCGAGCCCGGCGCCTCCCTCAGTCGCCAACAGCTTTCACTGCATCCGTAGCTGACTTTGACGGTGTCTTTCTCACCGAGAGACGCCAGTCATACGCTAAGCCCTTTTTGTTTATAGTCAAAAAACTCCTTCGAGAGCTAGGTATAACTCTCGGGCCGGTGGCGCCCCTAGTTTTGCTCAGGACACCACCCTGGTGGGTACCACATTTGGCTATTTGTCGCCACTCCTCAGCTCCCAAACCTTGTACAGCGCCGGGAGTATTGCGTTCGATCTTTTTGGAGCACACCTCGTGTCACTCTGGAACCGTGCCACTGTATACGGATGGCTCCAAGTCCCAAGAGGGTGTCGGCTTCCACGCCGTACCCCCTCTGTTTGAAGTCAGCGGGGCTCTGTCAGGCGCTGCGTCTGTCTTCACGGCTGGGCTTGTGACAATACCTCACGCGGTGCGGAAGATTACGCGACGTGCCTGGTTTGGAGACCGGATTGTGATCTATAGTGACTCACAAAGCGCCCTGAGTGCTCTCGGGGCATTGGAATCTCCGCATCTCCTGGTTCGCAATATCCGTGACGCCACGGTTTTGGCGAGCCGGGCGGATGTCGAGATTATCTTCTGCTTGGTTCCTGCACATGTAAGAATTGCGGAGAATGAAGATGGGAGACAGTCCAGGGGGACTTAAAGTTGCGTGCCATTGCGCCGCGACTATTCCCATGGACCTATCTACCAATGCCGCGACGTCTTTAGGTCGCTTTCTGTCGTCTCCGAATCGGGCACACTTGTGTGACGCATCGCCATTTGATGGAGCGCTCGCCTTTGTCCTATTATGACGACTGCGTCGTCCCTCAGACTGTTCGGAACATTCTTGTTGAATGTCCCAGTATGGGTGATTTTCACGCACGTTACTTGTCCCGGTACCGTGATGGGCTGGGTCACTACCGCCTGTCCCTTGAACTCGGGACGAGTGCGTGCACCTTGACTGGTGTACTTCTAGACTTTAGGGGGTAGGCCAGCCTTTTCCCATTTATTTAACCATTTTTTTTGTTTGTGTTTTTTGTTTTTTTTATCTTATAGGTTGCATGTTCTTGCGCCGGGGGGGGACATTTCGCCGACACAGGAGCTTGCTTTCTGTTCGTTGCCCTTTACTTTTTTTCAAATTTTTGGTGTTGGGTTTGGGTTTTTTGTGTGTGTGTGTGTTTTAATTTGATTTTAAAGTAGCCTAGTACTATGCAAGTTTTTAATACGGTGACTAATTCCTAAGTAGGCAGTCGCCAGATGAGCTCCTAAAAAAAATTCACGAATTTGTCAATTCGATTACATGTCGAAAGGGCTGTTTTTCGAGAAATGAGGTGGAGGGGATGTCCGTTTACAGCTCTTGCATAGAAATAGAAACTTGAGATGTCAACGATCTACCCAAGCCTCTTAAGACCCAATAAACCACGATATACAACAAAAGTTGTGGTAGGAAAAGATGACTGGGCACCAAATACTAGACTTTATTGTTCTCTCTGCAATGCCGGAAATTTCGTTGTAAACGTGCTTTTAACGGGATGCATCTCGAATTCTAACATGTTGTTAGTTCTTTTATTGACACATCTGCGCAGATACTAACGCTATACATTAAATTTACTTCCTACTGGACAGCTACCATAAACCTCAACCCCAAGGGCGTAAAAACAGTTCGGACTGTTTCAAAGAAATGCATTTAAAGGCCTAAGCTGGAGCCTGTTGGCCATTTGATTCTAAAGGTTCGAGTTAACACCTCGAAAGGAAGAACCTCGATGGAGGCTGATCAAATCACATTCTTTAGCAATTTTAGAGTAAATTGATATTTTTATATTAAAAATAATCTTATAAAATGGAGGCATTTGATTTGACTCTAGGCATAAACGATATGTTTTTAAATAGTTTTTTTTTTTAGTTTATTAACAACCTTTAGGCTGTAATCGGATGAAGGGGGTGAGAGGTAAAATAATTAATGTAATTAATTTATTACCGGACAAGTGAGGAAATTGGGGATCATATGTGAATGGAACTGCACTGTGTGAAAGAAAATGGCAGGGGGAGAATGACCAGGTAGAACGAAAGGGGATTACGAGGAATTACAACATCCTCATCAAGTTCTCAGTGCTAGGGATGTTTGTTTATATACCTCTAGAAACATGTACGAACAAGCAAGGGCCTCCAAAGTACAAACTTACTTAATTAGAGAAGTCGAGCAGTTTCTGACGAATTACCTGCCTTGCGGATCCCCGGTGAGCCAAGAAGTCTCCTCTTTTAACAACTCGGGTTTTATCCCTTCCACACATTTTTACTTACCACAACATCACCAGTCTCACGCTTTATAGCCTTTCAGACGAAGATGCCCTTAATTGTTTTCCACTTGAAGCTACCGACCCTATATCAAACTCTGGGCTTCTGTTTACTTTGGAAGATATAAAATGTGAAAGTGGAGAAATCTACCCCACACCCACACAAGAAACTCTACCCCACACAATCTAAGTAAAAACTGGTAAGATAACCAAAATATTGGTAATAGTTTGGTTAAACCTAATTTGTCCTTTAACATGAATCGGGAGATTGCCAAAATTGAGTGCAGCATATTGGTAATGTTAGAGAAGTGGTAATATGCACTAGGGAGTAGCAATCGGTTGACCCTGGAATCCTATATTAGTAATGTTAGAAAAGTGGTAATGTACACTTTTATGTAGCAACCGGAACCCCACCACCCCTCCGTGACAAGTTATATCAATCAGTGAGGGTCTTCTTAGACCCCTATGATTGGGTTGGTCCCCTTTAAGTAAAGGGTGATTTTACGTACAAAAAATGAATCAATTCAAGGATACGAACGGTTTGGGGATATGGGGGGGTTAACTTCGCCCATCTGGCGACTGCCACCAAGGGCATAAGAGGACGGAATTCAAATTTTAGGCTACCTTCAACTTCACAAATACCAAACTAAACAAAGGAAAACAAAACAAAACCAAACAACAAATAAAAAAAGCAAAAATTAAGAAACAGAACGAAGGCAAGAATAATAAGGAAGCACTCTCTGACGTCAGCAGGAGACCCGCCTCTCCCCGGCCAGCATCATCAGCTCAACACGAAAGAGAGTCAAATAAGCGGGAGGAGGCCATTATCCTCCAAAAAGTCAAATAGTTCACAAATCTAGTTGAACGAACCCGTCTAGAGGACATGAGAGAAGCATTAGTGACCCCGTTTGTTACCGTACAGTGAGAGGTAGTGTTCGCAAAGATCACCCCCAACAAAGGGACATTCAACAAGAATGTGCCGGGCACTCAGAGGGACAAAGAAGGTATCGCAGTAAGGGGCAGGTGGGTGCTACATCAAATGGCGGTGTGTCTTGCGAGTGTGTCCAATTCGGTGATGACAGAAAGAGACCTGAAGCCTTCGCTGAATCCGTGGGTAGGTTCGTGGAAACAGTCGCAGCGCAATGCCACGTAACTTTAGATTCTCTCATCAGTCGCCTTTCTTTTTTGCCAGGCAGCCCCCCGGCCTGCCTTGATTCCTGCCATGTAGTCGATGTGAGAAAGAGCGAAACGGTAGTCTCGTCGCCCAGTCTTCGCGGATTCTTTGGCGCCCTCATCACGCGCTCATTTCCCGGAATTCCACATGTCTAGGGACCCAGTAGAAGATAATCTCGACATCTGCCCGGATCGTGGCAACCATGGCGTCACCGATACCGTGAATTACTGTGTATGGATACTCCAATGCTCCGAGAGCACTCATGGAGGCTTGTGGGTCGCTAAAGATCACAATCCTGTTTTCGAATCAGGCATGGTGCATTTTCACTCGCACGGAGCGGTGTATTGCAACTAGTTCGGCCACGAAAACAGGCGCAGCTCCTGGTAAAGCCCCGCTGACTTCAAACAAAGTGGATCTGGCGTGGAAGCTGACCCTCTCTTTGGACTTGGAGTCATTCGTATACACTGGTACGGATCCAGCGTGACACGAAGTGTGCTCCAAAAATGCCGAATGCAATATAACTGTTGCTGTGAAAGCTTTGCAGTCAGAGGTGTGGCTAGAAATAATCAAAGGTGGTGGTACCCTCTAGGGTGGCATCCTTGGCTCTAATAGACGTCCTACTAGTCAGACAACTACAGTGAGCTCTCGTAGGTGTTTCCTAGCCCCAAATCCAAATATCTTAAGGTATGACTCGCCTCTCGGTGGCATAGACACCGTCGGGATCGACTGTAAAAACAGTGAGAGCCGTTGGCGACTGAGGGAAGCCCGGGACTCCGCGCAGATTGGCGCATAATACGAGTAGCATCTGCCCGAAATGGACAAATAGGTCTCAATGGGAGACGTTCTAAAGGCATCGGTCGCATTGTGGAGACCGGTATGGTGGATCGAGTCTACACTTGGCGGCGGATGCGAAAAACCTGCATCCATAGTCAAGCTTCTAATGAACAAAGGATTGTTAGAAAGTAAGTCAGTATCCCTGATATGGAGCCCGAATGCTGAACATCACGGAACAAAGAACTTCCATGGCACTAGTATGAGTTCCTAAGGCAGCGAAAGCTCATATGAGCATTCCAGATAAGGCGTCAGTCTAAAACATCCCCAAGAAAACGGATCCACCACTTCTAGGCAAGCCTAGTCTAGCTAGGGGTGGAGCTGTGGATGACAGCAAAGATAAAATACCTTTGCCTTGGCCAAAGAAAATTGATACTTGTGCGTTTCGGCAAAGAGAGACATGCTGTTCAATGGCTGTTAGAGTCGATCCTCCAGAGTTTGTATTTGGTTCGCACCAAAAGAGATCGAAAGTCGTCCACATAGGCGAAGGGAGAACATCTTGCGGCAGAACCATTGGGATACCGTTGATGTTCAATGCAAAAGATAGGACACTGAGGACACTTCCATGCCGGATGCCCTCTTCCTGCTCCGTTGGGCCGGAGAGGGCTCCACCAACCCTTATGTGGAATTGACGATCTCGCAGAAATTCAGAGATAAAAATTTGGAGGCGTCCCCTACCCTCTTATCTTATGGAGGTGTCTATGATACGGTGATATAAGGACCTCCAGATCGAAAAATACCGTGGTGTAATGGTGTCTAGGGAGGAAGGAGCCGATGAAAGCAGTTTTCAGACGCAGCTGAGCATCCGGCCTGGAGTGGAAGTTGCGGCAGCCACATTGTGTGGAAGGCAGGTGGCCACACCGTCTATGAATAAGGCTAATCTAATATTTGTCAATTTCTTCATCAACTTGCACACGCAGGAGTCTAGATAAATTGATAGTAGAAACCAGCTGGGGAAGAATGATCTCTCCCCGGTTTGCAAAACGCGAGCATAGTAGCCATTTGCCAAGAGTCTGAGGAGGCTTGGAGGATACACTATGTCAGACCTTGTGGAAAAGATCTAACAGAAATGCCATGCCTCACTCACCTAGGTCTGAAACATGGCATATGGGACATCGTATGGAGCAAGGGCGGTGTCCGCGCATGAAACGAGAGCAGAACGAAACCCACTCAACGTAAACTTGTCCTTGAAGGGTTCTCCGCCTCTGTCAATAAAGTGCAGTCAGTGGGCCTCAGTAACATAATGACGTGCATTGGATGATGGCTGAGCAGCATTTCGGCAAGATAATTTAGAGAAAGGGTTGCGGAAGACTCGGTGTCCGAGATTAGGGTCCCGTTTTCCTGGAGATCAGGGGGCAGTGGTCCTGAGAGAACTCGCTCCGAATCCTCTTGACTCGCGTACACACCTCTGCAAGAGAGGGTTTCCTGTTAAGTGAATACACATATGCTCGCAGGAAAATCGGCTGAAGTTATTCAAAATATACAGGAACCAAGCCCTAGTTCGACGAAATTCACTGACAGTGAAATCATTCGGGGGTGCTTATAGCGCATGTAGGCATATCGCTTCTGTATGAGAGATATTTGAAACTCGGCTAATCAACAAGGAAGCTGAAGATGTGCAAAATGAATAGATGATCTAGGAATTGTAGTAAGGCGCAAGGCGATGAGTTTGCAAGATAAGAACTCAACGGCCTAATCCTGCGACCTGAACTCTTTGATTTAGCCAGTGAAATCAGTCATTTCCTGAAATGAATACCTCTGCGCCCACTCCAAGCACAACCAGGTGGGTTATCAGCCGACAGTAACCCCGAAAATTAGAGTTGAATGAAGGTCATCGACCATCTCCCCCCCCCCCCAAACAAAAATCAGGCTGTGCACAAGAACAGATCTAGGCGGAAAAATTAATCGATTCCCCGGCATTGATGTATAAACTTGCATCGAATACGGCTGATGGTATAATGTGTGCAGAAATCACAGTATACCTCTTATCTAGGTGTAGCTGCACTGCCACTTTCCTGAGTAGACGAATCTATAGCAAATAGAAAAACGGAAACATCATTACGGTTGTAAATCGCGCATCCTCCTGCCCGAACCCTTTCCCGTGTAGGTGGGGTCGCAAAACTTTTATACCTCCTAATGGTGGGAAGGAGGCACGCACCTAACATTGACTCCTGTAGAAAATAGCTAACGGGGAACGGGAGAAGAGTTTCAGCAGCTCTTTCCAGTTGGCACGGACTCCACGACAATTCCAGCGAAGGAATTTGCCTTCCAGACCTAGCTCAGAAAAGATGCGGGGAGCTTCTTCAAAGAAGAGACCTTCAAGAGAATGTTTGCGCTTTCCGGAGACAAAACTCCGGGTCCTGCAAACTAAACAAAGCTCTCAAGGTGCGTCGCCTTCGAAGACTTATCGTGGAGGTTAGGTTCGTTATACAAGTCTTTTCCTCCCTCTGCCTCGAAAACTTTGGTGGGCGGGTCGGCTTCAGCAGTCGGGGTCCCTCTTTGGATGGTTGCACGGTTCTGCTTTTGGTGGGCGGCGTAGGAACCGAATCTTTTTCGTGCTGTCCTCCTTTTGAGGGACAGATTTAGTAAGCCCGGAAGACAGCCTCACGACCACCTTCAGAGGGTTTGTCTACTGTTAGTCTAACGACTCGGCGGAGGTGCGCTACTCTTTCGTCTTGGGGGAATGGTTCACACTTGAGGATGGGGAAGAGTCCTGATTTTAGTCTAGGCTTTTCGTGCTGCCAGCTCTATCAGAGGAGCGTCCGGAGAAGGGAGGTATATCCCGAAGAAGGGTAGTAAATGGGCGCAGAAGCGGGCGTGCTGGTAGGACTGGGGCGGCCAGGGGCAGAGGGTGCATTTATTAAAATTAAGGAATATGACGTCCCAGATCGAGCTGGTGCGCCATGACCAAAGTACTAACCCTCACGAAAGGAGAGACGATTCGTTACTTGAATGGCCAAGATGTCCATTACATGAGATACGCTTAACATTGCTTCGGGTAAGCAGGGTGCGGCTCTCCGAAATTTACATACATGGCCATACACAATAAAGACTGATAAGGTACGGCCTTGGAGCAACTTACACAGATTTCGGGTAAACTCGAATTTGCACGTCTACAGGACCGATTCGCATGGCCGAAGCGGTAGCAGTAGTACCACATCTGCGGCAGTAACACGAATACCTTCAGGCGGTGACAATACCAACCGCCAAACAGGGACTTACGCAGCCTGTCGGATCTTCGGTGATATCTTCTAAATAGTAGTCGACGATTTGTCTCGCATATACCACTCCTTGCACGAAGTTTATGGTAGAGAACGACGTCAAATTCGCCGGCGAGCCATTGAGTGTTTGAAGGGCAATAATCATCGCCCTAAGCCTACCGTCCGAGAAAAGGGTCACCTTTGGCTTTTCACCAAACAAGATAGCTAATGCTCTCCAATGATGAATCATGTGGCCTAGTGCCAACATGTTAACATCTGTGGAGTGATTAACCCGAAAACGTTCGAAGCCAGACATTTGTCTTCGAGTTTACCTTTCCTTCAAGATGGATGTGTTTCTCCTGAGGTCCAAAGGAGATTAAGGAAAGTTGGGGCCTCCTGAATCTTCTCCAGTATCTTGACTGTCTTGTATGGGTAGGCCTTAACATCCATTACTAGCACTCTCCTACAAGTCTCACGAGATATCCCGAGCGACTGACTTCGCTTGCGCACAGAGCGTTTTGGACTCTGCTGAACTGAGTCTCTCAGCTCTCGATCAGTTCAGCTGTACGCTTCATGGGCGTCCTGAATGGCTTAGACGGTTGTCACTGGCTGCATTCAGGTTCTCTACTGTCCCATAGTTCTCGAAGTAGTCCACCCAGTCCTGAATTCTGCTCTTGGAGGGGCTTTTTCACATTCGAACTGATGCACAGAAGTGTCCTGCACTTTCTTGAACGAGCCTGTCTTGTAGTAATGTTTGACGCAGTATATTCTTTGCTGGAGCTCCCATTGAGATCGAGTTGTGTTCACAGGCGTTGCTACTGTCATGTCCTGCAAAGTAAGGGTGATTAGTGAAAGAATGAAGTATATTTTCACAAAAAGTGTGTGTAGGCCCGTCTTTGGGGGGGCAGTAATATTCTAAGTATAAAGATTTCTATAAGCAGAACTATTCCTTTAAAATTATCATCTCTGTTGTCAGATGTTGCTTAGTAGTTATATAAAGGGCGCCAGTTATAGGGCGTTACCAGTAATGGGGTGTTAGGTAAATGGTATTGTAGACGACAAAGTTACCAGTTATGTAGGTCCGGATGACGGTAAATCGATTATATGTAAATGAAAGAGGTTTCCGTAACCACCACTTTATAAGGATGCGATGAGTTCCTGTTTATAGGTGAAGGGTGTTATTACGGTGAATTATTTATCTGACTCCGAAGATAAATGATTTTAAGGTGGTCTTTAACTTGGTTTGGCTTACCGAAAGTTGTAAAGCAAAAATGGATATACGAATATATACACTTTATCCTAATAACGGAATATTACTGTGCAAGCGACGTGACACGGAGCGTACTAGGCGGGATACTAATAGTCTATATATTATCAACGTAATTACGAGTTAAGGTCGAGACAAGACTCAGCGGATTAAAAACTGGAGCGTAAACGCGAGTGAATTCGTTACGATTTAATGTCTTAATTAATTAATGAAATCTGAATCTCTCCTTTTCTTATTTATATATGCGCTCCTAAAGCAAAGGGCGTGGCTAGAAATGACCGTGGGATAACTTATTTCCGTTGTGGTCGCACTTCTCCACCCCTTGGGTGGAGGGAGCTACGATTATATACGTAATTTGATACGATTGTTGCTGCACCAACTCTTACGGTAAACAGTTGTGTTTACCGGGGCTCCTCATTAAACATCCGTGTTTAATAATTCTATCTCGAGACACAACTTGGGAAATTCTATCAAGGCAGGTATTCAACCATTTTCATTTGCTACTTATTGTGTCTCACGCTCGCTTGCTTATATAAAAATATATATGTACATTTACAAATCCCATCATATTTCTCATGCAATATTGAATCTTTACATTATATATATTAGTAAGGCATGCTTCGATTTAATAGGACCAATTCGCGTCCACTTTGCGGAGTTATCTTTTGGGCCTATTGAATCCAGTAATTTTGGTGTCAGAAGCCTAACTATTGTGTAATCCGATTACTACGAGCCTACCTTCTGCATAGCCTGACCACTACAGTTATTTTCCAAATATGAACATATATAATCGTTAAAAATGGCTCATTACCGTTACCTCAATACTATTTTCGCTATTATCTAACCTAACTCAACCCTACCTATCCTAATTCAACCTAATCTAAGTCAACTTAACCCAACATAAGCTAAGTCAACCCAATCAAACGTAAGCTAATTTAACCAAACTTCAAGTGTATGCTTGTTAGGACTTTGTTCGCGATTTCTAAAGGTCGCCAGATTCTTAACTTCTTGGTTTGCAAACAAAGGAACCTGGCTATGTCGAAGCAAAGGTATCGAAAGGAGGGGTGAAATAATAACTTGTGTTAAAACAATGGGGATTGGGGATATCTCTTTTCTGCCGAGAAAATACTACTGCTACGACACTAGTACGAAAATACGGTAAACTTTAACAACAGCCTTATCAATTATTTCAGGTATTAAAATGCAGAGATGGGCGCGATTCGAAAAAATTGAAGTTTGATTAGCGATTACCGATTCGCCAGCTCGTCAAGTTCGATTAGCGATTATCCGATTCGATTAAATTTTTTAAGTGCGATTCGATATTTTAAAAAGTGATTCAAAGTTTTTAAAGCGATTTTCAATGTTTCTAAAGGGAATTTAAGGCTTTTTTTACCCTAAATAAGCCATTTCTAACTAATCCAAAGAGAAACCAGGTTTTTAAGATTAATTAAAATATAATATAACAAAAAGTTAAACTATACAGTACATATTACACAAAATACACACAGTAATACTAATATATTCTCTCAGAAAAAAAGGATAGGGTCAACTAACAACTTTGTTCCATATTTACCTGATAATATTTAAAGTTTTCTTCTCTACTCTACTCTAAGCCCGTCAGCTTAGTCCTCGTCTTCCTCCTCCACCTCATGGGTCTTCTTGCGGAGGTGGAGGTTGACCTTCATGAAGACGAGGGCCGCCCTCTTAGGCCGAAGGATGTCCGACCCATACTTTATACTTGTAAAATATAACCTAAATAATTAATCAGGATATTTGACGCATTATATTATAGAGAAAAATTTATTTAAGAAACTGCTATTGCGAAAAAACAAAGACGACGTCGAACTGGATTAATCGCAAATCGCTTTAAATTTTGGGCAGTACGATTGCGATTATCCGATTCGTTTAGCGGTGGTTAGTCCGATTCGATTATCGGATTCGAAAATACGAGTCTGATTAATCGGATAATCGGACTTCCGAATCGGACCGCCCACCTTTGTTAAA